>WNGS01005621.1:4484-14484 GCA_020271785.1 Procambarus virginalis
AGCCATCCCCCCTGCCTCACCTGCCAGGTCACCCCCCTTCCCCAATGCTCCAGATCCCTGTCCTTCCCAGCCTCCCAGCCTCCCTGCCATCCCTGCCTCCCTGCCTCCCTGCCTCCCGCCTCCCTGCCTCCCTGCCTCCCAGCCTCCCTGCCTCCCTGCCTCCCTGCCTCCCTGCCTCCCAGCCTCCCTGCCTCCCTGCCTCCCAGCCTCCCTGCCTCCCAAGCCTCCAGCTCCCATGCCTCCCTGCCTTCCCAGCCTCCCTGCCCTCCCAGCCTCCCTGCCACTCCCTGCCTCCCTGCCTCCCAGCCTCCCTGCCTCCCATGCCTCCCAGGCCCCCTGCCTGCCCCTGCCTCCCTGCCATCCCTGCCTCCCAGCCTCCCTGCCTCCCTGCCTCCGTGCCTCTCCTGCCCTCCCAGGGCCTCGCCTGCCTTCTTCAGCCTCCCTGCCTGCCCCTGCCTCCCTGCCTCCCTGCCTCCACTGCCTTCCAGCCTCCCAGCCTCCCTTGCCTCCCTGCCTCCCTGCCTCCCAGCCATCCATGCCTCCAGCCCCCAGCCTCCCTGCCTCCCAGCCTTCCCTATGCCTTCAGCCTTCCAGCCTCCGCTGGCCCGTCCCTGCCTACCCAGCCGCTCCCCCGCCTTCCAGCCTCCCTGGCCATCCCTGCCTCGCCCCTGCCTCCCGCCTCCCTGCCTTCCCAGCCTCCCAGCCTCCCTGCCTCCCGCCTCCCCCTCCCTTGCCTTCCAGCCTTCCAGCCTTCAGCCTCCCTGCCATCCCTGCCTTCCAGCCTCCCTGCCTCCCTGCCTGCAGCCACCTCCCTGCCTCCCAGCCTTCCCTGCATCTTCCAGCCTCCCTGCCTCCCTGCTCCCAGCCTCCCTGCCTTCCAGGCTACCCGGCCTCCCAGCCTCCCTGCCTTCCAGCCTTCCAGCCTCCCTGCCTCCCCAGCTCTCAGCCACTGCCTGCTCCCTGCCTCCCTAGCCTCCCCGGAGCTCCCAGCCTCCCCCCTGCCCCTCCCTGCCTCCGCCCCAGCCTCCCTGCCTTACCCTGCCTTCCAGCCTCCCTGCCAATCCCTGCCTCCCAGCCTCCCTGCCTCCCTGCCTCCCTGCCTCCCAGCCTCCCTGCCTCCCTGCCCTCCCTGCCTCCCTGCCTCCCAGCCTCCCTGCCTCCCTGCCTCCCAGCCTCCCTGCCTCCCAGCCTCCCTGCCTCCTGCCTTCCAGCCTCCATGCCTCCCTGCCTCCCAGCCTCCCTGCCTCCCAGCCTACCTGCCTCACCTGCCTTCCAGCCCTCCCTGCCTCCCTGCCTCCCAGCCTTCCCAGCTACACTGCCTCCGCCTCCCTGCCTCCCAGCCTCCCTGCCTCCCAGCCTCCCAGCCCTCCCTGCCTCCCTGCCTCCCAGCCTCCCTGCCATCCCTGCCTTCCAGCCCTCCCTGCCTCCCTTGCCTTCCCAGCCTCCCTGCCTCCCTGACTCCCGTGCCTCCCAGCCTCCCTGCCTCCCTTGCCCTCCCTGCCTCCCGCCTCCCTGCCTCCAGCCTCCCTGCCCTCCCTGCCTTCCAGCCTTCCCTGCCTCCCTGCCTCCCAGCCTCCCAGCTCTCCCTGCCTCCATGGACCTCCCTGCCTCCCTGCCTCCCTGCCTCCCAGGCCTCCCAGCCTCACCTAGCCTCGCTGGCCTCCCTGGCCTCTCAGCCTCCCTGCCTCCTCCTGCATCCCTGCCTTCCAGCCTCCCTGCCTCCCTGCCTCCACCGACATGCCTCCCTGCTCACCTCCCTTGCCTCCCGTGCCTCCACTGCCCCTCGCCTGCCTCTGCTCTCCCAGCTCCCCTGCCTCCCTGCACTCCCAGCCTTCCAGCCTCCCAGCATACCCTGCCGTCTCCTGCCTGCCTGCCTCCCAGCCCGCCCTGCCTCCCTGCCTCCCAGCCTTCCAGCCTCCCCAGCCTCCCTGCCTCCCTGCCTCCCGCCTCCCCAGCCTCCCTGCCTTCCAGCCTCCCTCCATGCCTCCCACCTCCGCCTCCCAGCCCCTGCCGCCTCGCCCTCCCTGCCTCGTCCCTGGCCTCCCTGCCATTGCCTCCAGCCGCCCTGCCTCCCTGCCTTCTGCCTGTCTCTCCTGCCTTCTCCTGCCTCCCTGCCTCTGCCCAGCCTCCCAGCCCTCCCAGCCTCCCAGCTTCCCAGCCTCCCAGCCTCCCTGCCCTATCCCTGCCTCACCAGCCTCCCAGCGCTCCCAGCCTCCCAGCCTCCAGCCTCCAGCCTCCCAGCCTCCCTGCCTCCCTGCCTCCCTGCCTCCCAGCCTCCCTGCCTCCCTGCCTCCCAGCCTTCCACGCTCTCCCAGCCTCCTGCCTCCCTGCCGTCCCCCGCCTCCCTGCCTCCCGCCTCCCAGCATCCACCTCCCTGCCTCCCACCTCCCTGCCTCCCAGCCTCCCTGCCTCCAGCCTCCCTGCACTCCCAGCCTCCCTGCCGTCACCCTGCCTCCCTTTTGCCTCCCAGCCTCCTGCCACTCATCGTCCTCCTGCCTCCCTGCCTCCCAGCCTCCCGGCCCTCCCACTGCCTCCCTGCCTCCCAGCCTCCCAGCCCTTCCCTGCCTCTCCCAGCTCACCTGGCCTCCCTGCCCTCCCTGCCTCCCTGCTCCCGCCTACCCAGCCTCCCTGCCTCCTCAGCCTCCCTGCCTCACCGCCTCCTCTGCCTCCCCTGCCTCCAGCCTCCCTGCCTCCCCAGCTCCCAGCCTCCCTGCCTCCCTGCCTCCCAGCCTCCCTGCCTCCGGCAGCCTACCTGCCTCCCCTGCCTCCCCTTCACTCACCAGCCTCCCTGCCTCCCAGCCTCCGGCTCCCTCCTGCCTCCCCCCTGGCCCCTGCCCTGCCCCTGCCTCCCGCCTCCCTGCCTCCCATCCTCCCTTGCCTCCTGCACTCCCTAGCCTCCCTGCCTCACCCCGCCTCCCGGCCTTCCAGTCTCATCCCTGACTCCCTGCCTCACCCTGCCTCCCTGCCTCCCGGCGTTCCAGCCTCCCTGCCTGCCCGCCTTCCAGCCTCCCTGCCTTCCAGCCTCCCAGCCTCCCAGCCGGCCCCAGCCTCACCCTGCCTTTCCAGGGCCTCCCTGCTCCCTGCCTCCCTGCTCCCAGCCCTCCCCTGCCTTCCAGCCTCCCAGCCGGTCCACTGCCTTACCCTGCCATCCCTGCCTCCCAAGCCGCCCTGCCTTCCAGCCTTCCAGCCTCCCTGGTGCCCTCCCAGCCTCCCTGCCTTCCAGCTCCCTTGCCTCCCTGCCTCCCAGCCCTCCACTGCCTCACCAGCCTGCCCGCCTTCCAGCCTCCCTGCCTTCCCTGCCTGCCCCAGCCTCCCTGCCTTCCAGCCTCCCTGCCGGTCCCAGCCTCCCTTGCCTTCCAGGCTACCAGCCTTCCAGCCTCCCTGCCTTCCAGCCTGTCCTCCAGTCCCTGCGATCCATGCCCTGCCCCAGCCTCCCTGCCTTCCAGCCTTCCAGCCTCCCTGCCGTCCCTGCCTCTCCCAGCCGTCCCTGCCTTCCAGCCGCCCCACGCCTCCCTGTCGGGGGTCCACTGCTCTCCGCCTTCCAGCCTCACCAGCCTTCCCTGCCTCCCTGCCTCCCGGCCGTCCCCGCCTCCCTGCCTCCCTGCCTCCCAGCCTTTCACAGCCCTCCCAGCCTCCCTGCCTCCCTGCCTCCCCAGCTCTGCCCAGCTCCCTAGGGGGGTCCCTCCTCCTGCCTCCCCTGCCTCCCGTCCTCCCTGCCTCCAGCCCTTCCAGCCTTCCAGACCCTTCCAGCCTCCCGGGCACCTCCCTGCCTCCCTGCCTCCCAGGCCCCAGCCTCGCAGCCTCCCTGCCTCCCTGCCTCCCTGCCTCCCTGCCCTCCCTGCCTCCCTGCCTCCCGCCTCCCAGCCTTCCAGCCTGTCCAGCCTCCCTCCTACCCAGCCTCCCTGCCTCCCTGCCCTCCCTGTCTTATCCCCAGCCTCCCAGCCTCCCTGCCTCCCTGCCCTCCCTGCCCTCCCAGCCTCCCTGGCCATCCCCTGCATGCCCTGCCTCCCTGCCCTCCCTTCCTCCCAGCCGTTCCCAGGCCCTCCCAGCGCACCAGCCTCCCAGCCATCCCGACCTCCCTGCCTCCCTGCCTCCCCTGCCTCCCAGCCTCCCCAGCCTCCCTGCCCTCCCAGCCCTCCCAGGGCCTCCCAGCCTCCCAGCCTTACAGCCTCCTAGCCTCCTAGACCCCTAGCCTCCCAGCCTCCTAGCCTCCCTGCCTCCCTGCCTCCCTGCCGTTCCCTGCCTCCCTGTCCTCACCAGCCTACCAGCCTCCCTGCCTCCCAGCTCCCTGCCTCCCTAGCCCTCCCTGCCTCCCAGCCTCCCTGCCTCCCAGCCTCCCTGCCTCCCTGCATCCCAGCCTCCCTGCTCCCTGCCTCCCTGCCTCCCAGCCTCCCTGCCTCCCTGCCTCCCAGCCTCCCTGCCTCCCTGCCTCCCTGCCTCCCTGCCTCCCAGCCTCCCTGCCTCCCAGCCTCCCTGCCTCCCAGCCTCCCAGCCTCCAGCCTACCCAGCCTACCAGCCTCCCAGCCTCCACCTCCCAGCCCCCTCCCCCCAGCCTCCCAGCCTCCCTGCCTCCCAGCCTCCCAGCCTCCCTGCCTCCAGCCTCCCAGCCTCCTGCCTCCCAGCCTCCCAGCCGCCCTGCCTCCCGGCCTCCCGGCCTCCCTGCCTCCCTGCCTCCCTGCTCCCAGCCTCCCTGCCTCCCAGCCTCCCTGCCTCCCAGCTCCCTGCCTCCCAGCCCCCCTTCCCAGCTCCTGCCTCCCTGCCTCCCGCCTCACTGCCTCCAGCCTCCCTGCCTCCAGCCTCCCAGCCTCCAGCCTCCCAGCCTCCTGCCTCCCAGCCTCCCAGCAGCACCTCTGCCTCCCAAGCCGTCCCTGCCTCCCTGCCTCCCTGCCTGCCCTGCCTCCCAGCCTATCCCTGCCTCCCAGCCTCCCTGCCTCCAGCCTTCCCAGCCTCCCAGCCTCCCAGCCTCCCAGCCTCCAGCCTCCCAGCCTCCCTGACTCCCAGCCTCCCTGCCTCCCTGCCTCCCAGCCTTCCAGGCCTCCCTGCCTCCTGCCTCCCAGCCTCCCAGCCTCCCAGCCTCCATGCCTACCAGCCTCCCTGCCTCCCCAGCCTCCCTGCCTCCCCTGCCTCCCAGCCTTCCAGCCTCCCCAGCCTCCCTGCCTCCCTGCCTCCCTGCCTCCCAGCCTCCCAGCCTCCCAGCCCTCCAGTCCTCCAGCAGCCTCCTGCCTCCCTGCCTCCCAAGGCCTCCTCTGCCTCCCTGCCTCCCTGCCTCCCAGCCTCCCTGCCTCCTTGCCTCCCTGCCTCCCCTGCCTCCTACGCCTCCGTGCCTCCCTGCCTCCCTGCCTTCCCTGGCTCCCAGCCTCCCAGCCTCCCTGCCTCCCAGCCTCCCTGCCTCCCAGCCTTCCCAGCCGCCCAGCCTCCCAGCCTACCCTGCCTCCCAGCTGGCTGTTAGAGTTTAACCCAAGCAAATGTAATGTAATGAAGATAGGGGTAGGAAGCAGGAGACCAGATACAAGGTATCACTTGGGAGATGGAATACTTCAAGAGTCAGAGAGTGAGAAAGACCGGGGGGTTGATATCACGCCAGACCTGTCCCCTGAAGCTCATATCAAGAGGAAACATCAGCAGCATATGCCAGGTTGGCTAACATAAGAACGGCTTTAGAAACTTGTGTAAGGAATCTTTCAGAACATTATACCACATATGTCAGACCAATCCTGGAGTATGCGGCTCCAGCATGGAGTCCATATCTAGTCAAGCATAAAACTAAACTGGAGAAGTTCAAAGGTTTGCCACCAGACTAGTACCCGAGCTGAGAGGTATGAGCTACGAGGAGACACTACGGGAATTGAACCTCACTTCGTTGGAAGACAGAAGAGTTAGGGGGGACATGATCACCACATTCAAGATTCTCAGGTGAATCGACAGGGTTGATAAAGATAGGCTGTTTAACACAAGGGGCACACGCACTAGGGACACAGGTGGAAACTGAGTGCCCAAATGAGCCACAGAGATATTAGAAAGAACTTTTTTAGTGTCAGAGTGGTTGACAAATGGAATGCATAAGGAAGCGATGTGGTGGAGGCTGACTCCATACACAGTTTCAAGTGTAGATATGATAGAGCCCATTAGGCTCAGGAAACTGTACACCTGTTGATTGACGGTTGAGAGGCGGGACCAAAGAGCCAGAGCTCAACCCCGCAAGCACAACTAGGTGAGTACAACTAGGTGAGTACACACACACACACACACACACACACCACACAACACACCACAAACCACCACACACACACACACACACACACAACACAACACACACACAACATACTCACTCACTCACTCACTCTCTCCCCTAAATCCACCCCCTTCTCCCCCCCCTGTATCACAGTAATTAGTTTCTGGGCCCCCCCGGCCCCCTCCCCCCCCTCACCTCACGCTCCGTCAAGAGTGACACACGGGCGCCCCCTCGCGCGCGCCTGCCACCTGGCGGTTGGGGCGGCGTCACCTCCTTCTCCCGGAAGACGTTAGTGGCTGGCAGGGGTGAGCGAGACGAGTGTCTCATCTGAGCTGACAATTGGCTCTCACTCTCACTCTCTTGTGTTTGTTTGTCCAAGAGTCTCGTAGGTCTTAGTTACCAGTCTTACCTGGCCATGACTTCAGGGCTCAATGTCCCCGCGGCCCGGTCCTCGATCACGTCCTGGTTGCTGGACTGGAGTCATGAACTCGTTCTCACACCCCATCCTTGACTCAAGTCCATTCCATCCAGCGGTCGACCCCGAAGACACATTCATAAATGTTAACATGCTGTTCATTCAAAACAGGAATTTTCACAAAATAAATTAATACTGTAAAATATTAGCATATTGTGTATATGTAAGCATAGGTAGGGTTAGGTTAGGTGTTTAGGTTCTGTTGGCGATTATTTGTATTTGTAGTACGTGGGTGAAGCATTTATAGCAACCCGTCCTCGACTCAAGTCCATTACATTCAGCGGTCGACCCCACAGACGCATTCATAAATTTTAACATGCTTCATTCAAAACGGGAATTTTCTCAAGTATAAATTAATAGATAATATAAGCATATTGTGTATATATAGGCATAGATGGTTAGGTCAGGTGTTTAGGTTCTGTGGCGATATTTGTATTTGTAGTAGTGGTGAAGCATTATAGCGTTGTGATTCGAACAAAATTCGTCAGTGAAGCACTGTTCCGGATATGTTCGAGCGTCAGCAGTGTGAGTCGTGTAAACCGCTTTTCATTCATAAACGGGGTTGGCGGGTGCATGGAATCATTTTGGATCTTTGTTTGGAGGACGGGCTGTTTATAGCGTTGTGGTTCGAACACCAAGTCGTCAGTGAAGCACTTGTTCCGGAAGTGTTCGAACGTCAGCAGTTGTGAGTCGCGTGTAACTGTTTTTCATTCATGAATAGGGGTGTGGCGGATGGATGGACTCACTTTTGGGTCTTTGTTTGGAGGACGGGCGCATTCAAAGATCAAAGCTCGTTAATCCAGCCGCCAAACCCCCTCTTTGTAAATGAAAATCTGTAAAACACGACTCGTAAGATTGACGTCCGACACTTCCGGAACAAGTGCTTCACTCACGTCGTCTGTTCGAACCACAATTAATAAATGCTTCACCCAGTACTTCAAATACAAATATCGCCAACAGAACCTAAACACCTAACTTAACTGCGCCTAAATATATATAGAATATTTATGTATATTAATATTGGTTTATATATGAGAACACACCAATGTTTAATACACGGTGTTAAAGCTGAGGAATGCGTCTGGGAAGGACGGCCGCTGCTTTAACCAGCCTAGTGTGAGGACGGGTTGTCTGGGAAGGACGGCCGCTGCTTTAACCAGCCTAGTGTGAGGACGGTTGTCTGGGGAGGACGGCCGCCGCTTTAACCAGCCTAGTATGAGGACGGGTTGTCTGGGGAGGACGGCCGCTGCTTTAACCAGCCTAGTGTGAGGACGGGTTGTCTGGGGAGGACGGCCGCTGCTTTAACCAGCCTAGTGTGAGGACGGGTTGTCTGGGGAGGACGGCCGCTGCTTTAACCAGCCTAGTGTGAGGACGGGTTGTCTGGGGAGGACGGCCGCTGCTTTAACCAGCCTAGTGTGAGGACGGGTTGTCTGGGGAGGACGGCCGCTGCTTTAACCAGCCTAGTGTGAGGACGGGTTGTCTGAAGATGGGCTACGTTGAGAGGTGCTCCTTAGGGAACTACCTCGCTACACGAGCAACGGTCTGGTCAAGGATAGTGATTAGTGTCTGACAGTGTGAAGTGAGATAGTGACAATACTCTGACAGTGTGAGGTGAGATAGTGACTATAACCTGACAGTGTGAGGTGAGATAGTGACAATAGCCTGACAGTGTGAGGTGAGATAGTGACTACTGCCTGACAGTGTGAGGTGAGATAGTGACTACTGCCTGACAGTGTGAGGTGAGATAGTGACTACTGCCTGACAGTGTGAGGTGAGATAGTGACAATAGCCTGACAGTGTGAGGTGAGATAGTGACTACTGCCTGACAGTGTGAGGTGAGATAGTGACTACTGCCTGACAGTGTGAGGTGAGATAGTGACTACTGCCTGACAGTGTGAGGTGAGATAGTGACTACTGCCTGACAGTGTGAGGTGAGATAGTGACAATAGCCTGACAGTGTGAGGTGAGATAGTGACTACTGCCTGACAGTGTGAGGTGAGATAGTGACAATAGCCTGACAGTGTGAGGTGAGATAGTGACTACTGCCTGACAGTGTGAGGTGAGATAGTGACTACTGCCTGACAGTGTGAGGTGAGATAGTGACTATAGCCTAACAGTGTGAGCTGAGATAGTGACTATAGCCTAACAGTGTGAGCTGAGATAGTGACTATAGCCTAACAGTGTGAGCTGAGATAGTGACTATAGCCTCACAGTGTGAGCTGAGATAGTGACTATAGCCTTACAGTGTGAGCTGAGATAGTGACTATAGCCTCACAGTGTGAGCTGAGATAGTGACTATAGCCTCACAGTGTGAGGCAAGACTATAATGAAGGCTGTTATTCTAATGAATACTGAAGGACTCCACACAGAGAACTACCCAGCAGTCTGAAGAGGGTAAATATGGTCCCAGAACCACGAGAAGAAGAAGCAGGCAAGTAGTACTAAATTACATACATTTCTAATAAATACCATACAATAGTGACAATACAATACAATAGAATAAATTCTATTACTTAAATATACAATAGAATAGAATAAATTATTGTATAAACCGTCCGACTTTTACAAAAGCAAGATTCTTAAGAGGTGAAGCGCGCACAACCACTTGGGCTGGACGGTAGAGCGACGGTCTAGCATCATGCAGGTCGGCGTTCAATCCCCGACCGTCCATAAGGGGTTGGGTACCATTTCCTTCCTCCGTCCCATCCCAAATAAACAGGTGTGTACACTCACAGGGCCCTATAAGGACCAGCAGGTGTGCCAGCAGGTGTGGACACTCACAGGGACCTATAAGCACCAGCAGGTGTGCCAGCAGGTGTGGACACTCACAGGGACCTATAAGCACCAGCAGGTGTGCCAGCAGGTGTGGACACTCACATGGACCTATAAGCACCAGCAGGTGTGCCAGCAGGTGTGGACACTCACAGAGACCTATAAGCACCAGCAGGTGTGCCAGCAGGTGTGGACACTCACATGGACCTATAAGCACCAGCAGGTGTGCCAGCAGGTGTGGACACTCACAGAGACCTATAAGCACCAGCAGGTGTGCCAGCAGGTATAGACACTCACAGGGACCTATAAGCACCAGCAGGTGTGCCAGCAGATGTAGACACTCACAGGGACCTATAAGCAACAGCAGGTGTGCCAGCAGGTGTGGACACTCACAGGGACCTATAAGGACCAGCAGGTGTGCCAGCAGGTATAGACACTCACAGGGACCTATAAGCACCAGCAGGTGTGCCAGCAGGTGTGGACACTCACAGGGACCTATAAGCAACAGCAGGTGTGCCAGC
>WNGS01005621.1:36217-47771 GCA_020271785.1 Procambarus virginalis
ACACACACACACACACACACACACACACACACACACACACACACACACACACACACACACACACACTTTTCCAGTTTAGTCTTATGCTTGACTAGATAGGGACTCCATGCTGGAGCCGCATACTCCAGGATTGGTCTGACATATGTGGTATATAATGTTCTGAAAGATTCCTTACACATTCTGAAAGATTCCTTGCGTGTGTGTGGGTGTGTGTGTGTGTTTGTGTACTCACCTAGTTGTACTTACATAGTTGTGTTTGTGCGGGTTGAGTTTCGGCTCTTTGGCCCCACCTCTCAACTGTCAATCAGCTGGTGTACAGGTTCCTGAGCCTACTGGGTTCAGGAATCTGTACACCAACACATAACACAAATCTGTAAACACACACACACACACACACACACACACACACACACACACACACACACACACACACACACACACACACACACACACACACACACACACAGGATGCAGCCCGTAACAGCTGCCTAACTACCGGGTACCTATTTACTACAAGTTAGTAGTTATCACAGAAGGAACCAAGGTGGGAAGGCTATGTAGCACCATCAAATGTGTGGAATAATCAGAGGGCGCTAAATATCACCAAGGATGCCAATACGAGAACAAAAACGCATAAGGCGAACGATATCAATAGTATCCGATTCACCAAGAATTCTATCGAGGGACAAGTGACCGCGGGGGACGGTCGGAAAGCAAGACACACACACGTCCTGGAAGTCAGGACATTCAACAAGGATATGCACAACTGTAAGAGGGATAATACAGTTAGGAAAATTAGTTGCAGGGCGGCGCTCCATTAAGTGTCCGTGAGTTAAACGCGTATGGCCAATACGTAACCTTGCCAGAGCCGTTTCCCACCACCGGTTACAGTGGTAAGAGGAAGGCCACGGGGACACACTACCATTAAGAGTATGCAGTTTGTTACCAGTAACAGAAGACCAACGACCTTGCCACGGGGTATGGATGGAGGAATGAATAACTGGGTAAAAGTCGGAATTAGGAATACCTTTACGGGAGATGGGACAAGTGTGGATAGCTTCCTTAGAGGCAGCATCCGCACGCTCATGTAAAGAGACACTAACATGGCTGGGAACCCAGCAAAACTCAACTATCTTAAATTTACTGACTGGAGATAAAAAACAGCCAATGTTGAATCTTGACTACCACAAAATGGACTAGATTAAGGACTCCAGAGCCATGAGGGCACTGCGAGAGTCAACAACTATAAGCTGAACAGTCATCAGGTTAAAGAAACTGTGTCGGGACTTCGACTCGAACCCGGATCCGTTCACAGCGAATCGCCAACGCTCCGTGCAATATTTGAGTCAGTGAGTGTAGCTGTGAGACGAATGAAGGAGAGAAGTATTGAGAAGTAGTCTTCCCCTCGCTATATCAATGTGCCAGAGAACCTTAGGACACAGATATATACCTTGTGGAGGGCTGGGAAGGTTTTGGGGTGCCGTCGCTGCCGCACAGAAGAGAGGCATCAGCTTCCTCTGGCCCCGGGGCGGGGGAACAGGTGAGGCAGGAGGGCGCGGCTGCATGTTACGTAAAAGCCGAGCTTGGGTACCTCAATGGGATGAAAATAGGTCGTCATTCACCTTGTTGCTGTTGTGAAGCGGCCAGCTCGGTTACTCTTGCCTTGGGAAGTGCTTACCTCTATATATACTTCTTTTGTCAGGGGGGACGGTTAGGGTAGTGGCCCCTGGCGGCGGGAAGACAACGGGCGGCCGTCAGCGGCTGCAATGTGCAACATGCTGACATGTGTCTGCTGCTGACATGTGTCTGCTCCTGACATGTGTCTGCTGCTGACAGTAGAGTCATTCATCATAATATTAACCTGTGCTTCTCTTGCCTGTTGGTGGCCGGCTCCTCCACCCACCAGGAGACAACAACCACAGCCTGAGAACGAGAGTCGTCCCCGTCAACGACTTGTACTAGGAGAGACTGAGGCTGGTCCCGTCGACGAGCTCCGCCAGGTTACAGCCAGAGACCAGTCTGGTGTATTCGTCGCTCCTCCTCTCCCAGCAGGAATATTTACTCACTGTTCAGTTTTTGTGTCACATTAGTGACTCCTAGCGAGGTTAGTTTCACCCAATTTTCCCAGTAACTGCTGTTGGGTACATGCCCAACATGAGTTGGTCGGGATACACATCAGAGACAAAGGTCTCACGTGACAATGATCCTAACAAAATATTTATTCAAATAAATCAATTTCAAAAGAAACATTTGAACAAAAACGAAAATCACTTTGCCTGTTACGCAAATCGGCCGTTGCATACTAAGGCAAATACAGCGTTCTGGCTATTAGGTACGACATAGATAAATAGATAGATAGATACATACATACATACATACATACATACATACATACATACATACATACATACATACATACATACATACATACATACATACGTACATACATACATACATACATACATACATACATACATACATACATACATACATACATACATACATACATTCATACATAATACATATGTACGTACATACATAAATATTCAGAAGTAACTGCACATAAATATATGTACGTAATCAACTAAGCCAGGGGTGTCATCCTCCCCGCAGGCACCAACTGGGCCAGGTGTACCAACAGCAACTCAACCTTCACAACTTGCCATAATAACAACAACGCCGCCATTACCCTCACGAACACATCTCTGTCAATAAAGATCTTCCCAGAACAGAGGGACGTCATATTGGCGTCCAAAATAGCCTGCGTGAAATGTGTGTAACCCGACGGCCCCTTGACAATGTTTACTGTCCGGGGAGGGAGGGAGGGACGGGGCCGCGGGCGTCACTAACCCCCACCCGTCATATATGCTAAGTTAGTGTCGCCATAACTAACGCGGATAAAGAGAGGACTCAGCGCTCCTCATGACAACCCGCGAGAATTATTGGTTAAGCTTACCTGCCTGGAGGTGTGTAGGAGCGTCGTCGGGCCGCCCTCCGCGGGCACCAGGGCCGGAGAGGTTGGGCGAGTTACCCCTGTATGTGTGTCCAGAGGGAAAATGGGTGAGTGGGTTCACGACTTTTTCCCGTGTTGTTTTCCCCATAAAACATGTAAATGTTGATATCTTGGCCATTCTCCTTCAGTTTCTAATATATATATATATATATATATATATATATATATATTAATATATATATATATATATATATATATATCATATATATATATATATATATAACTCACACCCCAGAAGTGACTCGAACCCATACTGCCAGGAGAACTCTGCAGCTGGTGTACAGGACCCCTTAACCACTCGACCATCACGACAGGACAAAAAGATGATGGTAGCCAAGGCTAATTCCCTATCATCCCGCCGGCAATTTGATGGTATTCTTGGGCATGGTATTTTATCAAATCACCTCATTCTTTGGGGTACACGTGAGGAACATAAATACGAACAAGCCTGAATGGTCCCCAGGCATATATGCAACTGAAAACTCACACCCCAGAAGTGACTCGACCCCATACTGCCAGGAGCACTATGCAACTGGTATACAGGGCACCTTATCCACTTGACCATCATGACCGGACAAAAAGATGATGTAGCGGAGGCTAATTTCCATCAGTTGCATATATGACTGGGGACCATTCAGGTTTGTTCGCATTTGTGTTCCTCACGTGTGCCCCAAAAAATGAGGTCATTTGATAAAATACCATGCCCAAGATTACCATCAGAGTGCCGGCAGGATGATTGGTAATTCTCTCCAAATAATGAAAAACTCTCCAGACACTAAGCAGAATGCCTTGAAGGAGACCAACGTCGTCTATGCCTTCAAATGCCTATTGGGGACTGTAAGCCCTAAAGAACTCAGTATATAGGCAAGACAACAACGTCTCTTTCCAGGCGATTAACAATACATAAACAACAGGGCTCCATCAAGGAGCATATAATGTCTTCTCACAACCAAACCATCACCAGAGAAATCTTAACAAACAACACAGAAATCATCGATAGATACAGCGATAGCAGGAGACTCAACATCTGCAAGGCACTACACATCAAAAAGTCAACACCAGCAATCAACAGCCAATTAATGCGCAACTATATTCTACCCACTTCAAGACTCCGCACCAACAGAGAAGCAGCAAGAGGAAGTATGGGCCAATAGGCCCTCTTCAGTTACGTCCATTCTTATGTTCTCTTATCCAACATATACCCATTGTTTCGTGTTCTGTCTTGTGTTGTCATAAATTTGTTCACCTCATCCAAAACTATTGTACCATATCACCTCACCCAAATGCGAGTATAAATATGTAAGCAAATTGCGTGTTTACATAATTTAAATGTGTATGACACCCTTCTGAGGTCCATGCTGGTGAATGTCCTGAACCTGCTAATGGATGACTCTCAGAGGGAGCAAGCAACCCTCCCCGTAAGACTCGGCGGCCTTGGTGTCCGAACAGCCTCCCAGATTGCTCTACCAGCTTTCCTTTCCTCCTCCCATGCATCACACGACCTTGTCAGAGATATCCTACCTGAAACTCTGAGTGATTCAGCAGGAATACATGATCCTGCTTTCACTGAATGTCCAAATCAGTGGGATGCTCTTGCAACCCCAGCAACCATTATAGAGTCAACAAAAAACATAAACATTCCAGCTGGGACCACCCACTAGTAGAAAAAGCAGTTGATGCCATGCTCAGCGCCGCAACATCAGACAAGGAGAAAGCCCGCCTCAGAGCAGTGCGTGCCCCCCATGCAAGAGACTTCCTTCTGGCAGTACCCATGTCAGCAATGGGCACGCGTCTAGATCCAGAATTCCTTCATGAAGCAGTGGCCCTCCGCCTTGGTGCCCCAATTCACACTGAATACAAGTGTATTTGCAACAGGGTGAAAGCAGACCAATGTGGGCTGTATGGGTTGCATTGCAGAAGCACAAAGAGCTGGCATGCAAGACACAACGAGGTCAATGACATCATCAAGAGGAGCCTCGTCTGAGCTAAGTGCCCAGCGGAGAGAGAACCTCGCATCCTAGGGGTCCAAAACCCGGATTTCTCCGCACTTCGCCCTGATGGCATCACCATATACTCATGGAAGGAGGGTAGACAGTTGGTGTGGGACTACACATGTGTACCACCCTGGCTGACACCTATGTACACTTCGGAGCTGATCAAGCAGTGGGGCCAACCACAGGAAACAGCAAAATCACTCAGGTACAGGCGACTGGAAGGTCAATACCTCTTTGTTCCCATAGCGTCTGAGACAAATCCCTGGGGCAAAGAGTGCCTTGAGATCTCTCAAGGAATTGGGCTTCAGGCTCATTAACGTCACCAGAGACCCAAGAGCTGCCAGTTTTTTGTTTCAGCGCCTCAGTGTGGCGATCCAGAGGGGAAACGCCTGCTGCATCCTCGGTTCCTGTCCGGAAGCAGAGGAGCTTCAAGAGATCCATAACCTTTGAGCACTCTTTGTATCAACCAATGTATATCTTGTAACTTCAAACACATAATAAAGCACAAAAAACATCAAAGGAAGGGGGTGGTAGGAGAAAAGCACACAGAAACTGTATTGGAGGGGACCTAAACATTCCCTCTAATGCGTTATGTGTGATTTCCTCCGAGGCTACGGGTTCCCCTTCTTCCAGCCAGAGGTGGTACTCCCTTCCCTATTAATATATATATATATATATATATATATATATATATATAATATATATATATATATATATATATATATATATATATATATATATATATATAATATATATATATAGCGGCCATCATGCCCTCAGAAATTATATAAACTAATGTTGAGAGGGTGACGAAGAAGCTGCCGTCAGCTCCTAACTCCTCAGAAGATGTGCTCTACCAGTTCACTCCGGGCCCTCGTTAGCCGGACGACCAATATTAAAGCGTTCTGTACGTTACCATCACATCACCATAAACGTTACCATCACATCACCACAAACGTTACCACCACATCACCACAAACGTTACCACCACATCACCATAAACGTTACCATCACATCACCACAAACGTTACATCACATCACATAAACGTTACCATCACATCACCACAAACGTTACCACCACATCACCATAAACGTACCACCACATCACCATAAACGTTACCACCACATCACCATAAACGTTACCACCACATCACCATAAACGTTACCATCACATCACCACAAACGTTGCCACCACATCACCACAAACGTTACCACCACATCACCATAAACGTTACCATCACATCACCACAAACGTTACCACCACATCACCATAAACGTTACCACCACATCACCATAAACGTTACCACCACATCACCACAAACGTTACCACCACATCACCATAAACGTTACCATCACATCACCATAAACGTACCACCACATCACCATAAACGTTCCACCACATCACCACAAACGTTACCACCACATCACCACAAACGTTACCACCACATCACCATAAACGTTACCATCACATCACCATAAACATCACCACCACATCACCACAAACGTCGCCATCAATCACCACAAACGTCGCCATCACATCACCATACCACTTTCTAAAACATATAAACACATCAACAATTAACTGATGTTCGACTATTCCCACCGCACCTGTGCCAGGTAAGTTACGTTCTCACCATAGCCCGTGCTACTTGCCCCGCTCCTGTACCAGGTAAGTTACGGGCTCACCATAGCCCGTGCTACTTGCCCCGCTCCTGTACCAGGTAAGTTACGGGCTCACCATAGCCGTGCTACTTGCCCCGCTCCTGTGCCAGGTAAGTTACGGGCTCACCATAGCCCGTGCTACTTGCCCCGCTCCTGTGCCAGGTAAGTCCACTACGGGCTCACCATAGCCCGTGCTACTTGCCCCGCTCCTGTGCCAAGTAAGTCCACTACGGGCTCACCATAGCCCGTGCTACTTGCCCCGCTCCTGTGCCAGGTAAGTTACGGGCTCACCATAGCCCGTGCTACTTGCCCCGCTCCTGTGCCAGGTAAGTCCACTACGGGCTCACCATAGCCCGTGCTACTTGCCCCGCTCCTGTGCCAGGTAAGTCCACTACGGGCTCACCATAGCCCGTGCTACTTGCCCCGCTCCTGTGCCAGGTAAGTCCACTACGGGCTCACCATAGCCCGTGCTACTTGCCCCGCTCCTGTGCCAGGTAAGTCCACTACGGGCTCACCATAGCCCGTGCTACTTGCCCCGCTCCTGTGCCAGGTAAGTCCACTACGGGCTCACCATAGCCCGTGCTACTTGCCCCGCTCCTGTGCCAGGTAAGTCCACTACGGGCTCACCATAGCCCGTGCTACTTGCCCAGCTCTGTGCCAGGTAAGTCCACTACGGGCTCACCATAGCCCGTGCTACTTGCCCCGCTCCTGTGCCAGGTAAGTTACGGGCTCACCATAGCCCGTGCTACTTGCCCCGCTCCTGTGCCAGGTAAGTTACGGGCTCACCATAGCCCGTGCTACTTGGAACTTGTTCCGAGTAGCTGAATCTATAACAACAACAACAAACTGATGTTCCACAAGGTTGTCAGGAAGGAACATTTTGGGCTCAGGGAGGCCGTTCATGTCTCTTGTTCAACATCCTGGTCAAGCGTTTGAGGCCCACTTGTCTAAATTTTCTAATTACTGCTAAATACTGTCTAATTACTTATCTAATTACTGCATAAGCCCATTAGGTGTAAAAATCCGTGCTAATTATGTTGAAAATTTACTTATAATACAAGATACTGCATCCTTCAGTGACAAGACTTGGTGTATGAAACTGCACTCAAATGTCACTACCTTCCCGAGTGTTGACACTTGAGTGGTTGGTGATGGTAGAGTGTCTTCACGTCAGGTGTTGGGTGTAGCTCTTGTCCCCCAACTGATCTGGAAGTCCCAGTCACAAGCTTTTGCCAAAAAATAAATAAAAAATCTAAATATGATCTTTTTTGTAAAGCTAGTTAAAGTCTTTCTTAATTTTAACTCTGACTTTGTTTCTTGCAGTCATATACAGCACGAGAGAAAGTGTTGAACATTACCTAAGATTGTATTATTGTATTTGTTTAAAGTTACTCTGGCTAGAATGTTTGTATATATTGTATTATGAGAGTATGAGGGAACAGTGTTGGAGGACCGGTTGACGGTACAGTGGACAGTGGACACCACTACAACCACCACCACCATCACCACAACCACCACATCCACTACCACCACCACATCCACCATCATCACCACCACCACATCCACCACCACCACCACCACCACCACCACCACCATCACCACCACAACTACCACCACCAACAAAGGATACCACCTTCCATATAGTCTAGGGTACCATGCATAAATAATTAGGACTCCCCTTAGCTCTTGACTCACAGTATGTATAAGCCTTCACGCAGTCATGTATACGTGCACATGTACCAAGAAGTAACTACAACACAAAACAGGTCACAATCATACTCAGAAATGCGAAATATTAATAAAGAGGAAAATGTAAGGGATAAGATTGGGATGATTGCGTCGTCCGCCGCTAAAGCCATCAGTCAGGGGACGTAATTCAAGATAATCTAAGATCATTTCTTTTTTACTAGTTATTCAGAACGGTTCATATAGGTCGAATATGAATAGCAAATATTGCATAGTTTCCCCCCAACAAAAAGTGTAGAATCCCGAGCTTATGATCTGAAGAAGGTCAATCATCGAACACTGGCAGCGGACACTGATACTCTTGCCGTTCACGTCGACGAGTCGTCGTGCGTCGGGGGGATTATCTTAACGTACACGACAGTCTCAGATTAAGCAAAATGGATGTTTGGCCATTGAAGACGATAGACAAGACTATCGGGTTTCACACATTTATAATACAAAACTGTTCCAAAGACGTCTCGTGTACACCAAAGGAAATGACTGAGAAAAACGCGAGCGGGCGTACCGGATAAGGTCGATCAAGCTAGTAAAATAGCTTTTTCTACGCGTCAGACGAGACTGTTATAGGGCGTGGCCATGGTCAAGAGGGCAGTGAACAGGGCTCGCACTTGGGCACGGTCTTTGTGGTCCACATTCACTCTTTACTCGGCCATTGACGCTCCCAATTTAGCTAACTCCTTCCCTCCGCCTGCGGTGAGTTGCCACTCTGCCTTGTACCGCTGCTTCCGGGTGGGTGGGGGATGGTCTGAGGGCAGGTTTCAGACCCACGTACGGAATGGAATATATCTTTTTGCGCTAAATAGTTTACCTGATACCTGATCGATGTGGTTCTGGGAGTTCTTCTACTCCCCAAGCCTGGCCCGAGGCCAAGCTTGACTTGTGAGAGTTTGGTCCACCAGGCTGATGCTTGGGGCGGCCCGCAGGCCCACATACCCACCACAGCCCAGATGGTCCGGCACTCCATGGACGAAACAATCTAGTTTCCTCTTGAAGACGTCCACGGTTGTTCCGGCACCTGTAGTTAATGTCGATAGTTCTGCTCCCCAAGGCGCGTCTGGGATCAAACTTTACAGTAGGAAAAGCAAGCGCCTTACGACCAGACAATGGTTCATGTACATCTTCCATCAATCATGACGGCTTAGGTTTACTATCTTTGATGAGCTGCGAGGTTGTATCTTAAGATAATACCCCGAGTCAAGAACAAAGTGAGGTGGTGGTGGAGGCCAAAACCGTCAGTAATTTCAAAGCGTTATATGACAAAGAGTGCTGGGGAGACGGGACACCACGAGCGTAGCTCTCATCCTGTAACTACACTTAGGTAATTACACATATGGACCAATAGGCCTCCTGCCGTATCCTAACTTCCCATGTTGTTATGTTGTGTGGAGCAGTATGCTATGTTGTGTGGAGCAGTATGTTATGTTGTGTGGAGCAGTATGTTATGTTGTGTGGAGCAGTATGTTATGTTGTGTGGAGCAGTATGCTATGTTGTGTGGAGCAGTATGCTATGTTGTGTGGAGCAGTATGCTATGTTGTGTGGAGCAGTATGCTATGTTGTGTGGAGCAGTATGCTATGTTGTGTGGAGGAGTATGCTATGTTGTGTGGAGCAGCATGCTTGTATGCCTCCTTGGTCTTGAAGACGCTCGAGGGTACGTGGGTGTGAGCTGGCTGGCAATAGATGGTTGAGATTGTTTGATATGTAGTACTTCGGTGATGTCTCATCTTCTGTTGTTGTTGTATTTCTATTCTTCAGGATAGAAATACAACAGGATAGCCAGTGATAATCACGATATCTTGGCGATGATCTGGTTGTGTCTTAGAGACTGTTAAATGTTTTCGTATGAAGCCTGGTCACAAGGTAATCATATTTAATTTAAAATGGCAAAGTTGTGTGAGACAAAACTTTACGAAGTTGCAATATTATCTTTAAAGATGATTTTGAATTTAATTTCTTAATAAAGATAGATTCCAGGACCTGGATTATAATGTAGATTTAAACTATAATGCGTATTAGAAATTGCTTTTGATACGGGACTGCATAATGGTCCAGGGCGGAGCGAAACGTCCTCGTTCCTCCTTCTCCTGATGTGTAGTGTGGTCATCATGTCTTCAACCCCGTTGTTGACCAGACCACACACTAGAAGTTGAAGGGACGACGACGTTTCGGTCCGTCCTGGACCATTCTCAAGTCGCTTGTGAATGTCACAAGCGACTTGTCACAAGTCACAAGCGACTTGAGAATGGTCCAGGACGGACCGAAACGTCGTCGTCCCTTCAACTTCTAGTGTGTGGTCTGGTCAACATACTTCAGCCACGTTATTGTGACTCTTCGCCTTCAACCCCGTTATTGTGATTCATCATCGGCATCAAACTTCCTCTCTGGAGCCCCAGTGACGTTGTACACATATTGACCAAATACCACCAATAATATTGACCTAAAGAAACCTTAGGACTAAAGTACCTTATATGGAATAAGAAAGACACATAAAAATTAGTCAATAGGATCTGCCTCGTATGGACCAATAGGAGCTGCCTCGTATGGACCAATAGGAGCTGCCTCGTATGGGCCAATAGGAGCTGCCTCGTATGGGCCAATAGGAGCTGCCTCGTATGGGCCAATAGGAGCTGCCTCGTATGGACCAATAGGAGCTACCTCGTATGGACCAATAGGAGCTGCCTCGTGTGGACCAATAGGAGCTGCCTCGTATGGACCAATAGGAGCTGCCTCGTATGGGCTAATAGGAGCTGCCTCGTATGGACCAATAGGAGCTACCTCGTATGGACCAATAGGAGCTGCCTCGTATGGACCAATAGGAGCTGCCCCGTATGGGCCAATAGGAGCTGCCTCGTATGGAAGCTATGCGTACGAAGTTCGCATAGCAGGGCAAGCGAAGACAAATCCTAAAGGGTTTTTTCAGTTATATGGAACTAAGACTAGGGAAAGGATAGGTCCATTAAAAACTGAGACAGGTCAAATATCGGATAATGACGAGGAGATGAGTAGTATTTTTAATAAATATTTTATATCTGTATTTACTAAAGAGGAACTTAACAATATGCCTTCACCGAACAGATATATGTGGGTGCGGATGAGGACAGGTTGACTAGTTTAGCAGTTACCAGGGAGGACGTAATTAA
>WNGS01005623.1:0-13276 GCA_020271785.1 Procambarus virginalis
CCCTACACTACACATCAACACCCTACACTACACATCAACACCCTACACTACACATCAACATCCTACACTACACATCAACACCCTACACAACACATCAACACCTACACAACACATCAACACCCTACACTACACATCAACACCCTACACACCACATCAACACCCTACACAACACATCAACACCCTACACACCACATCAACACCCTACACAACACATCAACACCCTACACTACACATCAACATCCTACACTACACATCAACACCCTACACAACACATCAACACCCTACACAACACATCAACACCCTACACACCACATCAACACCCTACACAACACATCAACACCCTACACTACACATCAACACCCTACACTACACATCAACACCCTACACTACACATCAACATCCTACACTACACATCAACACCCTACACTACACATCAACACCCTACACTACACATCAACACCCTACACTACACATCAACACCCTACACTACACATCAACACCCTACACTACACATCAACACCCTACACTACACATCAACACCCTACACTACACATCAACACCCTACACTACACATCAACACCCTACACAACACATCAACACCCTACACTACACATCAACACCCTACACAACACATCAACACCCTACACAACACATCAACACCCTACACTACACATCAACACCCTACACTACACATCAACACCCTACACAACACATCAACACCCTACACAACACATCAACACCCTACACTACACATCAACACCCTACACTACACATCAACACCCTACACAACACATCAACACCCTACACAACACATCAACACCCTACACTACACATCAACACCCTACACTACACATCAACACCCTACACAACACATCAACACCCTACACAACACATCAACACCCTACACAACACATCAACACCCTACACTACACATCAACACCCTACACAACACATCAACACCCTACACAACACATCAACACCCTACACTACACATCAACACCCTACACTACACATCAACACCCTACACTACACATCAACACCCTACACTACACATCAACACCCTACACTACACATCAACACCCTACACAACACATCAACACCCTACACACACATCAACACCCTACACTACACATCAACACCCTACACAACACATCAACACCCTACACTACACATCAACACCCTACACTACACATCAACACCCTACACTACACATCAACACCCTACACAACAACAGCACCTTACACACTAAGCTGCCAATTAACAGCCCACTCGTTCCGCTATTCCTTCCCCCTGCACAATATTCCTGTACTCTGGCTGGAGTTACTTGGCCATTTACCAAAATCATCCTTGGCTCTTTACCAGAGCATCTGGAGGTAAGAGAATGCTCACGTTGTCCTCTAAGTGCGGCTCTAGCCTTACACTGTGGGTGGGGAGGATGTTAACGCAGGTAAGAAGAACTTTTCCCGTCCCGTTACTCTCCGTTAACAGTCTCTTAAACAGAGTACTGTTCTTGTATAATAGCGGCATTTGCATTTCCTCGTTAATTGAAAACCGCTTTTTCTAAACAGAGTGGATTTTTTGGGCTGTTGCTTCTAGATTAATGTTCAGAGTGCTGGGTTAGACGAGGGGAAACTTCCTTGAACGTTAACGTATATAATACGGTAATTGAATTATGTAAACAAAAAATTCATGCAGAGCTGGGGAATGAGGTTCAAGAAGCTGTTTCCATGCAAATTGCATGAAAAATGCACCTCTCCTCTCAAACCTGCGTGTGTGGCTTCTTCATGCACGGTAATATAGACAAACATGGCGAAATTACCATTAAGGATAAATTAACACCATCTAAACTACGGTGGTGATGGTGTAGCTATAGTGGTGATAGTGTAGCTATAGTGGTGATGGTGTAGCTATAGTGGTGATGGTGCAGCTATAGTGGTGATGGTGTAGCTACGGTGGTGATGGTGTAGCTATAGTGGTGATGGTGTAGCTATAGTGGTGATGGTGTAGCTACGGTGGTGATGATGTAGCTATAGTGGTGATGGTGTAGCTATAGTGGTGATGGTGTAGCTATAGTGGTGATGGTGTAGCTACGGTGGTGATGGTGTAGCTATAGTGGTGATGGTGTAGCTATAGTGGTGATGGTGTAGCTACGGTGGTGATGGTGTAGCTATAGTGGTGATGGTGTAGCTATAATGGTGATGGTGTAGCTATAATGGTGATGGTGTAGCTATAGTGGTGATGGTGTAGCTACGGTGGTGATGGTGTAGCTTTAGTGGTGATGGTGTAGCTACGGTGGTGATGGTGTAGCTACAGTGGTGATGGTGTAGCTATAGTGGTGATGGTGCAGCTACGGTGGTGATGGGCAGCTATAGTGGTGATGGTGTAGCTATAGTGGTGATGGTGTAGCTACGGTGGTGATGGTGTAGCTATAGTGGTGATGGTGCAGCTATAGTGGTGATTGTGTAGCTATAGTGGTGATGGTGTAGCTATAGTGGTGATGGTGTAGCTACGGTGGTGATGGTGTAGCTACGGTGGTGATGGTGTAGCTATAGTGGTGATGGTGCAGCTATAGTGGTGATGGTGTAGCTACGGTGGTGATGGTGTAGCTATAGTGGTGATGGTGTAGCTATAGTGGTGATGGTGTAGCTATAGTGGTGATGGTGCAGCTATAGTGGTGATGGTGCAGCTATAGTGGTGATGGTGTAGCTATAGTGGTGATGGTGCAGCTATAGTGGTGATGGTGTAGCTATAGTGGTGATGGTGTAGCTATAGTGGTGATGGTGTAGCTATAGTGGTGATGGTGTAGCTATAGTGGTGATGGTGTAGCTACGGTGGTGATGGTGTAGCTTTAGTGGTGATGGTGTAGCTACGGTGGTGATGGTGTAGCTACAGTGGTGATGGTGTAGCTATAGTGGTGATGGTGTAGCTACAGTGGTGATGGTGTAGCTATAGTGGTGATGGTGTAGCTATAGTGGTGATGGTGCAGCTACGGTGGAGATGGGGCAGCTATAGTGGTGATGGTGTAGCTATAGTGGTGATGGTGTAGCTACGGTGGTGATGGTGTAGCTATAGTGGTGATGGTGCAGCTATAGTGGTGATTGTGTAGCTATAGTGGTGATGGTGTAGCTATAGTGGTGATGGTGTAGCTACGGTGGTGATGGTGTAGCTACGGTGGTGATGATGTAGCTATAGTGGTGATGGTGCAGCTATAGTGGTGATGGTGTAGCTATAGTGGTGATGGTGTAGCTACGGTGGTGATGGTGTAGCTACGGTGGTGATGGTGTAGCTATAGTGGTGATGGTGCAGCTATAGTGGTGATGGTGTAGCTACGGTGGTGATGGTGTAGCTATAGTGGTGATGGTGTAGCTATAGTGGTGATGGTGTAGCTATAGTGGTGATGGTGTAGCTACGGTGGTGATGGTGTAGCTACGGTGGTGATGGTGCAGCTATAGTGGTGATGGTGTAGCTACGGTGGTGATGGTGTAGCTTTAGTGGTGATGGTGTAGCTATAGTGGTGATGGTGTAGCTATAGTGGTGATGGTGTAGCTACGGTGGTGATGGTGTAGCTACGGTGGTGATGGTGTAGCTATAGTGGTGATGGTGCAGCTATAGTGGTGATGGTGTAGCTACGGTGGTGATGGTGTAGCTACGGTGGTGATGGTGCAGCTATAGTGGTGATGGTGCAGCTATAGTGGTGATGGTGCAGCTATAGTGGTGATGGTGCAGCTACGGTGGTGATGGTGTAGCTACGGT
This sequence comes from Procambarus virginalis, assembly GCA_020271785.1. Lineage (NCBI taxonomy): Eukaryota > Metazoa > Arthropoda > Malacostraca > Decapoda > Cambaridae > Procambarus > Procambarus virginalis. Next base: position 3,754 of record WNGS01005623.1, read on the forward strand.
GGTGATGGTGTAGCTATAGTGGTGATGGTGTAGCTACGGTGGTGATGGTGTAGCTACGGTGGTGATGGTGTAGCTACGGTGGTGATGGTGTAGCTATAGTGGTGATGGTGTAGCTATAGTGGTGATGGTGTAGCTATAGTGGTGATGGTGTAGCTACGGTGGTGATGGTGTAGCTACGGTGGTGATGGGTNCATACACATCAACACCCTACACAACACATCAACACCCTACACTACACATCAACACCCTACACAACACATCAACATCCTACACTACACATCAACACCCTACACAACACATCAACACCCTACACTACACATCAACACCCTACACAACACATCAACATCCTACACTACACATCAACACCCTACACTACACATCAATACCCTACACTACACATCAACATCCTACACTACACATCAACACCCTACACTACACATCAATACCCTACACTACACATCAACACCCTACACTACACATCAACACCCTACACTACACATCAACACCCTACACTACACATCAACACCCTACACTACACATCAACACCCTACACTACACATCAAACCCTACACTACACATCAACACCCTACACAACACATAACACCCTACACTACACATCAACACCCTACACAACACATCAACACCCTACACTACACATCAACACCCTACACTACACATCAACACCCTACACTACACATCAACACCCTACACAACACATGAACACCCTACACACCACATCAACACCCTACACACCACATCAACACCCTACCCTACACATCAACACCCTACACTACACATCAACACCCTACACTACACATCAACACCCTACACTACACATCAACATCCTACACTACACATCAACACCCTACACTACACATCAACATCCTACACTACACATCAACACCCTACACACCACATCAACACCCTACACACCACATCAACACCCTACACTACATATCAACACCCTACACTACACATCAACACCCTACACTACACATCAACACCCTACACTACACATCAACACCCTACACTACACATCAACACCCTACACTACACATCAACACCCTACACTACACATCAACACCCTACACAACACATCAACACCCTACACTACACATCAACACCCTACACTACACATCAACACCCTACACTACACATCAACACCCTACACTACACATCAACACCCTACACTACACATCAACACCCTACACTACACATCAACACAATACACTACACATCAACACCCTACACTACACATCAACACCCTACACAACACATCAACACCCTACACTACACATCAACACCCTACACTACACATCAACATCCTACACTACACATCAACACCCTACACAACACATGAACACCCTACACAACACATCAACACCCTACACACCACATCAACACCCTACACTACACATCAACACCCTACACAACACATCAACACCCTACACAACACATCAACACCCTACACTACACATCAACACCCTACACTACACATCAACACCCTACACAACACATCAACACCCTACACAACACATCAACACCCTACACAACACATCAACACCCTACACTACACATCAACACCCTACACAACACATCAACACCCTACACAACACATCAACACCCTACACTACACATCAACACCCTACACAACACCTCAACACCCTACACAACACCTCAACACCCTACACTACACATCAACACCCTACACTACACATCAACACCCTACACTACACATCAACACCCTACACAACACATCAACACCCTACACTACACATCAACACCCTACACTACACATCAACACCCTACACAACAACAGCACCTTACACACTAAGCTGCCAATTAACAGCCCTCTCGTTCCGCTATTCCTTCCCCCTGCACAATATTCCTGTACTCTGGCTGGAGTTACTTGGCCATTTACCAAAATCATCCTTGGCTCCTTACCAGAGCATCTGGAGGTAAGAGAATGCTCACGTTGTCCTCTAAGTGCGGCTCTAGCCTTACACTGTGGGTGGGGAGGATGTTAACGCAGGTAAGAAGAACTTTTCCCGTCCCGTTACTCTCCGTTAACAGTCTCTTAAACAGAGTACTGTTCTTGTATAATAGCGGCATTTGCATTTCCTCGTTAATTGAAAACCGCTTTTTCTAAACAGAGTGGATTTTTTGGGCTGTTGCTTCTAGATTAATGTTCAGAGTGCTGGGTTAGACGAGGGGAAACTTCCTTGAACGTTAACGTATATAATACGGTAATTGAATTATGTAAACAAAAATATTCATGCAGAGTTGGGGAATGAGGTTCAAGAAGCTGTTTCCATGCAAATTGCATGAAAAATGCACCTCTCCTCTCAAACCTGCGCGTGTGGCTTCTTCATGCACGGTAATATAGACAAACATGGCGAAATTACCATTAAGGATAAATTAACACCATCTAAACTACGGTGGTGATGGTGTAGCTATAGTGGTGATGGTGTAGCTATAGTGGTGATGGTGAAGCTATAGTGGTGATGGTGTAGCTATAGTGGTGATGGTGTAGCTATAGTGGTGATGGTGTAGCTACGGTGGTGATGGTGTAGCTATAGTGGTGATGGTGTAGCTATAGTGGTGATGGTGTAGCTATAGTGGTGATGGTGTAGCTATAGTGGTGATGGTGTAGCTACGGTGGTGATGGTGTAGCTACGGTGGTGATGGTGTAGCTATAGTGGTGATAGTGTAGCTATAGTGGTGATGGTGTAGCTATAGTGGTGATGGTGTAGCTATAGTGGTGATGGTGTAGCTATAGTGGTGATGGTGTAGCTATAGTGGTGATGGTGTAGCTATAGTGGTGATGGTGTAGCTATAGTGGTGATGGTGTAGCTATAGTGGTGATGGTGTAGCTACGGTGGTGATGGTGTAGCTATAGTGGTGATGGTGTAGCTACGGTGGTGATGGTGTAGCTATAGTGGTGATGGTGTAGCTACGGTGGTGATGGTGTAGCTATAGTGGTGATGGTGCAGCTATAGTGGTGATGGTGTAGCTATAGTGGTGATGGTGTAGCTATAGTGGTGATGGTGTAGCTACGGTGGTGATGGTGTAGCTATAGTGGTGATGGTGTAGCTACGGTGGTGATGGTGTAGCTATAGTGGTGATGGTGTAGCTATAGTGGTGATGGTGTAGCTATAGTGGTGATGGTGTAGCTATAGTGGTGATGGTGTAGCTATAGTGGTGATGGTGTAGCTATAGTGGTGATGGTGTAGCTATAGTGGTGATGGTGTAGCTATAGTGGTGATGGTGTAGCTATAGTGGTGATGGTGTAGCTATAGTGGTGATGGTGTAGCTATAGTGGTGATGGTGTAGCTATAGTGGTGATGGTGTAGCTATAGTGGTGATGGTGTAGCTATAGTGGTGATGGTGTAGCTATAGTGGTGATGGTGTAGCTATAGTGGTGATGGTGTAGCTATAGTGGTGATGGTGTAGCTATAGTGGTGATGGTGTAGCTACGGTGGTGATGGTGTAGCTATAGTGGTGATGGTGTAGCTATAGTGGTGATGGTGTAGCTATAGTGGTGATGGTGTAGCTATAGTGGTGATGGTGTAGCTATAGTGGTGATGGTGTAGCTATAGTGGTGATGGTGTAGCTATAGTGGTGATGGTGTAGCTATAGTGGTGATGGTGTAGCTATAGTGGTGATGGTGTAGCTATAGTGGTGATGGTGTAGCTATAGTGGTGATGGTGTAGCTATAGTGGTGATGGTGTAGCTATAGTGGTGATGGTGTAGCTATAGTGGTGATGGTGTAGCTATAGTGGTGATGGTGTAGCTATAGTGGTGATGGTGTAGCTATAGTGGTGATGGTGTAGCTATAGTGGTGATGGTGTAGCTATAGTGGTGATGGTGTAGCTATAGTGGTGATGGTGTAGCTATAGTGGTGATGGTGTAGCTATAGTGGTGATGGTGTAGCTATAGTGGTGATGGTGTAGCTATAGTGGTGATGGTGTAGCTATAGTGGTGATGGTGTAGCTATAGTGGTGATGGTGTAGCTACGGTGGTGATGGTGTAGCTATAGTGGTGATGGTGTAGCTATAGTGGTGATGGTGTAGCTATAGTGGTGATGGTGTAGCTATAGTGGTGATGGTGTAGCTATAGTGGTGATGGTGTAGCTATAGTGGTGATGGTGTAGCTATAGTGGTGATGGTGTAGCTATAGTGGTGATGGTGTAGCTACGGTGGTGATGGTGTAGCTACGGTGGTGATGGTGTAGCTATAGTGGTGATGGTGTAGCTATAGTGGTGATGGTGTAGCTATAGTGGTGATGGTGTAGCTATAGTGGTGATGGTGTAGCTATAGTGGTGATGGTGTAGCTATAGTGGTGATGGTGTAGCTATAGTGGTGATGGTGTAGCTATAGTGGTGATGGTGTAGCTATAGTGGTGATGGTGTAGCTATAGTGGTGATGGTGTAGCTATAGTGGTGATGGTGTAGCTATAGTGGTGATGGTGTAGCTATAGTGGTGATGGTGTAGCTATAGTGGTGATGGTGTAGCTATAGTGGTGATGGTGTAGCTATAGTGGTGATGGTGTAGCTACGGTGGTGATGGTGTAGCTATAGTGGTGATGGTGTAGCTATAGTGGTGATGGTGTAGCTATAGTGGTGATGGTGTAGCTATAGTGGTGATGGTGTAGCTATAGTGGTGATGGTGTAGCTATAGTGGTGATGGTGTAGCTATAGTGGTGATGGTGTAGCTATAGTGGTGATGGTGTAGCTATAGTGGTGATGGTGTAGCTATAGTGGTGATGGTGTAGCTACGGTGGTGATGGTGTAGCTATAGTGGTGATGGTGTAGCTATAGTGGTGATGGTGTAGCTATAGTGGTGATGGTGTAGCTACGGTGGTGATGGTGTAGCTACGGTGGTGATGGTGTAGCTATAGTGGTGATGGTGCAGCTATAGTGGTGATGGTGTAGCTATAGTGGTGATGGTGCAGCTATAGTGGTGATGGTGTAGCTATAGTGGTGATGGTGCAGCTATAGTGGTGATGGTGTAGCTATAGTGGTGATGGTGTAGCTACGGTGGTGATGGTGCAGCTATAGTGGTGATGGTGCAGCTATAGTGGTGATGGTGCAGCTATAGTGGTGATGGTGCAGCTACGGTGGTGATGGTGTAGCTACGGTGGTGATGGTGTAGCTATAGTGGTGATGGTGTAGCTACGGTGGTGATGGTGTAGCTACGGTGGTGATGGTGTAGATACGGTGGTGATGGTGTAGCTATAGTGGTGATGGTGTAGCTATAGTGGTGATGGTGTAGCTACGGTGGTGATGGTGTAGCTACGGTGGTGATGGTGTAGCTACGGTGGTGATGGTGTAGCTATAGTGGTGATGGTGTAGCTATAGTGGTGATGGTGTAGCTATAGTGGTGATGGTGTAGCTATAGTGGTGATGGTGTAGCTACGGTGGTGATGGTGTAGCTACGGTGGTGATGGTGTAGCTACGGTGGTGATGGTGTAGCTACGGTGGTGATGGTGTAGCTATAGTGGTGATGGTGTAGCTATAGTGGTGATGGTGTAGCTACGGTGGTGATGGTGTAGCTACGGTGGTGATGGTGTAGCTATAGTGGTGATGGTGTAGCTATAGTGGTGATGGTGTAGCTATAGTGGTGATGGTGTAGCTATAGTGGTGATGGTGTAGCTACGGTGGTGATGGTGTAGCTACGGTGGTGATGGTGTAGCTATAGTGGTGATAGTGCAGCTATAGTGGTGATGGTGCAGCTATAGTGGTGATGGTGTAGCTACGGTGTGATGGTGCAGCTGAAGTGGTAATGGTGTAGCTATAGTGGTGATGGTGCAGCTATAGTGGTGATGGTGCAGCTATAGTGGTGATGGTGTAGCTATAGTGGTGATGGTGTAGCAATAGTGGTGATGGTGTAGCTACGGTGGTGATGGTGTAGCTATAGTGGTGATGGTGTAGCTATAGTGGTGATGGTGTAGCTGCGGTGGTGATGGTGTAGCTATAGTGGTGATGGTGTAGCTATAGTGGTGATGGTGTAGCTATAGTGGTGATGGTGTAGCTATAGTGGTGATGGTGTAGCTATAGTGGTGATGGTGTAGCTATAGTGGTGATGGTGTAGCTATAGTGGTGATGGTGCAGCTATAGTGGTGATGGTGTAGCTATAGTGGTGATGGTGTAGCTATAGTGGTCATGGTGTAGCTATAGTGGTGATAGTGTAGCTATAGTGGTGATGGTGTAGCTATAGTGGTGTTGGTGTAGCTATAGTGGTGATGGTGTAGCTATAGTGGTGGTGGTGTAGCTACGGTGGTGATGGTGTAGCTATAGTGGTGATGGTGTAGCTACGGTGGTGATGGTGTAGCTACGGTGGTGATGGTGTAGCTACGGTGGTGATGGTACTCACCTAGTTGTACTCACCTAGTTGTGCTTGCGGGGGTTGAGCTCTGGCTCTTTGGTCCCGCCTCTCAACCGTCAATCAACAGGTGTACAGTTTCCTGAGCCTAATGGGCTCTATCATATCTACACTTGAAACTGTGTATGGAGTCAGCCTCCACCACATCGCTTCCTAATGCATTCCATTTGTCAACCACTCTGACACTAAAAAAGTTCTTTCTAATATCTCTGTGGCTCATTTGGGCACTCAGTTTCCACCTGTGTCCCCTAGTGCGTGTGCCCCTTGTGTTAAACAGCCTGTCTTTATCAACCCTGTCGATTCCCCTGAGAATCTTGAATGTGGTGATCATGTCCCCCCTAACTCTTCTGTCTTCCAACGAAGTGAGGTTTAATTCCTGCAGTCGCTCCTCGTAGCTCATACCTCTCAGCTCGGGTACTAGTCTGGTGGCAAACCTTTGAACCTTTTCCAGTTTAGTCTTATGCTTGACTAGATAGGGACTCCATGCTGGAGCCGCATACTCCAGGATTGGTCTGACATATGTGGTATATAATGTTCTGAAAGATTCCTTACACAAGTTTCTAAAGGCCGTTCTTATGTTAGCCAACCTGGCATATGCTGCTGATGTTATCCTCTTGATATGAGCTTCAGGGGACAGGTCTGGCGTGATATCAACCCCCAGGTCTTTCTCTCTCTCTGACTCTTGAAGTATTTCATCTCCCAAATGATACCTTGTATCTGGTCTCCTGCTTCCTACCCCTATCTTCATTACATTACATTTGCTTGGGTTAAACTCTAACAGCCATTTGTTCGACCATTCCTGCAGCTTGTCCAGGTCTTCTTGAAGTCTCAAGCTGTCCTCCTCTGTCTTAATCCTTCTCATAATTTTGGCGTCGTCAGCAAACATTGAGAGGAATGAGTCTATACCCTCTGGGAGATCATTTACGTATATCAGAAACAGGATAGGTCCAAGTACAGAGCCCTGTGGGACTCCACTGGTGACTTCACGCCAGTCTGAGGTCTCACCCCTCACTGTAACTCTCTGCTTCCTATTGCTTAGGTACTCCCTTATCCACTGGAGCGCCCTACCTGTTACTCCTGCCTGTTTCTCCAGCTTATGCATCAACCTTTTATGGGGTACTGTGTCAAAGGCTTTCCGACAGTCCAAAAAAATGCAGTCCGCCCACCCTTCTCTTTCTTGCTTAATTCTTGTCACCTGATCGTAGAATTCTATCAAGCCTGTAAGGCAAGATTTACCCTCCCTGAACCCATGTTGATGGGTTGTCACGAAGTCTCTTCTCTCCAGATGTGTTACTAGGTTTTTTCTCACAATCTTCTCCATCACCTTGCATGGTATACAAGTTAAGGACACTGGCCTGTAGTTCAGTGCCTCTTGTCTGTCACCCTTTTTGTATATTGGTACTACATTAGCAGTCTTCCATATTTCTGGTAGGTCCCCCGTTTCCAGTGACTTACTATACACTATGGAGAGTGGTAAGCAAAGTGCTCCTGCACACTCTTTCAATACCCATGGCGAGATTCCATCCGGCCCAACAGCTTTTCTCACATCCAGCTCCAATAGGTGCTTTTTGACCTCATCTCTTGTAATTTCGAACCTATCCAAGGTCACCTGGTTTGCTGCCACCTCTCCCAGCGCCGTGATATCTCCCTGTTCTATTGTAAAGACCTCCTGGAACCTTTTGTTGAGTTCTTCACACACCTCTTTGTCATTCTCTGTGTACCTGTCCTCGCCCACCCTAAGTTTAATCACCTGTTCCTTCACTGTTGTCTTCCTCCTGATGTGACTGTGTAGTAGCTTTGGTTCAGTCTTGGCTTTATTAGCTATATCATTTTCATACCTTTTCTCAGCTGCTCTTCTCACACTGACATACTCGTTCCTGGTTCTCTGGTATCTCTCTCTACTTTCTGGTGTTCTGTTATTACGGAAGTTCCTCCATGCCCTTTTGTTCAGCTCCTTTGCTTTCATACATTCCCTATTAAACCACGGATTCTTCCTTTGCTTCTCTGTTTTTTCCTGTTGGGCTGGGACAAACCTGCTTACAGCCTCCTGACATTTTTGGGTGACATAGTCCATCATGTCTTGTACGGACTTGGTTCCGAGTTCTGTGTCCCAATGTATATCCCATAGGAATTTATTCATCTCCTCATAGTTTCCCTTTCTGTACGCCAGCCCTTTGGTTCCCAGTTCTTTTTTGGGGGTGATAATTCCTAGCTCAACCAGGTACTCAAAGCTCAATACACTATGATCACTCATTCCCAAGGGGGCTTCCAACTTAACTTCCCTTATATCCGACTCATTTAGGGTAAATATCAAATCAAGCAAGGCTGGTTCATCCCCTCCTCTCATTCTTGTCGGTCCCTTGACGTGTTGACTTAGAAAGTTTCTTGTTGCCACATCCAGCAGCTTAGCTCTCCACGTGTCTGGGCCTCCGTGTGGGTCTCTGTTCCCCCAATCTATCTTCCCATGGTTGAAGTCTCCCATGATTAGAAGTCTGGATCCGTTCCTGCTAGCCACAGAAGCTGCTCTCTCTATTATATTGATGGTGGCCATGTTGTTTCTATCATATTCCTGTCTGGGTCTTCTGTCATTCGGTGGGGGGTTATATATGACTACTATTATAATTTTCTGTCCTCCAGTTGCAATGGTGCCTGATATGTAGTCCCTGAAACCTTCACAGTTCTGAATTACCATCTCTTCGAAACTCCAACCTTCTCTTAGTAGCAAAGCCACACCACCTCCTCCTCTCCCTTCTCTCTCTTTCCTCACTACATAGTAGCCCTGTGGAAACACTGCATTTGTTATGATTTTCGTTAGCTTTGTTTCTGTGAGTGCTATTATGTTTTCTGTTTTCTTCTAGTGCCCACTCTCCAAGTTCACTAGTTTTATTTGTAATCCCATCTATGTTAGTGTACATCGCCTTGAAGCTCACTTTCTTCTGTTCATTTACATATCCCTTTCTTGGCGAGTATTCTACTGGTGTGGGAAGCTGTTCCGTGGGTGAGAGGATCTGTGAGGTGGTTTGCAGGGCGCAGAGGGTTTTGGGTTGGGTGTAGCTATTTTGTGATGGTTAACTATAGTGATGTGGGGTTTGCTATAGGGTGATGGTGGTAGCTACGGTGGTGATGGTGTAGCTATAGTG
>WNGS01005624.1:11187-31410 GCA_020271785.1 Procambarus virginalis
TGAGACATATATATATATATATAATATATATATATATATATATATATATATATATTATATATATATAATATATATATATGTATATGCAAACAAGCCTGAATGGTCCCCAGGACTAGATACAACTGAAAACTCACACCCCAGAAGTGACTCGATGGTCAAGTTGGTCAAGATGGTCAAGATGGTCTGATGGTCAAGAGGTTTAAGGCGTCCCTGTACATACCAGTTGCGTTGCTCCTGGGAGTATGGGTTCGAGTCACTTTTGGGGTGTGAGTTTTCAGATGTATATGTATATTACATATATATGTCGTACCTAGTAGCCAGAACGCACTTTTCAGCCTACTATGCAAGGCTCGATTTGCCTAATAAGCCAAGTTTTCACGAATTAATATATTTTCTCTAATTTTTTTCTTATGAAATGATAAAGCTACCGATTTCATTATGTATGAGGTCATTTTTTTTACTGGCGTTAAAATTAACGTAGTTATATGACCGAACCTAACCAACCCTACCTAACCTAACCTAACCTATCTTTATAGGTTAGGTTAGGTTAGGTTAGGTAGCCGAAAGAGTTAGGTTAGGTTAGGTAGGTTAGGTAGTCGAAAAGCAATTAATTCATGAAAACTTGGCTTATTAGGCAAATCGGGCCTTGCATAGTAGGCTGAGAAGTGCGTTCTGGCTACTAGGTACGACATATATATATATATATATATATATATATATATATATATAAATATATATATATATATATATATATATGCGAACAAGCCTGAATGGTCCCCAGGACTATATGCATCTGACAACTCACACCCCAGAAGTGACTCAAACCCATACTGCTACGAGCAACGCAACTGGTATGTACAGGGACGCCTTAATCCGCTTGAATATCACGACCGGACATAAGGAAGTGATAGCCGAAGCTATTTGAACCAATTCCCCGACGGCACTCGGATGGTAATCTTGGGCATAGCATTTTATCAAATCACCTCATTTTTTTCGGGTGAGTTTTCAGTTGCATATAGTCCTGGGAACCATTCAGGCTTGTTCGCATTTGTGTTCCTCACCTGTTGCCCCCAAAAATAGAGAGGGGAGGTGGGGGTGAGTGAGGGGTATTCTGTGGTCAGGAGAGAGAGGTGGGGACTACGTGTGTGCCAAATAGTGTTTTGTGATTTTCTTTTTTGAAAGTTTTGTTGAACAAGTTACGTTGTCAGCGATAATTGGCGCAAAATATCTAATATATTGTGAGTACATCACACGTGCAGTGAGTCAGATTACAATTGTATGATTCATTCATCATTGTGCAGTGATATACGGGGAAATTATGCCAGTGTTAGTGTCGCCCTGACCCGCCCCACCCAGCCCCAGGCCGGGAAGTACCTGCTCTCCCCCTCCTTCCCCACCCCGCCACGTCGCCTCCGCAACCACGACGCCACCTTGCCACCCGCCCATAGAACCCGGGAGGCTCCCATGTGGGTCTACGCCTAAATGTATACCAACATATTGTGTAGTGGGTGTATACCACACTTTGTATGGAGGTGGTATATGTATTACCATTCATTTGAGTAGTAAGTGCCACGGCCAGCTGACTATCCCCCCAGCCTCCAACCGCCGCCACCCTCCCGCCTAGACACCCGGCCAGCGCCTGCCCAAGTCGCAGCTATCACGGCCTGTGTCTTACTGATGATATCAGTACCTGGTTGATACCTGGTTGATGGGTTCTGGGAGTTCTTCTACTCCCCAAGCCCGGCCCGAGGCCAGGCTTGACTTGTGAGAGTTTGGTCCACTAGGCTGTTGCTTGGAGCGGCCCGCAGGCCCACATACCCACCACAGCCCGGCTGGTCCGGAACTCCTTGGAGGAATAAAACTAGTTTCCTCTTGAAGATGTCCACGGTTGTTCCGGCAATATTTCTTATGCTTGCTGGGAGGACGTTGAACAACCGCGGACCTCTGATGTTTATACAGTGTTCTCTGATTGTGCCTATGGCACCCCTGCTCTTCACTGGTTCTATTCTGCATTTTCTTCCATATCGTTCACTCCAGTACGTTGTTATTTTACTGTGTAGATTTGGGACCTGGCCCTCCAGTATCTTCCAGGTGTATATTATTTGGTATCTCTCTCGTCTTCTTTCTAGTGAGTACATTTGGAGAGCTTTGAGACGATCCCAATAATTTAGGTGCTTTATCGCGTCTATGCGTGCCGTATATGTTCTCTGTATTCCCTCTATTTCAGCAATCTCTCCTGCTCTAAAGGGGGAAGTGAGTACTGAACAGTACTCAAGACGGGACAGCACAAGTGACTTGAAGAGTACAAGCATTGTGATGGGATCCCTGGATTTGAAAGTTCTCGTAATCCATCCTATCATTTTTCTGGCTGTCGCAATATTTGCTTGGTTATGCTCCCTAAACGTTAGGTCGTTAGACATCATTATTCCCAAATCCTTTACATGTTGTTTTCCTACTATGGGCACATTTGATTGTGTTTTGTACCCTGTATTATGTTTAAGGTCCTCATTTTTACCGTACCTGAGTACCTGGAATTTGTCACTGTTAAACATCATATTATTTTCTGATGCGCAGTCGAAAACTTTATTAATATCAGCTTGAAGTTTTTCAATGTCTTCAGCCGAGGTAATTTTCTTACTGATTTTTGTGTCGTCTGCAAAGGATGATACGAAGCTGTGACTTGTATTTTTGTCTATATCTGATATGAGATTAAGGAAAAGCAGCGGTGCAAGGACTGTACCCTGAGGTACAGAGCTTTTAACTGCACTTGGACTAGATTTTATATGGTTGACCGTTACTCGCTGAGTCCTGTTTGACAGAAAACTGAGTATCCAGCGTCCTACTTTACCGGTTATTCCCATTGACTTCATTTTGTGTGCTATCACGCCAGTAGTGATACGATTTTGTTGTCATAGAGAGCTATTGAGAATTTGGGGGTGGTGGTCCTTAAAATGTTGTCTAGGGAGTATAAGGAGTAAGGAAAACAACCTAGTACAAAGTCACAAATTTATACGTATAAGTCACACATGAATACATTCAACAAGGCGATTTCCTCACAGCATAAGATCACTATATATTATAATTTCAAGTGGCTCTGACCACCCCACGTCCACCGCTATCATCCAATGACACCTATATTCTAGCCTCTAGGAAACCTGGACTCTTATAAAACCTCTCCAACTTCTGTAATATTACTCTACCCAATCCTGCAACCCTGGTTATATACAAGGATAGGCTTATCTGACTGTACGGCCGGAGAAAACCCCTCAAATAGCAGGAACGGTCGGCAGCGATACACCTCCCCCTCCAGTCAAGATGGCGTCCCCCTCTCTTGCATCATCGCCCCTTAACACTCAATTCTTTACATATGCAATCAAACTCATTATGGATTTGATTTACTATATTCCCCATGCATACTTTTTGATAGAATCCATTTTTCCCATACATAGTTAGGCTATTCCAGTTCACATTATTTCTGATGATCTCCAGCTGAGAAGGCACTTCTTTACTGGGTGGAGTAATAATGGTGACTCGCGGCCTCTCTGATCTCAGCTGGGGATTTATTCTAATAAACACTCGCCACTGTATCCACCAACACTTTACAACCGAAACCAACCTCCACAGGAGGTAAGGTTCGTAACACAGCTCTTAACAGACAGCCAGGCTTCTTCAAGCCAAGATGAGCCATCAAGCAGGAGTGGACAAGGCAGATGTCAGACGTGTGACAAGGTGTGCTATATCCGGTCGAGGGACGACAATGTGCGCAATCATTACCACAACAGAATCAGGTGTTTGGGTTCTGGGCGCCCTCCCAGGGAGAACACAGTCAACAGCCCACACCGTCTGTCAGGCAAGACACGTCCCAGAGCTTCATTCCCACAGAAAATTTATTAGAAGCTATCAAAGCAACATCAGCCAGAACCTTGCAACACTGTAATGATCTGGCGCTCAGATCATTGGTTCTCCCCTTCTCCCCTTCTCCCTTTCTCCCCTCCCCGTCCCGTCATTTCGTCTCCCTCCCTTCACCCCCCCCTGTCGCCCATTTGTCAAGGTCCAAGAAGTTGACCTGAGGGTGGTCTTGGATACCTTTGGCTTCTCCCACTCAAATTTCCCCTCTCTATCCACCTCTCATTCCCTCTCTCCCCTCTCAACGGTCCCTTCCCCATACCAGACGAGTCAAATGTCCTTACTCTTTATCTTGGGGAGACGGGCTTGAACATAAATTATCAGTTTTTGGTAAACATTGCTCGGAGGTGTAATGGGTCCCATAGTGGCCCCCTTGTCCCCTTCTCAAGTTACACGTGGGTGCCTCAGCCAGCAGCCCTCAGTAAAGTCGTTGGTGTCTTCACAGTTTTGGAGTTGAGGAATTGACCCTTATGGTCAAGCCTGCTCCGGATTGGTTAAAGACATGTATGCCTGGGAAGGCGGGGCCTCTCAGGGTAGTGCCTGCCCATGCCATTGGCCCGGTTTCTAGATCACCTAGTTATGTTTAAATCCATTGACCATAGGCTTGGGATAGGCAGAGTTAATTTGGGCCTAGGAACTTGGGGGTGGAGCCTGTTCCACTGTTAAGCATTTTTAATAAAGAAGAGTCAGTGTGTCTGGGGACTCCAATTGGGGTGCAGGTCAATTGACCTGCGGGCAGCAAATCAACATCATTTGGCAAGCTGCAGTATTGAAGGTAATTGTGCTTCCAATGTTCTTGTATATTAGTATTACTATCCATTGCCTCGTAGGTATTATTCAGAGTAGGCTATATTTCAATTGTGATTTAAATATACAGTTCCAATAATAAAATAATGTTAATGTAATTTTGGTGAGTTATCTGTCTCCTTTGATTATTGACTGTGTTATTCTGACTGTGTTATTCATTCTTGTGATCTTCAGTTGCTGTACTGGAAATTCACCCGTGTTCTCCATCTTATGAATAGTAAAGTCGCTCTAGAGTTCCCGTTCAGTTCAGTAAGACTACAGTATTAATCCATTCAGATTCAATTACTTGTCCGTTGAGTTCCCTGATTATTGAGTCCCTTCCTTCCAGGGGACCAATAATTATAGACACATTCATTTATGTATGGATGGTGGTGGCAGTGTTAATATATTTAAGTATAAGAAATAACGTATTTAACTCTATCCTTGTTATGTCCTCCTCATTTAGTATTCGGTTTATATTCGTGGCAGTCCAGTGAGGGGTCATACTGGACTGTAACAGTGTTGAGCTGGGTTATTAAGTGAAGAGAGAAAGAGAATTATGGGGGCGTTTCAATCCCGTTTGGCTCCAAAAATGCAAAAATGAAAACTCGTTCGATTTCAATCAAACTTTTTTGACAAGTTCTATATGAAAAGTGTTTCATCTGGTCCAAGTTTCAGCATCGTAGCATAAATAGGAAGGGAGAAAAAAAATATTGAAGTAGTTGTGAAAATTATGCCAAAATGGTCAAAATTGATTATGAATCAAAAGTGTCAACTGAAATCATAGCTATGACTCTTTGCTATCACAATAGCATATAACAAACAAATATTATAATTAGTTTAATTGGAAAAAATTTAAGAGAAAAAAAAAAAAGATTTTTTTTTTGTTTTTTCAATTTTTTTTTTTTCATTTTTTTTGGGGCGATTTGCATCAAACTTACAGACCTTACTGTACGTAAGCCTATCTGTAAGGATGCCAATTTTGGAGAAAATTGGTTGATGTCAACCTCAGCCACAGATTTTAGAACCTTAGACTTTATTAATTTCTGTTTTTTTTTCAATTGACACAAACGTTTACAAAACTTTTTAATTTTTTATTCAATTTACATGAAACTTACACAGTATATAATGTATGGCATATCTCTACATGTGCAAGTATTCATGTTTCTCTAAGTTCATTTATTGATTTTATAATAACAATAAACATGCCATATTTGCATAATTTTGGGGGGGAACTTTGAACATTTGTATTAGGAAAACTAAAGATGTTTTGGAAATTCTTTTACTTCCAATCCTTTATTATATGCCAATGTGTCAGAAAAGGGTCACAGAATAATTATATCTGAAACGTGTGTGAAGAAGTGTCGAATTGAAAATGTGAAAAAACGTTGAAAAAAAAAAAAACTCTCTTTCTATTTACGCTGAAGTACTGAAACATGGGACAATTGCAGCCCTTTTCATATACAACTAGTCAAAAAATATTGGTTGACATTGAACAACTTTTCTGCACCCATTGAAACGCCCCTTATACAGTGGTCAGAGAGACGATCACAGAGTATAGAGAATTATTACAATATTATGGTTAAGGGTAGTCAGGGTTATAGCAATGGTACACGGCAGTCAGCAGTAGATGTTTTAGTAGATATTACAACACATCCCTAAAGCAGCCCGCCCAGATGCAGCAGCAAAATTATCTGCCTTCCTAAGAAAGATCAACGACTCTCCTGGAACGACCCAAGCACGGCACAACCTCTTACTGTTTGGCAACATATGTCTAGCCACCCCTGCAAGGAGAGACAAAACTTTACTTCCCTCAGTCATCAAAGCTATAAATGATTTTCCCAGGGAGGACAACCAGGTGCGCCTTTCCACTCGCGCGAGAAACACCCACGGCAAGAAGAGCAACAGTGGCATATCCGAGACATAAAAAATCAGAACATCAGTCACCAAGAAAATAGAAGAAGAAAACACTATTGGCGCAATAAGAGTCATCACCAGTGAGGACTCAATTGCCGACAGAGATGCCGTAACAGCTCAAACCCTAAGGGTGAAACACCCATCCAGGGCTCCGCGCGAGGACGACATTGTACAAGTGGGGGCTACCGGAGCAGAACCTCTCTGGGTGGCTGAATCTGTGGTCCATAAAGCAGCCTTGTCCTTCTCAACAGGATCATCAGGTGGGTTCACAGGACTAAAACCCAACCACCTCAAGCAAGAAACCAGAAACCATAAGACCTATCTTTTTTGGAGCATCTCTCTGTGCTCTAAAGAAAAAGGATGGAGGGATCAGGCCAATAGCTGTAGGCAATTCTCTCCGGCGTCTCGTCCCAAAGACTGCTGCAAGAACAGTTAGTGATGCAGCGGCCAACATGCTGAAGCCAAAACAGCATGAAACAAAACCTCATTCTTTGGGGCACACGTGAGGAACACAAATGTGAAAATTCTGGGGTGTGAGTTTTCAGTTGCATATAGTCCTGGGGACCATTCAGGCTTGTTCGCATTTGTGTTCCTCACGTGTGCCCCAAAGAATGAGGTGATTTGATAAAATGCTATGGCCAAGATTAGCATCCGAGTGCCGGCAGAGAAGTGGTTCAAATAGCTTCGGCTATCACTTCCTTTTGTCCGGTCGTGATGGTCAAGTGGATTAAGGCGTCCTGTACATACCAGTTGCGTTTGTCCTGGCAGTATGGGTTCGAGTCACTTCTGGGGTGTTAGTTTTCAGTTGCATATAGTCCTGGGGACCATTCAGGCTTGTTCGCATTTGTGTTCCTCATGTGTGCCCCAAAGAATGAGGTGATTTGATAAAATGATATGCCCAAGATTACCATCAGAGTGCCGGCGGGGAAGTGGTTGAAATAGCTTTGGCTATCACTTCCTTTTGTCCGGTCGTGATGGTCAAGTGGATTAAGGCGTCCTGTACATACCAGTTGCGTTGCTCTGACAGTATGGGTTCGAGTCACTTCTGGGGTGTGAGTTTTCAGTTATATATATATATATATATATATATATATATATATATATATATATATATATATATATATATATATATATATATATATATATATATATATATGTATATACTAGCAGTACCCGCCACGCGTTGCGGTGGCTCAGTCTGGGTAAGTGGGAAAGAAAGAAAAGAGAACGTGCACGTTTTTAATATGTTTAATTTTACAATGCTTGTGGGTATACAATATTTTTTGTTCCATTGTCTGAGGAGATATAGGGATTGTCTGGTTTGCCGACTCTTGAAAACGCAAAATATAATTGTTCATGTGAGAAGCAAACCGTGTCTTGATATATACTGCACAATTCTAAAGATTGGCTCTGAGCTTTGTTGATAGTGAATGCAAACGTAAAACGAATTGGAAATTACAATCTCTTAAATTGAAATGGCATATCTGTTGGAATCATAGTAATGTGAGGAATGAGGACATCTTCACCTTTGAAAGGTCCTATCAAGATTGTTGCTTCTATGACGTCGGTGATTAAGTTTTTTACTGCAAGCCGCGTAGCATTGCAAAGTTTTGGCTGGTTGATATTTCGCAACATGATAATTGGCACGCCGATTTCCAATTGCCGTAAGTGTGATGGTATCCCTGGCAGATCGAGTGAATTAAAAAATTCTGTTTGATAATTAACCGCTTCATCTGCTTCCTCAACAGTGTCGACGGACTTGTATGTTCCTGCCTCGCTTTGAATGTTAGACTAAATAATATTGTTAGGTTCGTGTGCCGAATGCCTTAGAAATGTTGCAAGTGGGAGTTTCAATGAATTGCATGTTCAGTGGCAATTTCAAAACCGAGGTAGCAATTCTTCTACCTGGTAGCAATGTCGCAGCTATACCGGACGATGCAAGAGCTAAGGCTATGCTATTTTGGGATCAAAATACTGACAGAATCAATCTAATTAGGAAGGTATTACCAGTTCTTCCTGGCGCATCTAAGAAGATTTCTCCAAGCCCGTTATTGACAGTTTGAACTATTTGATTGTAAATGTCTTTTCGCTCAAGCGTTAGATTAAGAATATTTGATTGCACATACGACAACAGGTCACCCGTGTTGTAACTTTGTTCACGACGCAATTCTACATCGAACGAAGCAGCAGCAGATCGATTCGGTGATGGCATTTCGAATTCATTGAGGATTTTGTTCGTTCGCGATTTCTAAACACAAATCTTCAATCATCATCAACGCTCCGTTGTAGATTTCTGTTGTGAAATCCATGTTCATATTTGAATTTTCCTTCCGTATTCGACGAACAATATCTTCAGCATGTGCGATTTATATTTCTCCCATAACTCTGTTGGAGATGAAGGAAAGCCGGTGGTCAATATGATTGCAAACAATGCACGAATTTGATTTGGGCGTGGCGTGTTGGACGCGTCATTAATGCATACATCCCAGTGTCGGTCGTTCTCCAATTAATTCAGAGCTTGATATGCACTACGGAAAGTGGCATGTGTAACGCTGTTGACAAATCTCAATTGCTGGAAGTCGTTGGTC
This sequence comes from Procambarus virginalis, assembly GCA_020271785.1. NCBI lineage: Eukaryota > Metazoa > Arthropoda > Malacostraca > Decapoda > Cambaridae > Procambarus > Procambarus virginalis. Next base: position 20,385 of record WNGS01005624.1, read on the forward strand.
CAGGCACATTTACCAACAGCATGAGAAGAAAGAAACATTCATTTCGATTGGGATGCACGGTGTATGTCTGCCTATCGTAGTTTATTTCAATATGCCAGGTTGTCCGTCGACTCGCTCTCTTCGTTTGCGTCGTTCAAATGATTTTCTACTGGCATTCCATGTGTAATACGTAGCCACTTCCGAATACAGTAGTGTTTTCGCAAACGCGTCATTTGACATAACGTGAAGAAAGCAGTTAACGTTGTAGCCGATGGATTCATAACTGTTGCACATTTGCAGCTGTGAAATAAACGTGTTTTCCATTTTTTTGTTTTCAAAATAAACCCAAAAAATACTAACGAAATATTTCAATTCAAACGTAGATCAATTAACACAGCTCAATTTCACCACCAATTGCACTGAAAAATAAGAAGAACAGTTAAAAAAACGAAATGAAAAAAGAAACAAATAACTATACTCACGAAATGTGAGTATAGTCTATGGTAAACAACGCAGCTCAATTCCAATGCAATGTCACAGAAAAAAATTAAATCCAAATAAAAAATAATTAAAAATCTATGAAAAATCAATTTATCAATGCAATCGGAAACACTGAAATGAAATTGTAACGTATTTTGAATATCGTGTGTTGCTGTTATGTGCAACAGATGGCGCTGTTTAAAAAAAATGTTTTTACCTGTCACAGGTGTGGCATCTAAATAGTAGGGATATAAAAACATGCATATATTCGAATGGAACGATGTGTCTATATTTCAGAGTAATCGAAGAAGAACTTTTGGAGAGTACACCATGTGTTGCTCTTACGTCCTTCAGATGGCGCTGTTTTTCAAAAAACTCATGCTTTTTCCTGTCATAGGTGAGGCATGTATATAGTAGGAATATAAAAACACTCATCTATTCGGATGCAACGTTGTGTCATAATTTCAAAGCAAATGGTAAAGAGGTTTCGAAGTTTTCCCTCACATGAAAAACACATGATAAACATAGTTTAAAAAAAACATGTTTTTTCCCGTCTCAGACGTGACATCTACATAGTATGTATATAAAAACCCACTCGGATGCGAATGGAACATTGTGTGAAAATTTCAAAGCAATCGATGAAGATATATATATATATATATATATATATATATATATATATATATATATATATATATATATATATATATATATATATATATATATATTTTAAAGTTTGTGAGGGTACCACCTCTGGTGCCAATGTGGGGACCCATAGCATCGGAGAAGAAAATAAAACGTATTCAGAGGAGACCTTGTGGTTTCTCACTGAACACTAATATTTTCTTCTCCTACCACCCCCATTCTTTTGAATGTACACATATATATATTTGCTTTATTTGAATTTTGTTACAAAAAAGGAGTTACATATAGGTTACAAAGATGGTTATCATAGGTTGTCGAGTTCCTCCAGCTCCTCAGATGGCGGGCAGGAACCCTGGATGCAGTGCGCATTTCCCCTCTGTATCGCCACGCTGAGGCGCTGGAAAAGAAAGCTGGCAGCTCTAGGGTCCCTTGTTTTTTCAATGAGCCTTGAACCCAGTTCCTTCAAAAATCTGGTAGCACTTTTACCCCAGGCGCCGAGTGTCTCAGAAGCAATGGGGACAAAATTGTAGTGGTGATCCAGTTCTCTATACTTACGGGATTTGGCTGCTTCCCTGTGGGTGGCAGCACCACCTGGTTGTGCAATACTGAGGTCAATGTAGGTGTTAGCCAGGGTTGATACGCACGTGTAGTCCCATACCAACTGCTTGCCATTCTTCCAGGGGCTCACTGTGATACCATCCCGGCGACCAATAAGAGCATCAGAGTTGCGAGGCGTTAGGTAACGGGGCTCTCTTTCAGCTGGGCATCCAGCTGTGGTGAGGCTCCTCTTGATGATGTCGTTAACTTCACTGTGCCTCGAGTGCCATCCTCCTGTGCTTCGGCAGAGTAGGCCATGGTGGCCGTACCTGTCAGCCACCACCTCGCCGCAAATACACCTATATCTGGTGTGGATTGGGGCAGCAAGGCGGAGGGCCACAGCAATTCGGAGGGCGTGTGGTGTAAGACGCGTACCAGTTGCCGACATTGGGGTTGCTAACAGGAAATCCCCTGCATGTGGGGCTGCTACTGCTGTGAGGCGAGCAATGTCGTGTTGTGTTGTTGCAGCACCCAGGCACTCTGCAGCAACTTGGTCTACAATGGGGCCATCCCAGCTGGATTGCTTGTGGGCTTTTGGGGATGGTGGTTGAGGTGATGGGCCTGCACGAGAGGCCCACTCTGTGGCACAGCGTGTAAAATTGGGATCATGTACACCTGCCAGCTTATGTAAGTGGGCAGGTAGAATTTCCTTCACAAGGTCGTCGGATGCTGATAAGGAGGACAGGAAGGCTGGAACAGCGATTTGCGTTGCTATTCGAACTCCGAGGCCCCCAAGTCTTACGGGAAGAGAGGCTTGTTTCCACTGTAGGTCATCAAGAGAGAGGTTAAGGCCTTTTTCTAGCATTGATTTCAGTAACCGGTCATACTCACTTAGTTTTTGGCTACTGTAAGATGGTGAACACCTCAGAAAGTAGGTTAACCTGGGGAGGGATAGACATCTGGTGATGAGGTAGAGTGCATCATGAGCATCAATATCCTCAATCCTCCCATCCATCCTCTTAAGGTCGGCGATTTTCTTATCAAGGACCTCATCGACGACTTTCAACCCCAGGGGAGCTCCTAGGAGTGTGCTGTCGTCAGGTTTAGTTTTATGGATATTTGGCAGAAGACCCTCTATTCTCTCTACGATGCCCTGGTTGGAACATATTATTTCACATTTAGAAGGGTTCAGGGTGAGGCCTAAAACTGCACCTTGCTCCTGGATTTTTCTGATGTCCTCCAGGAGGGAGTCTTGGGAACCAGCTAGGGTACCATCATCCAAGAACCAGATGTTAAGCTCGCTGGACAGGACCTCTGTGACTTGTTTGATGACTAAGCAGAAAAAGAGAGGAGCAAGGGGGTCACCCTGTTGGACGCCTTCCCGCGAGTCAGTTTCATGTTCGCCAAAAAGTTGCTTAAGTAGATATATATATATATATATATATATATATATATATATATATATATATATATATATATATATATATATATATATATATATATATGTCGTACCTAGTAGCCAGAACGCACTTCTCAGCCTACTATGCAAGGCCCGATTTGCCTGATAAGCCAAGTTTTCATGAATTAATTGTTTTTCGATTACCTAACCTACCTAACCTAACCTAACCTAACCTAACTTTTCCGGCTACCTAACGTAACCTAACCTATAATGATAGGTTAGGTTAGGTTAGGTAGGGTTGGTTAGGTTCGGTCATATAACTACGTTAATTTTAACTCCAATAAAAAAAAATTGACCTCTCACATAATGAAATGAGTAGCTTTATCATTTCACAAGAAAAAAATTAGAGAAAATATATTAATTCATGAAAACTTTGCTTATTAGGCAAATCGAGCCTTTCATAGTAGGCTGAGAAGTGCGTTCTGGCTACTAGGTACGACATATATATATATATATATATATATATATATATATATATATATATATATATATATATATATATATATATATATATATATATTTATATATATATGTATATAACTAGAAACCCCACCCCAGAAGTGACTCGACCCATACTCCCAGGAGCAACGCAACTGGTATGTACAGGGACGCCTTAACCCACTTGAAAATCACGAACCGGACATAAGGAGTTGATAGCCGAGGCTATATGAACCACTTCCCGCCGCACTCGGATGGAATCTTGGGCATAGCATTTTATCAATCACCTCTTTTTTATGAACCTCAGTATGGGTTCGAGTCACTTCTGGTTGTGATTTTTTCAGTTGTATCTAGTCCTGGGGACCATTCGGCTTGTTTGCATTTGTGTTCCTCACGTGTTTTGCCCCCAAAAAAATGGGTGATTTGATAATGTTTGCCCAAGTTACCATCCGAGTGCCGGCGGAAGTGGTTCATATAGCCTCGGCTATCACTTCCTATGTCTGTCGTGATTGGGTCAAGTGGTTAAGGCTCCCTGTACATACCAGTTGCGTTGCTCCTGGGAGTATGGGTTCGAGTCACTTCTGGGTGTGAGTTTTCAGTTGTATCTAGTCCTGGGGACCATTCATGCTTGTTTGCAATTGTGTTCCTCACGTGTGCCCCCCAAAAATGGGTGATTGATAAAATGCTATGCCCAAGATTACCTCCGAGTGCCGGCGGGAAGTGGTTTCATATAGCCTCGCTACACTTCTTATGTCCGTCGGATGGTCAAGTGGTTTAAGGCGTCCCTGTACATACCAGTTGCGTTGCTCCTGGGAGTATGGGTTCGAGTCACTTCTGGTGTGTGAGTTTTCAGTTGTATCTAGTCCTGGGGACCATTCAGGCTTGTTTGCATATATGTATATATATGATATATATATATAGTATATATATATTATATATATATATATATATAACAATCTTAGACAACACCCCCAGTGGGACTCGAACCCGAAAGCACAACTATCTTCCAATAGCTGCCATAACTAGTATGCCTTAACCCACTACACAAGTCAGACCCTTAAAAGAGATAGAGACTTCGAAGCATTTACCTCAAATATCTCCACCTCCCAAGGGCGCCAGATTAGTGAGGGGTCACTCAAGCATTTTTCATCAAGCCACTGAATGTGGGAGAACTCGTGTCTATGCTATTAGCACATACTTGCATGAACCACAAGAGAAGATTAACAATCTTTAGACAACACCCACCATTGGGACTCGAACCCAGAAAGCACAACTATCTTCCAATAGCTGCCATAACTAGTATGCCTTAACCCACTACACCAAGTCAGACCCTTAAAAGAGATAGAGACTTCGAAGCATTTACCTCAAATATCTCCACCTCCCAAGGGCGCCAGATTATTGAGGGGTCACTCAAGCATTTTTCATCAAGCCACTGTCAATGTGGGAGAACTCGTGTCTATGCTATTAGCACACTTGCATGAACCACAAGAAAGATTAACAATCTTTAGACAACACCCACCAGTGGGACTCGAACCCAGAAAGCACAACTATCTTCCAATAGCTGCCATAACTAGTATGCCTTAACCCACTACACCAAGTCAGACCCTTAAAAGAGATAGAGACTTCGAAGCATTTACCTCAAATATCTCCACCTCCCAAGGGCGCCAGATTAGTGAGGGTCACTCAAGCATTTTTCATCAAGCCACTGTCAATGTGGAGAACTCGTGTCTATGCTATTAGCACATACTTGCATGAACCACAAGAGAAGATTAACAATCTTAGACAACACCCACCAGTGGGACTCGAACCCAGAAAGCACAACTATCTCCAATAGCTGCCATAACTAGTATGCCTTAACCCACTACACCAAGTCAGACCCTTAAAGAGATAGAGACTTCGAAGCATTTACCTCAAATATCTCCACCTCCCAAGGGCGCCAGATTAGTGAGGGGTCACTCAAGCATTTTCATCAAGCCACTGTCAATGTGGGAGAACTCGTGTCTATGCTATAAGCACATACTTGCATGAACCACAAGAGAAGATTAACAATCTTTAGACAACACCCACCAGTGGGACTCGAACCCAGAAAGCACAACTATCTTCCAATAGCTGCCATAACTAGTATGCCTTAACCCACTACACCAAGTCAGACCCTTAAAGAGATAGAGACTTCGAAGCATTTACCTCAATATCTCCACCTCCCAAGGGCGCCAGATTAGTGAGGGGTCACTCAAGCATTTTTCATCAAGCCACTGTCAATGTGGGAGAACTCGTGTCTATGCTATTAGCACATACTTGCATGAACCACAAGAGAAGATTAACAATCTTTAGACAACACCCACCAGTGGGACTCGAACCCAGAAAGCACAACTATCTTCCAATAGCTGCCATAACTAGTATGCCTTAACCCACTACACCAAGTCAGACCCTTAAAAGAGATAGAGACTTCGAAGCATTTACCTCAAATATCTCCACCTCCCAAGGGCGCCAGATTAGTGAGGGGTCACTCAAGCATTTTTCATCAAGCCACTGTCAATGTGGGAGAACTCGTGTCTATGCTATAAGCACATACTTGCATGAACCACAAGAGAAGATTAACAATCTTTAGACAACACCCACCAGTGGGACTCGAACCCAGAAAGCACAACTATCTTCCAATAGCTGCCATAACTAGTATGCCTTAACCCACTACACCAAGTCAGACCCTTAAAAGAGATAGAGACTTCGAAGCATTTACCTCAATATCTCCACCTCCCAAGGGCGCCAGATTAGTGAGGGGTCACTCAAGCATTTTTCATCAAGCCACTGTCAATGTGGGAGAACTCGTGTCTATGCTATAAGCACATACTTGCATGAACCACAAGAGAAGATTAACAATCTTTAGACAACACCCACCAGTGGGACTCGAACCCAGAAAGCACAACTATCTTCCAATAGCTGCCATAACTAGTATGCCTTAACCCACTACCCAAGTCAGACCCTTAAAAGAGATAGAGACTTCGAAGCATTTACCTCAAATATCTCCACCTCCCAAGGGCGCCAGATTAGTGAGGGTCACTCAAGCATTTTTCATCAAGCCACTGTCAATGTGGGAGAACTCGTGTCTATGCTATAAGCACATACTTGCATGAACCACAAGAAGATTAACAATCTTTAGACAACCCCACCAGTGGGACTCGAACCCAGAAAGCACAACTATCTTCCAATAGCTGCCATAACTAGTATGCCTTAACCCACTACACCAAGTCAGACCCTTAAAAGAGATAGAGACTTCGAAGCATTTACCTCAAATATCTCCACCTCCCAAGGGCGCCAGATTAGTGAGGGGTCACTCAAGCATTTTTCATCAAGCCACTGTCAATGTGGGAGAACTCGTGTCTATGCTATTAGCACATACTTGCATGAACCACAAGAGAAGATTAACAATCTTTAGACAACACCCACCAGTGGACTCGAACCCAGAAAGCACAACTATCTTCCAATAGCTGCCATAACTAGTATGCCTTAACCCACTACACCAAGTCAGACCCTTAAAAGAGATAGAGACTTCGAAGCATTTACCTCAAATATCTCCACCTCCCAAGGGCGCCAGATTAGTGAGGGTCACTCAAGCATTTTTCATCAAGCCACTGTCAATGTGGGAGAACTCGTGTCTATGCTATAAGCACATACTTGCATGAACCACAAGAGAAGATTAACAATCTTTAGACAACACCCACCAGTGGGACTCGAACCCAGAAAGCACAACTATCTTCCAATAGCTGCCATAACTAGTATGCCTTAACCCACTACACCAAGTCAGACCCTTAAAAGAGATAGAGACTTCGAAGCATTTACCTCAAATATCTCCACCTCCCAAGGGCGCCAGATTAGTGAGGGGTCACTCAAGCTTTTTCATCAAGCCACTGTCAATGTGGGAGAACTCGTGTCTATGCTATAGCACATACTTGCATGAACCACAAGAGAAGATTAACAATCTTTAGACAACACCCACCAGTGGGACTCGAACCCAGAAAGCACAACTATCTCTCAATAGCTGCCATAACTAGTATGCCTTAACCCACTACACCAAGTCAGACCCTTAAAAGAGATAGAGACTTCGAAGCATTTACCTCAAATATCTCCACCTCCCAAGGGCGCCAGATTAGTGAGGGGTCACTCAAGCATTTTTCATCAAGCCACTGTCAATGTGGGAGAACTCGTGTCTATGCTATTAGCACATACTTGCATGAACCACAAGAGAAGATTAACAATCTTTAGACAACACCCACCAGTGGGACTCGAACCCAGAAAGCACAACTATCTTCCAATAGCTGCCATAACTAGTATGCCTTAACCCACTACCAAGTCAGACCCTTAAAAGAGATAGAGACTTCGAAGCATTTACCTCAAATATCTCCACCTCCCAAGGGCGCCAGATTAGTGAGGGGTCACTCAAGCATTTTTCTCATCAAGCCACTGTCAATGTGGGAGAACTCGTGTCTATGCTATTAGCACATACTTGCATGAACCACAAGAGAAGATTACAATCTTTAGACAACACCCACCAGTGGGACTCGAACCCAGAAGCACAACTATCTTCCAATAGCTGCCATAACTAGTATGCCTTAACCCACTACACCAAGTCAGACCCTTAAAAGAGATAGACTTCGAAGTTTTTACCTCAAATATCTCCACCTCCCAAGGGCGCCAGATTAGTGAGGGTCACTCAAGCATTTTTCATCAAGCCACTGTCAATGTGGGAGAACTCGTGTCTATGCTATAAGCACATACTTGCATGAACCACAAGAGAAGATTAACAATCTTTAGACAAACACCCCAGTGGGACTCGAACCCAGAAAGCACAACTATCTTCCAATAGCTGCCATAACTAGTATGCCTTAACCCACTACACCAAGTCAGACCCTTAAAAGAGATAGAGACTTCGAAGCATTTACCTCAAATATCTCCACCTCCCAAGGGCGCCAGATTAGTGAGGGGTCACTCAAGCATTTTTCATCAAGCCACTGTCAATGTGGGAGAACTCGTGTCTATGCTATAAGCACATACTTGCATGAACCACAAGAGAAGATTAACAATCTTTAGACAACACCCACCAGTGGGACTCGAACCCAGAAAGCACAACTATCTTCCAATAGCTGCCATAACTAGTATGCCTTAACCCACTACACCAAGTCAGACCCTTAAAGAGATAGAGACTTCGAAGCATTTACCTCAAATATCTCCACCTCCCAAGGGCGCCAGATTAGTGAGGGTCACTCAAGCATTTTTCATCAAGCCACTGTCAATGTGGGAGAACTCGTGTCTATGCTATTAGCACATACTTGCATGAACCACAAGAGAAGATTAACAATCTTTAGACAACACCCACCAGTGGACTCGAACCCAGAAAGCACAACTATCTTCCAATAGCTGCCATAACTAGTATGCCTTAACCCACTACACCAAGTCAGACCCTTAAAAGAGATAGAGACTTCGAAGCATTTACCTCAAATATCTCCCCTCCCAAGGGCGCCAGATTAGTGAGGGGTCACTCAAGCATTTTTCATCAAGCCACTGTCAATGTGGGAGAACTCGTGTCTATGCTATAAGCACATACTTGCATGAACCACAAGAGAAGATTAACAATCTTAGACAACACCCACCAGTGGGACTCTCGAACCCAGAAAGCACAACTATCTTCCAATAGCTGCCATAACTAGTATGCCTTACCCCACTACACCAAGTCAGACCCTTAAAGAGATAGAGACTTCGACATTTACCTCAAATATCTCCACCTCCCAAGGGCGCCAGATTAGTGAGGGGTCACTCAAGCATTTTTCATCAAGCCACTGTCAATGTGGGAGAACTCGTGTCTATGCTATTAGCACATACTTGCATGAACCACAAGAGAAGATTAACAATCTTTAGACAACACCCACCAGTGGGACTCGAACCCAGAAAGCACAACTATCTTCCAATAGCTGCCATAACTAGTATGCCTTAACCCACTACACCAAGTCAGACCCTTAAAAGAGATAGAGACTTCGAAGCATTTACCTCAAATATCTCCACCTCCCAAGGGCGCCAGATTAGTGAGGGGTCACTCAAGCATTTTTCATCAAGCCACTGTCAATGTGGAGAACTCGTGTCTATGCTATAGCACATACTTGCATGAACCACAAGAGAAGATTAACAATCTTTAGACAACACCCACCAGTGGGACTCGAACCCAGAAAGCACAACTATCTTCCAATAGCTGCCATAACTAGTATGCCTTAACCCACTACACCAAGTCAGACCCTTAAAAGAGATAGAGACTTCGAAGCATTTACCTCAAATATCTCCACCTCCCAAGGGCGCCAGATTAGTGAGGGGTCACTCAAGCATTTTCATCAAGCCACTGTCAATGTGGGAGACTCGTGTCTATGCTATTAGCACATACTTGCATGAACCACAAGAGAAGATTAACAATCTTTAGACAACCCCACCAGTGGGACTCGAACCCAGAAAGCACAACTATCTTCCATAGCTGCCATAACTAGTATGCCTTAACCCACTACACCAAGTCAGACCCTTAAAAGAGATAGAGACTTCGAAGCATTTACCTCAATATCTCACCTCCCAAGGGCGCCAGATTAGTGAGGGGTCACTCAAGCATTTTTCATCAAGCCACTGTCAATGTGGGAGAACTCGGTGGCTTGATGAAAAATGCTTGAGTGACCCCTCACTAATCTGGCGCCCTTGGGAGGTGGAGATATTTGAGGTAAATGCTTCGAAGTCTCTATCTCTTTTAAGGGTCTGACTTGGTGTAGTGGGTTAAGGCATACTAGTTATGGCAGCTATTGGAAGATAGTTGTGCTTTCTGGGTTCGAGTCCCACTGGTGGGTGATTGTCTAAAGATTGTTAATCTTCTCTTGTGGTTCATGCAAGTATGTGCTATATAGCATAGACACGAGTTCTCCCACATTGACAGTGGCTTGATGAAAAATGCTTGAGTGACCCCTCACTAATCTGGCGCCCTTGGGAGGTGGAGATATTTGAGGTAAATGCTTCGAAGTCTCTATCTCTTTTAAGGGTCTGACTTGGTGTAGTGGGTTAAGGCATACTAGTTATGGCAGCTATTGGAAGATAGTTGTGCTTTCTGGGTTCGAGTCCCACTGGTGGGTGATTGTCTAAAGATTGTTAATCTTCTCTTGTGGTTCATGCAAGTATGTGCTTATAGCATAGACACAGTTCTCCCACATTGACAGTGGCTGATGAAAAATGCTTGAGTGACCCCTCACTAATCTGGCGCCCTTGGGAGGTGGAGATATTTGAGGTAAATGCTTCGAAGTCTCTATCTCTTTTAAGGGTCTGACTTGGTGTAGTGGGTTAAGGCATACTAGTTATGGCAGCTATTGGAAGATAGTTGTGCTTTCTGGGTTCGAGTCCCACTGGTGGGTGATTGTCTAAAGATTGTTAATCTTCTCTTGTGGTTCATGCAAGTATGTGCTTATAGCATAGACA
>WNGS01005625.1:44108-54825 GCA_020271785.1 Procambarus virginalis
AGGGACAACGACACAAAGTTACAAAGGACAAAGGCACAGGAACAAATCACAAAGGCACCAAAATATTAAAGTATCAAATACACAAACCATCGGCCTGAAGGGCCGACAACAAAACAATAAGCACAGCAGATACAATGACAAAATACCCAAACCTCAACCCAACAACCCAACCCCGTAAAACAAACAACCAACAAGCCAAACTGGCCTTATAAAAACCCACACAGAGATGCACAACACAGAACACCAGAAAGTAAATACAAAACACACCACGCACACAACACAACAACACATAGTACAAACACACAAAACAAAAAATCACCCCAAAAAAAATAAGACACGACAGTGGTAGGCACATACTTCTCAGGAAACTCATGCCTAGGATATTTCTGCTTATGAGCTTCCCACACTAAGTACTCCCAGTCAGTAGGACAACGGAGGACAGTCAGTAGGACAATGGTTCCTCCTGCTCACCAGCAGAGAGAGGGAGAAAGAGAAGAGGAGAACACACCCCCCCCCCAGAACCGGAACTATCCGACGCAGGCGACGCACCGGAAGCAAAGCTCTACAGGCACACCTCACTAGAAGAAACATCGAGACAAGGCAGCCAGTCGGCACATGGACCTCCGCCACCATCGAGGAATGCGACGGAACCTCACTACCGTCACTGGAAGATCCACCATCGTCGAAGTCTCCCGCATCAGCCCAATCAGAAGATCTCCGGGAACGCTTGGGCACCGGCCCCGCACATCATCAGAGCCGGATGTCGAGCCAGAGACCCGGATAACACAAGCCGGGCGAACCGCCGCCCGCCGCAGGACATCGGCAGGCAGGTAGCAAACTGGCAGGTCTTGACCCCCTGGCGGCCAACAAGCGACTAAAAAAAAAAATAGTTTAATAAAGTAAGAATTAAAGATTGATTCAGGAGGCTCAGATGCCTGTAACACAGAGAGTCAGGAGGAGCCTGAGGAAGACTTCCTCCTCTTCCTGAAGAAGTGTGAGTGATAGAGGCCTCCATCTGCAGCAATGGGCAGCTCACTCCTACTCCAGGTAACCTCGTCCTCGTCCTCCTCCTCCTCCAGGTAACACTGGAGGAGGTCAAGAGCGCTGCTGGAGGAGAGGCCAAACTCCTGAAGAACTTGATGCATCCCTAGGAGGATAAGTCCTTTGGATTCCACAGGAATGTCCTTCCTCCTGAAGGAGAGTGTAAATGAGGCTCTCGAGGATGTAAATAGGCATCTCCTCCTCCAGTTCCAGCTGGAAGAGGAGGACCTCCTGGCTTGTGAGCTCCTGGAGGAGGTCATTGACGAAGTTCTCTATCATGAGTGAGGCTAAATAGTCGTCAGCTTCGCTGCGGAGCCTTTCGTAGGAGGACCCGAGAAGAGACTCCAGCAGGAGGCTGCGGTAGGAGGTCACGTCTCGAAGTCTCGAGACGTGTTTCACAGCCTCCTCCGTCAGGTGGGTCCTCACAGCCTCCTCCTCCGCCAGGTGGGAACTCACAGCTTCTGGAGTCGCTTGTTGTGGCATTTTTAAAATTTTGTTTTATTTAAATTTTGAAGAAATAAGAATTTGAGTCTTCCTTGTGTGAGGAGATGTAGAATCTCCTCAGCTAGTTTTCCTAGTTTCTAGAATAGGCTAGTCGCTCTAGGGACTCTAGAAACTGAAGCTTTCAAATTTACATATACTTGTTGGGTGTCATATGAAAGCTTATGTTAAATGCTGGCAGTTAAAACTAATGAGAGGTCTGTGATTGCTCTGTAGAGAGAATTACAGCAAAATTTGCCTGTTCTGTGAAACAGAGAGGGTAGTATAACAAAAACCGTTAGAGGTGGAGGGGGGACAGTGGGGCGAACGCTGCCTCCCCCCCACCAAGGGAGACGTTGAGACGTTGTGTTAGGCCTCACCCTCCTTGTGACGTCACGCCACGCCACAGGCGAGGGGCCCGTGTGATTGGTCTAAGCACCCCTGCTCCTATGCCGAGTTTTGGCGCGAAAAGCTGTCATTGGAAGCGGCATCAGGACCAGTGCCGGCTTCCTGCTGATTGGTCAAGACAAGGTAGGGGGAGAAATATGGGCATGTGAGCCTCTCTAGCCGCCAAGAGAGTTTAGTTTGAATTGGGCAGCCAGGGTGTGAAGAGTGTCTAGGTGGGGGGTGGCGGGCCTGCCACCCCCACCACCGTTATCGCTCCTGTCGTTCTGTTTACTCATATTGCATGGCACTCCAGCCACCCTGGGTGTGTCGAAGCCCAAATTTGCGAGAAACTGGGACTTGGACTTTGAATTCCGCCCGACGTCGTCCATGTGGTAGGTGACGCCGGCCAGTGTCACCCTGTCACCCCAGTGTAAGAGCGAGTCATGCTCTGGTATGATGGGGTTGTTAGTGATCCCCCATCCTCATGTGTGTATAACCCCAGCGCCACGTGCCAACCCCTGGCCACCCGTCCGGCCCGGCCCGGCCACCTTACCCCGCGCGCGCGAGTAGCCCGGGTGGGGTGGGGTGCTGTGACGTCACGCGCCACCCGTGGCCACCCTCCTGAAGGCCACGCAGTGGCCACATGTTGGCCACCACCTTTGGCCACCCCCTTGGCCACATTCCCAGGACAGCCTAGGCCACATCTTGTCGACGCACGAGGAGCAAGCTAAGTGTTGACAGCCAGGTGGTAAGGACCTGGGAAATGAGGAAATGTGTGGACGGAAACGTGAGTACTTTATCAGTGTATAACAGGGTCTCAGTGGAAATATAGAGAATGAAAAGTTGTGTGAGCCCCTAGCCCGGCCAGGCTAGGGAAGTAGCTGAGACGCCCGTCTGTGGCATGCCCAGGTGACTGTGGGGCAGTACCTGGAGAGGGAAATTGTCACTGTAAATCATGTAGTGTTATAATTATATATCTGTAGATATTGTGTGTGACTGACTAGAGTTTGGGACCAGTCAGTGTAGAGAAATCATCATATAAATGATCCAGTCTGGCGATTCTGTATAATCGTCCAGCCTTGGTTAGTGCCATGGTACCTCATTATGTAATTAGGCCAGGTTAGAGTTAATTAAGCAGGCCCGTGGGGCAGGGTTATTAGTGGATATCCTGAGGTCTGTATATGTCCTGGTGATTAATTTACATTGTTTATGGAGGCATTTCCATATGTTTCATTTGCATGTTGCATGTATGATGTTGTGTGGTGAGTCAGTAGATGTGATCGCTGACTGATTGCCTAATGATGTCATTAGCATGGGGGGCATGCTGACGGTATCATTATGTGCAGGTTTGTGCAGTGTTATCAGGTATACGATATTACTGTCCTAGGAACTGTGTTGAGGATTTAAAGGGACCCTTTGAGTATTCAGGGAAATTCTCAGTCACTTAATGGGAGCGAGCAATTTGTTAATTTGCCTAATTATGGGAGAATTAGTGCCAGCTGTCCGCGTAGAGCGACGGTGTCTTATATTAACGTATATTGTCTTGCTGAAGCCACCGGGATCGGGCGATCTTTTGCAACGTTTGCAAGATTAGAGGGACAGTAAGATTGGTATACCTTGATTGTTGCAAAACCGTGTGTCATTACTGTGTGGGCATAGTAATTAACGAGTTGCAGTAGTCGCAACCGTATGTGGGCAGTGCTATTTTATGTTTTGCATGCCATTATATGTGTGACCTATGTAACCTTAGGGTTACTTTGTTTCTTTAAGTTGTGTTGAGTACTTAAGGATTCAGTGAGTTAATTAGGGGTAATTAACTGGATAAGGGGGTGCACACTTGAAGTTGTTGAATGAGTGAGTGCTGTTATGGGAGAACAGTGTTGAACTTGAGCTTGTGGGAATACGTGTCCGGTGCAATTAATTGTCCGTGTGACAATTAATTGACCACTCTAGCTAATTATGTAATTAGCATTCTCATCATGAATTCACGTAGTGGGAGAGGATCTGTCAGAGTCTGTCAGTGATAGTGTTAACGTCAGTTGCTCGAGACTAACTGCCTTTCAGGGTTGGGGCAATTAGTGGCTCATGATAATTAGTGGAGTAATTAACGTCTGGAGTCTTGAGGACTCAGATGACTCGGTAAAGCGAGGTCATGGGGTTAGCATAATACGTTATATTAATCATATTCTGTCTGGTGACAGTGGATTAAGTTGCACTCATTGTTAATTAGGGTAATTAACTCCTCTTCCGTGAATTCACAGTGTTTGATGAGACCTGCTTAGGCAGTGCGGAGTGAGACGTATTTATGTATGATTAATTATCGGTCCTGGTGACAGTTAATTAATTGCTCAAGGCTAATTAGGGTAATTAGCACTCATTAGTAAGTAAACGTAATTAGTGATACACAGACTGTTGAGAAGCCACCCACTTGGGGTAGGCTTAGTTAACGTAACTCAATTGGGATGTAATTAGTGGTCCGTTTGACCTTAATTAAGAATTACTCACTGAATACTTGCAAGGAGTCAAGTGTGATGTAATTTAAGAGTTGAGTTATTGTGACAAGAGGACTTGTGTTAACGTAGAGTACTATCATGTTGTTGTCTAGAGTGAGACACTTGTTTGTGATTAAAGTAGTACTTGTTGCTGACTGCTGTGATCAGTCAATTTCCATCATTATTCACATAATCAATGTTGTAATTGATTAAGGCAATTTCTTTTGGTTATCGTCTAGTGACGAGGGTAAAGTAACTTAGGGATGAGTGGAGCTGTGTCCCAGAATCCCACCTTGCCTGACTGTGTTCACTTTAGTTGTGATAGGGGGAGTCACTGTTAGACTACCCACCTGATTACGGGGGTCGCTCCTGTTGGGCGGAGGACCTTAAGCTTGTGATTAGAGTAGCTGCCACTAGGAAGTCGTGTCACTATTGATTGCTTGCTTGTGTCATCAGTGGATGAATTGTTCAGTTAGTTCATGTTGTCAGCCCGAAGTGTCAGCAGGATGGAGCCTGCTGTCATTTCTCGAGGGGCTGTTGAATAGCTGTGTTGCAAATGCCACTGGTTGGACTTTAACGTAATTAAATCACACGCTGTGGTGTAACTTAGTCTGTGATATTTTTCTTTGAGTTTGCAATATTGCGTCATCAGTGGGCACACCTGTGTTCAGGTTAGTTCAGTATGCAGCCACACAGCAAGGGTTGCTATTTAGCTGTTGGTTATGGTGCCACTGGATGGACATTAACGTAAAGATTAATTTGAGGAAGGGTGCTGGAGTTGCCAGTGAACCCATTAGTTATTGATGTCATTGAAAGGCTACTGATTTGATTGCATTGCAACCGCTATTGCAGGTGTAGACTGCACTGAGGCGTAGAACAGTTAGGAGGTTACTGGAGACGTGTTCAGAACTCACTGTGTCATTTGTTGTAATTGTGATTATAGATCTGTTAGTTCTTGCTTGCGTGTTGATTCCTCTGTGGGCACGCTTATGTTCGAGTAACGTCATTGACATTCTTTTGTTTTAATGTAGTAGTCTAGTCTCTTGTTATAATAAATTGTTATTTGTTAACAGTCTTTGATGTCAACCTTCAACTATTCTGTACCACTCCCATTGTTCTGATATATATTTGATATTGTTGTTTTAAATCTTTGATATGACGGCTGCGCTCTTGGGAATTCGAATTCCAATTCATAGCGCCACACAACAAATATAAAATTTGATTGTGAGAACCCGTCGGTTACCCTTTATTGGTTTTAACGTCATGTTTAACTAGGAGGAACCAGCGGCCTATTGTGGACAGGTTTTCACCCCTGCTGGTGGAAGCCTGGCGGTTTGCTCCCGCTTCTCCTTTTTCTACTGGACTCATGCTTAACTGCCAAGAGCAGCCTTTAAACTTGTAGTCCACCTCCTAAGGGAGGTAGGCGTAGAGAAAAATCTCACAGCTGGCGCTGTATATGTCCTGGTGATTAATTTACATTGTTTATGTAAGGCATTTCCATATGTTTCATTTGCATGTTGCATGTATGAGGTCGTGTGGTGAGTCAGTAGATGTGATCGCTGACTGATTGCCTAATGATGTCATTAGCATGGGGGGCATGCTGACGGTATCATTATGTGCAGGTTTGTGCAGTGTTATCAGGTATACGATATTACTGTCCTAGGAACTGTGTTGAGGATTTAAAGGGACCCTTTGAGTATTCAGGGAAATTCTCAGTCACTTAATGGGAGCGAGCAATTTGTTAATTTGCCTAATTATGGGAGAATTAGTGCCAGCTGTCCGCGTAGAGCGACGGTGTCTTATATTAACGTATATTGTCTTGCTGAAGCCACCGGGATCGGGCGATCTTTTGCAACGTTTGCAAGATTGGAGGGACAGTAAGATTGGTATACCTTGATTGTTGCAAAACCGTGTGTCACTACTGTGTGGGCATAGTAATTAACGAGTTGCAGTAGTCGCAACTGTATGTGGGCAGTGCTATTTTATGTTTTGCATGCCATTATATGTGTGACCTATGTAACCTTAGGGTTACTTTGTTTCTTTAAGTGTGTTGAGTACTTAAGGATTCAGTGAGTTAATTAGGGGTAATTAACTGGATAAGGGGGTGCACACTTGAAGTTGTTGAATGAGTGAGTGCTGTTATGGGAGAACAGTGTTGAACTTGAGCTTGTGGGAATACGTGTCCGGTGCAATTGATTGTCCGTGTGACAATTAATTGACCACTCTAGCTAATTATGTAATTAGCATTCTCATCATGAATTCACGTAGTGGGAGAGGATCTGTCAGAGTCTGTCAGTGATAGTGCTAACGTCAGTTGCTCGAGACTAACTGCCTTTCAGGGTTGGGGCAATTAGTGGCTCATGATAATTAGTGGAGTAATTAACGTCTGGAGTCTTGAGGACTCAGATGACTCGGTAAAGCGAGGTCATGGGGTTAGCATAATACGTTATATTAATCATATTCTGTCTGGTGACAGTGGATTAAGTTGCACTCATTGTTAATAGGGTAATTAACTCCTCTTCCGTGAATTCACAGTGTTTGATGAGACCTGCTTAGGCAGTGCGGAGTGAGACGTATTTATGTATGATTAATTATCGGTCCTGGTGACAGTTAATTAATTGCTCAAGGCTAATTAGGGTAATTAGCACTCATTAGTAAGTAAACGTAATTAGTGATACACAGACTGTTGAGAAGCCACCCACTTGGGGTAGGCTTAGTTAACGTAACTCAATTGGGATGTAATTAGTGGTCCGTTTGACCTTAATTAAGAATTACTCACTGAATACTTGCAAGGAGTCAAGTGTGATGTAATTTAAGAGTTGAGTTATTGTGACAAGAGGACTTGTGTTAACGTAGAGTACTATCATGTTGTTGTCTAGAGTGAGACACTTGTTTGTGATTAAAGTAGTACTTGTTGCTGACTGCTGTGATCAGTCAATTTCCATCATTATTCACATAATCAATGTTGCAATTGATTAAGGCAATTTCTTTTGGTTATCGTCTAGTGACGAGGGTAAAGTAACTTAGGGATGAGTGGAGCTGTGTCCCAGAATCCCACCTTGCCTGATTTTGTTCACTTTAGTTGTGATAGGGGGAGTCACTGTTAGACTACCCACCTGATTACGGGGTCGCTCCTGTGGGCGGGAGGGCCTTAAGCTTGTGATTAGAGTAGTTGCCACTAGGAAGTCGTGTCACTATTGATTGCTTGCTTGTGTCATCAGTGGATAAATTGTTCAGTTAGTTCATGTTGTCAGCCCGAAGTGTCAGCAGGATGGAGCCTGCTGTCATTTCTCGAGGGGCTGTTGAATAGCTGTGTTGCAAATGCCACTGGTTGGACTTTAACGTAATTAAATCACTCGCTGTGGTGTAACTTAGTCTGTGATATTTTTCTTTGTATTTGCAATATTGCGTCATCAGTGGGCACACCTGTGTTCAGGTTAGTTCAGTATGCAGCCACACAGCAAGGGTTGCTATTTAGCTGTTGGTTATGGTGCCACTGGATGGACATTAACGTAAAGATAAATTTGAGGAAGGGTGCTGGAGTTGCCAGTGAACCCATTAGTTATTGATGTCATTGAAAGGCTACTGATTTGATTGCATTGCAACCGCTATTGCAGGTGTAGACTGCACTGAGGCGTAGAACAGTTAGGAGGTTACTGGAGACGTGTTCCAGATCTCACTGTGTCATTTGTTGTAATTGTGATTATAGATCTGTTAGTTCTTGCTTGCGTGTTGATTCCTCTGTGGGCACGCTTATGTTCGAGTAACGTCATGACATTCTTTTGTTTTAATGTAGTAGTCTAGTCTCTTGTTATAATAAATTGTTATTTGTTAACAGTCTTTGATGTCAACCTTCAACTATTCTGTACCACTCCCATTGTTCTGATATATATTTGATATTGTTGTTTTAAATCTTTGATATGACCATCCCCGTGATCATGCTGACGACCGAAGACGAGCAGTCGAAGATGCAGCAGGCCAAGGCGGCAGGTGCGCGTGCCTGGCTGACCAAGCCCTCAATCCGCCCGAGCTGCTCGATGTGGTGTCGCAGCTTGCAGCAGCCTAGGAGTGCACCATGCAAACACAGCGCGCACTGCCACCCGAGCTGACGATCTACACAGTCGGCGAGGTGTACTCACAATGCAAAGCCTGGGTAGATACACCGCTGGCAGAGGCAGAGTCGCCCGAGATCGAGGCCTGCATGCGGGTGGGCGCATCAGCGGTGTCCGAAGTCGATGCCGCCGGCGTGCAACTGCTGCTGTCACTGTCGAACACCTTGCAAGCCCAGCAGCGCACGCTGCAATTGGTTGACCCGAGCGAAGCGCTGTCTGTCGCCTGTGCCGCGCTGGGAGCCGCTTGCCTGACGAACAACAACAGCAGTGAAAGGCAAGCCCCATGAGCACGGACCACACTGATGACGATCTCGTCGCCGAGATGCTGCCGGCCTTTATCGAGGAGGCAATGAGCAGAGCGCCGCGCTCGAGCAGCTCCTGTTGCAGCTCGAAGAGTCGCCCAGCGATCGCAACCTGCTCGACGCGCTGTTTCGCTGTGCACACACCATCAAAGGCTCGGCTGGCGTATTCGGGCTGGATCGGGTCGTGACCTTCACGCACCACGTCGAGGCGCTGCTGGACCGCATGCGTGAAGGCCTTCTTGACCTGACCCCCGAGCTGAGCACCTTGCTGCTGCAGAGCAATGACGTCATCCGGGCCTTGGTCAACGGGTCGCGCGATGCGCAGGCCGAAGAGCCCGAGGCGGCCGCCCGGCGCGAAGACCTGGTGGCGCGGCTGCGGCAGGCGACCGGCGATGCGCCAGTCGACCATACGGCGGCACCCCGCGCCGAGGCCAAGGCAGAGCACAAAGCGGATGGCGCAACGCAGCGCTGGCACGTGTCGGCGCATTTTGGTCCAGACACCTTCCGCCATGGCCTCGACCCGCTCTCCCTCATCAACTATGTGCGGGGTCTGGGCGCCATACCGAGCCTCGTTTGCGACGTGCAGGCCGTACCCACGCTGGATGCGTTCGACCCCGAGAGCTGCCATCTGGCCTTCGAGTTCAGCCTGGACAGCGAAGCAGCGCGCGACAAGATCGATCACGCCTCGAGTTTGTGCGCGATGACTGCGTGCTGCACATCATCGAGCCGGGCGCCACGCCAAAAGACTTTGTGGCGCTCATCGACGCCATGCCAGACAACCCGCGTCTTGGCGAGATGCTGGTGGCGGCAGGCGCCATCACGGGCGAGCAGCTCCACCAAGAGCAACAAAAGCGGCTGCAGACTCACGCCGACGCCGCTAGCGAATCGAGCGCCGCGGCAGTAGGTGAGCCGGTCGGTGAGCTGCTCCAGTCCGGTGCGCCGGTCAGCTCCAAGGCTGGCGGGGCGGCATCAAAGAAGCCGCCGCGCCAACGCCCCGGTGCGAGCGCAGCGGCGACCGGCAAGGCGATGACAGCAACTACATCCGCGTGCATGCCGACCGGCTGGACGAGGTCATCAACCTGCTTGGCGAGCTGGTGATCGCTGGTGCCGGCGCCTCGATGCTCGCGCGCCAGACCCGGCAGCGTGCCTTGGTCGAAGCCAACCAGCAGGTGACGCGCCTGATTGAAGGCATACGCAACAGCACCTTGACGCTGCGCATGGTGCCCATCGGTGAGACCTTCGCGCGCTTTCGTCGGGTGGTGCGCGACACGGCAGCCGAGCTGGGCAAGGAAGTGGCGCTGGAGATCGAAGGCGGCGAGACCGAGCTGGACAAGGCCATGGTCGAGCGCATTGCCGACCGCTGATGCACCTGGTGCGCAATGCGCTGGATCACGGGCTTGAAGCGCCCGATCAGCGCCTGCAAGCGGGCAAGCCTGCACAGGGCAAGCTGACGCTGAGCGCCTGTCCGAGTCGGGCAGCATCCTGATTCGCATCATGGATGACGGGCGCGGCGTGCAGCGCGACCGGGTGCTGCAGCGCGCTTGGGAGCGCGGTCTGGTCGAGAAGGGGGTGGTTCCGCCCGACGCAGACATACTGAACCTGATCTTCGCCGCCGGATTCTCGACAGCCGAGAAAGTCACCAACCTCAGCGGGCGTGGTGTGGGCATGGATGTGGTGCGCAGCAATGTTGAAGCCCTGCGTGGCTCGGTCGCCATCTCCAGCGAGGCCGGGCAAGGCTCGTGCATAGAAATCCGTCTGCCGCTCACGCTGGCCATCATCGATGGCTTCCTGGTGGGCGTCGGGCCGTCCAAGTTCTCCTGCCGCTGGACGCGGTAGTCGAGGTGATCGCCAACCAAGGCGCGGCCACCGTCGTCGATGCGAGCGGGCGCAGCTGTGTCGAGCT
>WNGS01005626.1:50158-70273 GCA_020271785.1 Procambarus virginalis
TCTTCCCTATCGATTTATAAATTCCTGTTACTATTTTGTACGTTAGTGATCATAGCACCTCCTTTTCTTCTGTCTTCTAATTTTGGCATATTTAATGCCTCTAACCTCTCCTCATAGCTCTTGCCCTTCAGTTCTGGACCACTTAGTAGCATGTCTTTGCACGTTTCCAATTGATGTGCTTCTTAAGAAGCACTTATCTTTAAGTGCTTCTTATCTTAAGTGAGTATGTGTGTACTATCAGGGGGTGAATGGGAGTTGGGAGAGGTCTCTCTGTCCCTGCACTGAAACTTGGTTATCAGAACCAACCTGATATTCGCTTACCATTGAACAGAGGTCCCACCCACTCCCTGACAGAACGGGCAGCCGACCTTGGCAGCCACACACTGCCGCTACCATCGGTCGACCAGCAATGAACACTGGAGTGCTTGCAATTATTTAGCGGATCAAGCTGGTAAGCGTCTGGTTCTGGGAGAGGGGTTCAGCGTCACCTTTACACGCGGGTACGGCTCACACTGTCACACTGCTTAGTTGTCATGTGTACAAAACCCAAAATACTGAGCTGTCGTGACTCCCCGCACTCTCCTTATTTTGGGATGATCTCTCAATCTCCCTTAGTCGGTTATAGTCCACTATCACCCAAGTTATAGCAGTGTCTTCTCTCTCTAGCCAGGAAGCCTCACCAGGACAAGAGCAAAAAGCCAGCTAACATAATATTTAATACAACAACATACACAACACACATAAATGAAATGGTTACAAAACAATACAATCACTTCTTAGGTGTCTACCAACTGACAACACTCTGATGTCACCTTATGTCTCCAAGGTATAACTGTATCAGGCTGCTGCTTGAACCTCAGTCCACAGCCTTCTGCTTCCTTCACTGCCCTAGGCTGTAATGCATGACACATGATATTCATATATGTTCTACTCTACAAAAGCATCAATGTCTCACCTTGAACTGCGCCTTTCACGCCAAAAACGCAATCAAGCACTTCCTATAACAGTACTCGAGGGCCCTCTATTACAATCATCATCTGGGTCCTCAAAATATGTAAGGCACTCCTGCAGCACCTCCAATCAGCTGCAATGAAGTCCTCCTTAAATGTCAGTGAAGCTCTCTCCAAACGCTTCACACGAACGTCGTGTAGCTCCCTACACAACTCGAAGATTCACCAGGTCCACGAAGTTCCACTTCTCACTGGAAGTCCTACTTCACCTTACAGTATAACTTGTACTCCGCTGGCACGAACTTCTCTCACTTCCACACACAAACGTTGTAGCTTTCCATACAAACGTTGCAGTTCTCCCTCACAAACCTGCAAATCCATCAGCATGCCATAATAAACGTTTTTAAAACGTAACAGAACATAATTAAATGTATTCACAGAAAACAAAACTTCTTCATCTGACATCTCTTTAAAACTATTGCCTCGCGGCGACGGTCCTCCCCCATCTTGGGCAGGGTCCATCTGGCCGCCTCCCTGGTCGCAAGGCTGGGTCCTCCCTCACTCAGTCAGTGCTTGACCTTCGGCGAGGACGGACGTATCACTCCGCTTCCCCCCCCCCCCCCAGGATGTTCTCCTATCTCTACTCTCTTATTTGAGCTCACTACCTTAATAAAATATATATATACTATATACATAAACACTTCCCATGATCGCTAGACACATGATCAACCACTGCAACAACCGTTATATTAGCTTACTGCAGAATTGGTAACTGGAGGGCGCTCGATCAGCTGCGGCTCCAAGATGTCTCTCTATGACATCCAACCCGGTCTCTATTAGACTGCCTCACAGCTCTTCTGCGCCTGACTTGAGTTCATTAAGTCTTCCTACAGGCTTCACACATAAACGCCTGCCTGGTTCCCTCCTTTTGAAGGAGCACACAATTAGGTGGTCGTCCTCTACCAGGAGCTCAACGGAGCACGCCCTTCCCTCACAACTTCTGTTGCTCAAGTAAGGTCAAGATGTCCCGCGAGCCTCACATCATGTCAGCAAAGTATCGACATCTCGTGTCATGTCACTTATTTACATGTTCATCCTCTGCTCATGCTTTTAAACTATTCACTGACAGTTATCATGTGGAGGCCTGGTCGAGGACCGGGCCGCGGGGACACTAAAAAAAAACCGAAATCATCTCAAGATAAACATCTCAAGATATGTATTAGTATATATCATATATCTATACTTCCTCTGACCTCTCACTCAGGTCCAGTAGGCAGAATAACTCTCAGACTGGTAGACTCGTTCTTCAGGCTACCTGGGGTCATAACAGTACTCACCTATTTGTGCCTGCAGGATCGAGCATTGACTCTTGAATCCTGCCTTTCTAGCCACCGGTTGTTTACAACAATGACTTTTGTCCCATTTCTCTATCATACCTAGTTTTAAAATTATGAATAGTTTGCTTCCACAACCTGCTCCTTAAGTGCATTCCATTTGGCCACAGCTCTCACGCTGAAAGAAACTTCCTAACATCTCTGTGACTCATCTGAGTCTCCAGCTTCCACCCATGTCTCCTCGTTCTGTTAGTATACAGTGTGAACATTTCGTCTACTTCCACTCTGTCAATATCCCTGAGTATTTTGTATGTTCCTATCATATCCCCCCTTCTTTCCCTTCTTGATCCTAGTGATCCTAGAAATATACTAGTATCGTCAGGTTCAGTTCCTTCAGGCGCTCTTCATACCCCATCCCTCGTAACTCTGGGACGAGCCTCGTCGCAAACTTCTGAACCTTTTCAGTTCCCTTATGTGTTTCTTCTCCATGATGGCGCGGCATACTCTAAGACTGGTCTCACGTAGGCAATGTAAAGAAAGAAAAGAGAGAGAGAGAGAGAGACAGACAGACAGACAGACAATGAGACAGCGAGACACTCGACTGACTTACTGACTCCTGGAGCAGGAGTCCAACCTTCGTATGGCGTCTCCAAACAACAGACGAGTCTGGATGAACATGTCTCCACAACTCTGGGCTGATCAAAATTTAGTAGCGAACCGCCTGGAGCACAAGTTTCTGATGGTTGAACAACCGTGTGTGTGTGTGTGTGTGTGTGTGTGTGTGTGTGTGTGTGTGTGTGTGTGTGTGGTGTGTGTGTGTGGTGTGTGTGTGTGTGTGCACCTCGAACGCCAGGACACGAACTCAGACATGGAGACAGAGTCGCGAGATGAGGTGTAGGTGGAGGTAAGGAATTGAGGCGGGGAAGGGAAGCGGGAATGCGATGGGAGAGAGATCTAACGCAGGATCCCTTGTCCAAGAGGGACAAGGGTTCGAGGTGGAGGAAGGAGACAGATGGGGTTTGGGATAAACTGAGGGGCAGGAGAGGTTCTGGGGTGAGGCGGTATAAGGTAGTTTCTAAGGTTGAAGGAGGATCGAGTTGGAGAGAACAGGGAAGGGAATGTGGTTAAGCATAAACTATACAAACTTGCAAGGAAGCTAGATCGGAAGCCCAGACAAGGAAGGAGGAAGCCCAGACAAGGAAGAAACACAGACAGAGACGATCCCTCAACAGGTATCACAAACGGAAGCAAACAAACACAGAACATACAAACTTGAAGAGCCAGGACCAGGAGTGTGTTTGTGCACGGCAGACAGTTATCTCTTAATGAAATATCGATGTGAAATATATGACCAATTTCTCAAGTCCAGCAGAGCCATACAAGCGACAAGGAGCAATGAAAAGCTATTACTGCTGGTGGGGCGTCCAGATGACAGGCAGCAATTGCCAATAACAACACAGGACAGGAGAGCTGCAGAAAAGCCATTTGAGTAGAGAATGCAGACGGTTAGATCTGCAGGAGAGTGTGGGTTGGGGAGAGGGGGGGGGGGTGGCGGTTATGGATTATCGAAGACTCGAAAAAATGGGAAACCGATTGTTATTTTTTTTTTTGGAGGGAGGAGAGGAGCACGTGAGTCCATTGCCAAATACATAGAATGATGAACACTGAGCATTTTGTGTAAACTCATATATATATATATATATATATATATATATATATATATATATATATATATATATATATATATATATATATATATATATTACGGGAGCAGGTGAAATGAAGGCAGGAGCGTAACACCCACCTGGTCTGGTAGCTGCATGTCTCCTGTTGACTCCCCACGTCATCATCCTCATCATCATCATCATTATCATCATCATTATCATCATCATCCGCCTCTCCGTGGAATATAGGTCAGGCTTCTTCAACCTCCCTGTTGTTGTTGTTGAAAATTCGCTACCTGGAACAAAGTTCCAAGTAGCACGGGCTATGGTGAGCCCGTAGACCTAGTAACAGATTACTCAACCTCTCATGGGAAATCCTCAAGACCAGAGACCATCCGGTCAGCCTCCCGAGGGGGTCCTCCAGGGAATCGATGGCCGCACGGTGATTATGAATGGCCGACGTAGTTAAAGTGGTGACTTAATATGACCCAATAGAACTGAAGGGCGATCTTTGTGTATTCACCAACCACTCTTCTGGTTACAAACCCGAACATTCTATTTGCTGTGTTATATATGATGATGCCGCCCAGTTCCAGACTTATAATTTACCCATGATGGTAAGGAGCCATAAAAGTATGGCTGAAAAGCAACACGAATGAGGGATGATTCAAGCCATGAGCAGTATAATCACAGCAGTTACATCCAAATGGATGAAAGAGATACAGAGGTAAAGAAATAGGTTTAGAAATACGTAGTAAAGGTGGGTAAGGAAAAGAGCCGAGCCAGGAGACGGAACAACTGCTCTCTCAGAGCTTGGTAACTTTACGGTACGTTTCTTTACCAGCGGAAGGCTCCCTGACTTGCTGCTACTTGACACGACCGCTGGCGGGACTCCGGAGAGAGAGAGAGGGAGAGAGAGAGAGAGAGAGAGAGAGAGAGAGAGAGAGAGAGAGAGAGAGAGATATGATAAAGTACTCACGGAACATAACCTTCGTAGCTCTGATATCTTATATCAAAATTTGACATGTTACGGGCTCCATGCTGGAGCCGCATGCTTCAGGATTGGTCTGACATATGTGGTATACAAGGTTCTGAAGGATTCTGTGACAGGTTTCTGAAGGCTGTTCTGTTGTGTGTACTCACCGATTTTGTACTCACCTATTTGTGCTTGCGAGGGTTGAGCTCTGGCTATTTAGTCCCGCCTCTCAACTGTCAATCTACTGGTGTACAGGTTCCTAAGCCTACCGGGCTCTATCATATCTACACTTGAAGCTGTGTATGGAGTCAGCCTCCACCACATCACTGCCTAATGCATTCCATTTGTGTGTGTGTGTGTGTGTGTGTGTGTGTGTGTGTGTGTGTGTGTGTGTGTGTGTGTGTGTGTGTGTGTGTGTGTGTGTGTGTGTGTGTGTTCTAAGATATACCCACGTTTGGTGCGAGAAACAAGTGAGACACAAGGCACAGACACTCGAAAAATTCAAGATATACTTGGCGACGGCGAATACTTGGAACTGCTGTTACCTTACCAAGCCTTCTGGGCTCGTACTCCTCGATGTCCTCGTTCTGCTATTAGACTACCTCCTCGCTACGGCGCAGGTCCTGTCATATACGCTGGTTAAAGGTCACTCCTTGGACTTGACGCAGACCGAAAGGTTAAGCATGGCCCACTAATGATCCAGACTGACCTTTCGAGCAGCTGTGGCATGGCTGCTTGATCAGCGAATTGCTTCAGCTGAACTAACGAAGCAACTGAGGTGTTGAATGATAAGGTTGTTCCAGATTGAACTTGCAAACCTCTTTATCACCCCTGTTCGACTCTTTCTTCACATTATATTTATATATTTATATATATTACATCCCCTCCCCTCTCTCTGATTTTACCTCCCTTCCCCTAACATACTAGTCAGTCCCTAAACAAACTCGAAACAAAAGTAACATTGCCAATCCATTCTTTTTAGCCCATGTTAAATATTTTTTAACGGTAAATAAGGTACAAACGAAGCGGTGAATTGCCTTGTTTCTCTGTCATTGACTAGGGGGGAAGCTGGGAAATCTGTGTGAGGGAGAACACTGAAAGCCAGTGAGCGAATCTAAGTGTCTAGAGGAAGGGAATCTAGTGTTGGGGCTGAAGCTTTATTATTTATGGCGAGGAAACAGGAAAATTCTCCTGGTGAAAATGTGAATATTGCTAGGAAGCGACTCTTTAAGAGGGAGGGGAAGGGGGGGGGGGAGAGGAGGGTGATTCAAGATTAAGTGAGTCTTAAATGAGTGAATCAAGGGTAAGTAAGCAAACAGGGGGAGAGGACTATAACCTAGAATCCTAGATAAAGCAAAAATGGTAATGTGAGCAAATCAAATTTTAGATAGTGAAAGTTTTTTGTTTTAAATTATATACTTCTTTCTTTTGGGAAAGTAGTAAGTTTGATGAAGATCCAAGTTCAAAGGATAGGACGTGAATGTAGGTTCCAGAGTTAGAAAGTGAAGCTATGAATCAAGTTAACAAATCCACAAGTGCCGTGACGAGGATTCGAACCTACGTCCGAGAGCATCCCAGACGCTGCCTTAATCGACTGAGCTACGACTGAACTGAGCTTTTGTTCATTTGATGCATCACGCTATTGTGATTTGTGTGTGCGCTATGAATCAAGTGCCGTAAACCAGGAACACCACAGGTACGTACCCCAGAGCCATCAATCACGTACACCCGCACCACGGACATCGTACGTACCCCCCAAATTACGATTCGGGGGAGACCCCTAAACAAGGACCACATCTGATATTGCTAGGTCAGATGAGAGGTCAAAGGTCAAACTCCCTCTCCTGAGTAAATACCTTATTGGCTTATCTTCCGGTTCATCATCTTAATAATGTCGATTAATCTCTGTCAAATCTGCAGCACGTTCTCAACTCTATTTACAATTCTATATATACACAAGTGCATATTTTCACTTAACGCAAGATATTACGTATCACAAATTTACCAGCTGAAGTAGGCATGATTACAAGGAAGTGACTATAGATTCAGGAGTTTCGGTCCGTCCTGGACCATTCTCAGGTCGACTTGAGACTGGTCCAGAACGGACCGAAACGTCGTCGTCCCTTCACTTTCTAGTGTGTGGTCTGGTCAACATACTTCAGCCACGTTATTGTGACTCATCGCCTGCATAGGTTCAGGAACCGAGTCTACAGTGAGAGGTATAATGTAAGGTGGTGTGACTCTAACAGGGAATGATTGTATTGTGGAAGCGATTCCATTGTGGAATGGGATGCATTTAGGGTAAGGTAGGTAGGGGGGGGGGTAGGGAGAGGAAGGTGGGGGTTATAAGTGAATGTAGGGAGCAGCAGTGGATTCCATCTTGTGCAGGGGATGGCGCGATTTTGAGTTGAGGATGGAAGTTGAGAGAAAGAGTAGCTGATCTAACGGGAGGGAGTGGATGGTGGAGGTAGCTACCATGAAGAGACAGGATGGTAGATGGTGAAATAGATGGCTACCATGAACTGAGCGGCATGGTAGATGGTGAGGAAGGTAACTCCCCTACAACCATAGCCAATGGCTGTCTATTTCAGTCCTTCTCACCCCCCTCCCCACCACGCCCCTGTCCACCGAATGAAAAATATCTTCCTTTTGTCCATTAATAGAGTGTAGTTATCCACTCGTCTGGAACAAAGCCCATCCTGGGAACACTATCAAATCATTACACTGCACTCATGAATAGCTCATTGTTCCTAATGGTTGAAGTGTCTGGTAATGTAGTGAGTAAATTGAATGAGACGTAGGCACTGGGGCTGTGTGAAGGTGTGTGTGTGTGTTATTTAAGGAAAAGCTAACTAAACTACGCTAGAAGATGAAACGTAGTGTAATGTTGACGATGATGGTGGTGTTTCCTCTACAGACCAGGACATCAGACCGACTGATGAGAGTGATCTCATCAGTCATCTGATGTCTCTTTATGTGATGGTCAAATTGTGTCAAAAGCGCACTGTACATCATTATGAGGCGCTGTTTGAGCATCATTTCAAGATATCAAATCTCGGATGAGCTCAACCACATGACAACGACTACACACACACACACACACACACACACACACACACCACACACACACACACACCAACACACACACACACACACACACACACACACACACACAGTTCCCATTCTGAGAAAACGGTGAGACATAATGAGAGATTGAAGATATGAGGAGAAGGAAGAAGGGGAGGAGGAGGAGGAGGAGAAGAACCAGAGCATGGAGGTAGGAATAAGAGAGAGGACAGGAAGAGAAACAAGGAGAAAGGAACGAAGACAAATGAAGCAAGGAAGTAAGGTGTTATGTTGCTCTTGGCTATACTCTACTTTTTTTTCACTCGCCTGCTGCTTAGCCAAGCTTGCTATGGCTGCTTTATAACCCATTAACTCGTAACAGCTGGGTGGACAGCGCTTGGGATCGTAGTCCTGAGGTTCCGGGTTCGATCCCCGGTGGAGGCGGAGACAAATGGGCAAAATATTTCTTTCACCTTGATGCCCCTGTTACCTAGCAGTAAATAGGTACCTGGGAGTTAGACAGCTGCTACGGGCTGTTTCCTGGGAGTGGAGGCTTGGTCGAGAACCGGGCCGCGGGGACACTAAGCCCCGAAATCACCTCAAGATAACCTCAAGAAAATCTTGTTGGTGGTCTCAAGGGCAACATGCAGGCTGTTCATATTCTACCTTCTCTTTCCTTGCTTAACGCTAATGTATTTTTCACTTTATTGGCTCTGGTCGTGGTGTTGTGGGTGGTGGTGGTGGTGGTGCTGTTGTGGGTGGTGTTGTCGGTGCTGGTGGTGGTGGTGTTGTGGGTGGTGGTGGTGGTGTTGTGGGTGGTGGTGGTGGTGTTGTGGGTGGTGGTGGTGGTGCTGTCGGTGGTGGTGTTGTCAGTGGTAGTGGTGGTGGTGGTGGTGGTGGTACTTCTCCCACTGTCTGCCAGGTAGTGTGGGCCTCTAAACACCCCCCCCCCAAGTTCCAGTGGACTACGCTTGAAGCGTGTGCTCACAGGCCTGGCGCTCACTATATGGATCACGTGTCCGTCGAGCTGGGTGACGCATGTGTAGTGGTACTGTTAAGAGGTTACCAAACAGTTTGGGAACACCGGCCTTGAGCAGGACGAGCCTCTAGCTACACCTAAGGTTGAAGAATGATGAGGCACTTCTGTTTTTTTTCAAAAACATTGCTGAATATCAGCAGCAGCGACAAGTTTTGGGATAAAATGTTAATTTATAGAGTAATCCATAATGTTAGCTGCTTTTAGAGGGCCATATTTACGTTTTTGTAGCTATCTGTGCAAGTTGGTTCTGTTTGCGGAAGCGTTCTACTACCTCGAAGAACATGCTTTACCAATGACCAACAACAGCATTTCAAGAACATTTTGTGCAGCCAACACGACTAAAGATACAAATGTTGCTTAATTATAAATAAATGAATTATTGAATGAATGAATAAATGAATAAATGAATTGAACCCCCCCGCCCCCCCTTCCTGATCCCTTCCAAGTGTTTCATAGTCGTAATGGCTTGGCGCTTTCTCCTGATAAAGAAAGAGACTACCATCATCATTTTCTCCTGACAGTCCCCCCCCCTCCCCTTCTCCCCCCCCTCTACAGTGCAAGGAACACTAATATTTTAATATTCAGAATTAACAAAACAGAAGCGTTATAATTATTCATGAACGCACCAGTGATTTTTCTCTCCTATTACCTTCACACACACACACACACACACACACACACACACACACACACACACACACACACACACACACACACACACACACACACACACAAGTACACATCATTATGTAATCATTTTCCGCTGTTTACATCAAAAATGCAAAGTAGCTTTTATAATTCAGCATACTGACTCTCAGAGACACTATAACATACTAACTCTCAGAGGCACTATAGCACACTAACTCTCAGAGACACTATAGCACACTGACTCAGAGACACTATAGCACACTGACTCTCAGAGGCACTATAGCATACTGACTCTCAGAGACACTATAGCACACTCTCAGAGACACTATAGCACACTCTCAGAGACACTATAGCACACTGACTCTCAGAGACACTATAGCACACTGACTCTCAGAGACACTATAGCACACTCTCAGAGACACTATAGCACACTCTCAGAGGCACTATAGCACACTGACTCTCAGAGACACTATAGCATACTGACTCTCAGAGGCACTATAGCACACTCTCAGAGACACTATAGCACACTGACTCTCAGAGACACTATAGCATACTGACTCTCAGAGACACTATTGCATACTGACTCTCAGAGACACTATAGCATACTGACTCTCAGAGGCACTATAGCATACTGACTCTCAGAGACACTATAGCACACTCTCAGAGACACTATAGCACACTCTCAGAGACACTATAGCATACTGACTCTCAGAGACACTATTGCATACTGACTCTCAGAGACACTATAGCATACTGACTCTCAGAGACACTATAGCACACTCTCAGAGGCACTATAGCACACTCTCAGAGGCACTATAGCACACTGACTCTCAGAGGCACTATAGCATACTGACTCTCAGAGACACTATAGCACACTGACTCTCAGAGACACTATAGCATACTGACTCTCAGAGACACTATAGCACACTGACTCTCAGAGGCACTATAGCACACTGACTCTCAGAGGCACTATAGCACACTGACTCTCAGAGGCACTATAGCACACTCTCAGAGGCACTATAGCACACTCTCAGAGGCACTATAGCACACTCTCAGAGGCACTATAGCACACTCTCAGAGGCACTATAGCACACTCAGAGGCACTATAGCACACTCTCAGAGGCACTATAGCACACTGACTCTCAGAGACACTATAGCACACTCTCAGAGGCACTATAGCACACTCAGAGGCACTATAGCACACTCTCAGAGGCACTATAGCACACTGACTCTCAGAGACACTATAGCACACTGACTCTCAGAGACACTATAGCACACTCTCAGAGGCACTATAGCATACTGACTCTCAGAGACACTATAGCACACTGACTCTCAGAGGCACTATAGCACACTCAGAGGCACTATAGCACACTCTCAGAGACACTATAGCATACTGACTCTCAGAGACACTATAGCACACTCTCAGAGGCACTATAGCACACTGACTCTCAGAGGCACTATAGCACACTCAGAGACACTATAGCACACTCTCAGAGACACTATAGCATACTGACTCTCAGAGACACTATAGCACACTCTCAGAGGCACTATAGCATACTGACTCTCAGAGACACTATAGCACACTGACTCTCAGAGGCACTATAGCACACTGACTCTCAGAGGCACTATAGCATACTGACTCTCAGAGACACTATAGCACACTCTCAGAGGCACTATAGCATACTGACTCTCAGAGACACTATAGCACACTGACTCTCAGAGGCACTATAGCATACTGACTCTCAGAGGCACTATAGCATACTGACTCTCAGAGACACTATTGCATACTGACTCTCAGAGACACTATAGCACACTGACTCTCAGAGGCACTATAGCACACTGACTCTCAGAGGCACTATAGCACACTCTCAGAGGCACTATAGCACACTCTCAGAGGCACTATAGCACACTCTCAGAGGCACTATAGCACACTCTCAGAGGCACTATAGCACACTCTCAGAGGCACTATAGCACACTCTCAGAGGCACCATAGCACACTCTCAGAGGCACTATAGCACACTCTCAGAGGCACTATAGCACACTCTCAGAGGCACTATAGCACACTCTCAGAGGCACTATAGCACACTGACTCTCAAGAGTCACTAGTAAATTTTGGATGAAAATGCAAATTATAAAATATGCAAAAATATATAATTTAAGTGCAGTCTGAAGCCAAATGCTCACACAAAGTCAAACACGCGCTTTAATAGTCATACATTTCAATAATAAAACCCCTCCGTGATTGTTTAAACAAGCCCTTTAAAACCTATCAGACAAGCACGTGCTTAGATATTCTTGTTATACAGGTATATGTCATATACATATAACATATACTTGTTAATATACAAAGGCTTCTTACATTCTTGTACAGCCATTAACACGCATAGCGTCTCAAGCAGGTCCTTAATCTTATTTAAGGCCTAGCAGCTCAGTTTGGGACACCGAACTATCGAATGAACATAAAATTCTTAACAAGGTGTTCTGAGATGGAGGACAGAGTTTATCCCAAGAATTGGAAGCTTCGATGTTGTAGCAGATATCTTTCTGTACCTCACTGTTCCTCCAGACACCTTTCTATATCTCACTGTAGCTCCAGACACTCTTCTGTACCTCACTGTGGCACTTAACACCTTCCTGTTCCTCACCGTGCCACCGGGGAGAGAGAGAGACTTCTGTATCTCACTCTGGCACCAGAGGCACTCTTTATTTCAACTGGCATAAATAAACAATTCGCTAAGTCGAGACCCTGAAATTCTCGGAAATTCACATTTTTTTTGTAGACTTTCTTTTTTGTAGTCTTTCTCCGCCGAGAATTCTTAAATTGGGTTCGCTGGTGTTTGGCGAGAGAGAGAGAGAGAGAGAGAGAGAGAGAGAGAGAGAGAGAGAGAGAGAGAGAGAGCAAGCGAAGTAAAAGCAGAGTTTTCCTTTTATTTCTTCTTGCATCGTACAATTCCAGTTGTAGAAACGCCCGATGTCTATATTTAAAAATTGAAGCAACTGAATCTATTCTTTTAGGTCCGCTTTTGCACCATTTTTCGTTCTCACTTTCTTTACTTTTCCATAACGTGAATGTTTACTAGATTCACCTAGATATT
Organism: Procambarus virginalis; assembly: GCA_020271785.1. Taxonomy (NCBI): domain Eukaryota; kingdom Metazoa; phylum Arthropoda; class Malacostraca; order Decapoda; family Cambaridae; genus Procambarus; species Procambarus virginalis. The sequence continues at coordinate 62,931 of WNGS01005626.1, forward strand.
TGCCTGCAGGAAAACACGTTTATACTATATTATATATATATATATATATATATATATATATATATATATATATATATATATATATATATATATATATGCGAACAAGCCTGAATGGTCCCCAGGACTATATGTTTGGGGTGTGAGTTTTTCATTCAATATATATATATATATATATATATATATATATATATATATATATATATATTATATATATATATATATATATATATATATATATATATAATATATATATATAGGTTTGTCGCACTGGTATATATTTTACTGAAGCTTTGAGCTCCTTTCACCGTTAGCTTTGAAAGCAGGCCAGAGAGTCTCCAACTGTGAGTTTTCTTAGTGTGTGTTGGGGTCGAGGGACGACATAACAGGATCCAGACCCTTTCATCACCTCCGGCCGACAAAGCAATATACCCCGAGACGGTGGTGCTCGACTTGTACCAGTTCGACTGAAACACCTCCATTAGCGTTGAAAACTTCCGTGGCGTAGAAAACTCTCTCCCCCCCCCCCCCCCGATGTAACTTGTTCACTTGACACCAACTTCTCTACGCTCACCGGGACGCCACTTGGGCTGGACGGTAGAGCGATGGCTTCATACAGGTCGGCGTTCAATCCTGACCGTCCAAATGGTTGGGCACCATTCCTTCCCCCGTCCCATCCCAAATCCTTATCCTGATCCCCTTCCCAGTGCTATATAGTCGTAATGGCTTGGCGCTTTTACCCTGATACTTCCTTCCCTCTCTTACCGGGATAACTGTAAAACAGAACTACAAGAACTTCTTTCTTTTTGTGAGTTCGGAATACGAGAATCTTGATGGAAACAAAACAATCTTGAAACGTTCAGTGGAAAGTGAGAGACTTGATGTGTTGATGTCATTCTTATCGTGAAGATGTGTGTGTGTGTGTGTGGTGTGTGGTGTGTGTGTGTGGTGTGTTGTGTGTGTGTGTGTGTGTGTGTGTGTGTGTGTGTGTGTGTTTGTGTGTGTGAGAATGAGTGTGTATACGTATTTGTGTATAATTTATTGGGAAATGTCACAAGACTACAGTATGATCAATGAAATTCAGGATTGTATTTCTATACAACCGTCTCCTCTCACGTCCCATACTAAACACTCTCATACAATTACACTAGATTAGCAGAGCAGGATCTTCCCCTCTCTAAAAATGATGTTCTCTTGAATTTGTGAAATTTATCCTCTTCTGTTCATCCACTAGCATTTTTCTTCTGTTTTTCGTTTTTCAATACCTTACAGGGAGATATATATATCTTACAGTAAGACCTTACAGGGAGATAAGATCCTGTAAGATCCTCCCTGATCAGTGTCCTTGCCAGTATTGGCAAGGACACTGATCAATATTTAAGCCTCCTTTTTCTTTCCTTTTTCTTGAATAGCGGTGTTCGGGAATGGGGCCAGAAACACTAGATACAAGCCCCTCTCTTGTATCTAGCGTTGCAAATACGATCATGGAAGGTTTTGCATGGAAGGTGTGCATCTTTCTGAGACTCCATGAGAAGTGTTCACCTGTCTTCATTACTTTTGATGAGGCAAACATGTGAGGGGGCTACTTTTTCCGCTCCATTCTGCTAATCTAAGCCTTTGGTGACCTTTTGTTTTTGGTCTAAAAATGGCGTAGTTGTGTTTTTATGTTTCTAAACCATCCCGTTCCATTTACCTGGGTTGTAGGAGACTCGAACCGCGAAACCTCCACGCGTGCGAGGCCAACGCTTCACTCGTCATGACGAGGACGTGTTTCACCGAGTAGCTGGTCAACCCTGCGGCCAAATGTAGATCAGGCTTGGGTTCGAGCGTGCCTGGTCAGGACATTCGATTTTGCACGCTGTGGCCAGTCATGAACACGGGCTCCACAACTAGTACTAACGGACAGTTCTGTCAGTTAACACGACACAGACTGACGTGGTGAAGCCACCTGTCCCTCGCCAGACTGTCTCGCCTCTAACACCCCACTATACCAACTTCTTTACAACTGACCACAAGACGCGCAAAAAATTCCTCGAGGACCTTCCAAATCGGAAGAGAAGAAGATGCACATCGTCCCATATGCTTCAAGAAGTTGACGAACGCTAACATGCTCTTGAAGAACTCATGAATCATATGAATGTCACCAACACTTTTACAGGCCCACTTAGACGACGGGGTAGACAGACCCACTTAGACGACGGGGGGGCTGACAGAGCCCGTCTTAAGCCGTTAGGCAGTACACACAACCAGGATCTAGGGTCTACAGAAAACCAGCCACAACCGAAATAGTCGAAAGACAAGGACCAGAGGCGCGCGCAGACCCAGCCCAGCCACTTAACACCTAGCACCGTCTCATTCACTATCACCCCCCCCCCCCCTCTAGGTACGCCATACCATCGACACACCAGGAGAGAACTATACCCATTTTACTCGACACCTACTGCTCCAGCTGGCCAATGGGAATGCCGAGCAAGATTGTCCGGTCTCAACGATAGGTTGCCCACTCTGCTGCTCATCACATTTGCAGGGAACTATATAGTGTTGTCTTTGTCCGTGTTTATCTAGTTTTCCTCCGTCTCCCAGCATGTTAAGGTATAATTTACAGAGAACGGGTCCTATCTATCTATACGTATATATTGGATACTATACAATATATTATATATAAATTTATACACACAAATTTATTCCTAAGAATATTATATATGGTTTCTTTTTCTCACTTTCATTGGTCACCTTTATTATAAGTCTCTCCACTTTGGTGGCGGTAAATTAAGGCCTACTAGCCTACTACTCAGGTTGTAGAAAAAAACGTGTAGGCCTACCATCCACTCAAGATCCAACTCCTTATCCCCCAAGACCACTGACCCCAATTCACCGTTCACGGCTCGTTAAAACTCGATCACTCTTGTCCACGGCGCTCCAGACTGTTTGTGTTGGCAAAGGGCTTTCCTTCATGACTCTGTTTACTCACGAACTCGTGAAGAAGAGCCTGCACATCACCAAATAAATGATAATTAACATAAAATCGAGACGGGAATTTCTTAAAAAGTGTAAAATCTACATTATATCACAGAGAGGATTAAGAAAAAGCACTCTGGCGGATCGTAATTTTCTCCACAATCACCTTCTAAAAATGAGTTAGTTCTTCGGATAAGATTTAACTAGTCGCCCTCCAAGTCGTTCCCTCGAGATCTTCAGAATTCTCCAACTTAGCTATTTTTTTTTATTTTTTTGCCTGTTTAAATTGGAAATGAGAAAATTCAATGCGGTTATGATCGAGGCCTTGGGGGAATATTAACCTCATTTTCGCCATTAATTTTGGTCTTTAACTCAAATGAGATTTTGATGTTGAAAAGATGAATATTAAAAAAGATGATTTCTTTTAAGGAATAGTGTTTACGGTTGTGCTCTTGACTCCCAAGTTATTCCGTCTATACCAGTTCCTACCCGTCTACCAGCCCCCTACCCGTCTACGAGCCCTTACCCATCCATGAGCACCCGTCCTGCCCTTACGATGTAAAGTGAAAAATTCTTAACTTTGGGTTTTTTGAGCGTTGGGCTGAATTTAATGGTTCATTATTTTCTGGTTTATGTCGATGGTTTTAGCTGTCTTCATACCCCGGGCCGCCCCCTCTCTCTCTCTCCACGGCTATGATCCCCTTCCATGCTGACCTTTCTCCCTTTCCAGTGACTTTCTGCCCTTTTCTCTCCTTTCCAGTGACTTTCTGACTTTCTCTCCTTTCCAGTGACTTTCTGACCTTTCTCTGTTCATCTTCCACGGCCATATCTCCTTCTCACTCTCTCTCTCTCTCTCTCTCTCTCTCTCCTCTCTCTCTCTCTCTCCTCTCTCTTCTCTCCTCATCTCTCATCTCTCTCTGCTCCTTTGCTCCGTGAGCTCGTATTGGAGGAGATATTTTCGTCTTTTTTCTGTAACTTTCAATGTCACATACTATAGATACGGTAAACTCAATCCGTAACGAGAGAGTAAGGAGACGATAGAATGAAAAGGAAGAGTGAGGGAGGTGAGGAAGGAGGAGAGGGAAAGACGAGGGGATCGTTCAACCTGTAGGCGATATCTCTCTCTTCTCCACCTCCTTCTCTCTTACCCTCTCCTTCCTCCTCCCTCCCCTCTCCTCTCTCTCTCTTCCTCATACAAATTATACTGATCACTTGACCCTGTATGAACGAACCATCCGCGCAATGAGGATTGACAGTATCCCATAAACTATAGGTCTTTGACACACACTTAATAATCGCATGAAAGATGGGGTGCTCGTGCGCAAAGCGAGGTAATTATGAGGAGAAGCGCTAAGCTAGATAGGCTATATGGACCTGCAGGGATATGAGGCCAGGATTTGGGAAGGGCGGAGGGAAGAAATGGTGCCCAACTACTGTTGCCCATAACGGAGAATTGAACGTCTGTCCTGCATGAACGAGACCTTTCCGCTTATCGACCAGTCCAATGAGTTTGGCAGCCGATAGAAACGGCCAGAGAAACAATGGAAAATGGTTGCATATTACTTGCAATGTATAGCTGCTTTAAACTGACAATTAGCTACAATGCGGTACAATGATCGTGTGGACGCAGTTGTACTGAGGAAGGCACGTTTATCTTTGGGCAAATCCACGAACCTTAGCTTGGCCGTGAAAAGAACACTAGAATAGCCGCCGTCGATCTAAGCAGGGTGTTATCTGCTGGCATACGCAGTGTTGGTGAAGATCCACGTTCCTCGGGATTGGCTAGTAGGGGTTACAGTGATGTGCCATAGTGAAGCGCTGCTATGCATCTGCTAGAGTAGCTTCGCCAGGGCGTTCCTACCCCCCTGTATGGATCATGTTTTGAGATCCCTGTCAGTGTGTTGCTGAAGCCCTCTGCCAGTGATAGCTGGAAGGCAGAAGGGTCGGGGTGGGCACATCCGTATGAAAACTGTGTCGGGTGAACTGGACTGTGTAAACCATCTTGGTTGGACGGTCGAACGACGGTCTCGCTCAGGCAGGTCGGCGCATTCAATCCCGACCGTCGAATGGTGGTTGGGCACCATTCCTTTCCCGTCCCATCCAAAGTCTTGTCCACGCCCCTTCCAAGGCTCTAATGCTCGTAATGGCTTGGCGCGTGTATGCAAAATTATATATATACATATATGGCCTGTGTAAAAGTGAACTCGGCTCAGTGTTGTCCGTACAGGTGGACAGTGTACTTGCGATTGGGAAACACTGAGCTACGAACACGTGCAAACGCGTTTGTGTCCTCCATGAAAGTGACACTTTTGTACATAAGTGTAGTCAATAATGCTACTTGTATATTTATTTATGGTGGACGGTAATATATAGGTGATCTGAATCGTGTGTTGTTATTATCCCTCCCTCCCCCCACCCCCCTTTATTCTTTATTGCACTAGACAGCCAGTTCTTGAAAGCTTACAACCGACTTGAGGATCGGATAAATACAAGAATTCATAACATCAAGAACCCGGTACTCGGCTCGTAGTGGCCGTAACAGGCGGCAATAGAGTGAGAACCAAGCATTGATTTGTTGTTGTTAAAGATTCGCTACTTGGGAAATAATGAGTTCCAAGTAGCACGGGCTATGGGAGCCCGTAGAACAGCAAAGAGAACAGCTCTCGATGTCAAAGGCTCCCGTGAATAATTAAATGAGCTCGCTTCGTCACCTAAAAATGGCTATCAAAAGTAAATATATTATGATGCACATTTTAGCACAGTCCATTAAAGTTGTGTCCCCCCTTGAAAGTTTGTCTCTATGGAATAATCTCCAAATATGTCATCATATAATAATGTAGAGGGCTGCTGGGTGTTGTGCAGGAGACCATGAGGCGACCATGAAGCTTACTGAAGCGAATTAATACAATTACAGATGGAAATTATATAATTACTGAAGCAAATTATACAATATTCTGATGGAAATATACAATTACTGAAGGGCAGATTATACATTACTGAAGCAATATATAATTACTGAAGCAAATTATATAATTGACCTGCAGCAAAAATAATAATTAATGATGGAAATGTAAATACCGAATGGAAATTTATATCATTACCAGAGGGGGTGGAAATGATATCATTACTGATAGAAATTATGTAATTACTGGTGGAAATAATATAATTATGAGACGAGTTCGCACTATGGTGAAGCCACCAACTACTCCCCTCTTCCTCCAGGCAGATACAAGAATTACTCAAGGAATACAGTGAGGAGGAAATTCAGTCTCCGGTCCTGTTGATAACGCTGGTCTGAGGCGGATACCTAACGGAAGGGAATCAGAAACTGGCGAGGTAACGCTAATGACGCCACATATTAGCCCGTGAGATTTAGTCTGAGAAGCGTCGAGTCTACATAGAACCTCACCAACATAGCTCTATATATATATTCCTGTTATACCTGTAATGATCCATTCTTTTCGTCAGGGATTTGATGCTTGTATGGAGGTTCCCCTCAAGACGAACTACTGACCCTCTTCTCAGGATATAATTCCTACAACAGTTGCTTAACTCCCCGGGCGCATATTTATTGGTAGGAATAGGTATATTAGTGAAAGGAAACATGCCTACTCATTTCTGTTCTGCCGGGGATCGGGGGGGGGGGGGGGAAGTCTGTGGGATCCCGATTGTGAGTCGATAACGAAGCCAATAATAATACGAGACTCTCCATCTCTATCTCGATTTCTATTTTTCCATATCTATTTCTATATGTCCATATCTATATCTATCTCTCTACAGCAATCTACTTTTATCTCAATACCCACGCACCCCCTCCCACTCCCTTCTTACATTCTCCTGCTGGTCCTCCTTCTGTTTATCGTCCTTCTCCCTCTCCTTCATCTCCCTCCTGGAGTGATGGAACAGCAGAGCCGCTCACCTGTAATCAGTGTCACAGTTCCCTCTGTGTAATTTCGGTAATAGATGGAGGTTAATGGGAAGGCAAGTCAGTGTAGAGGGCTTCACGTCGGGGCGCTAGAGAGCCTGGCTGAGATATGTTGTGGGGGATTGTTGGGGCTCTTGTTGGGATGAAGTGTTGGTGTGGTGAAGTGGCGAGGCTGGGGGTGGGGGACCGCGTGTTGGAGATGGTGTGGGTGGATTGGATGCTGGTACTTTGCTTCTTTATTTCATGCACCTCGCTCCACGTTCCGTTCCGTTTCGGCGGCCCTGCCCGGGGTCACCGGAGCATGCTGCCCGCCCACTCTTTCGCTTCCCAGTAAACAATTCATTTCGGTGAATTTAGGCCACCCGCATTCCTTAACACAAGTGCCTCCTCCAGTCACCAGGCCGTCCAGCAACGTTCACCAGACCACAGCCAACCGTCAACCTCAACCAATCAAGCAGGGCGA
>WNGS01005629.1:6821-18005 GCA_020271785.1 Procambarus virginalis
GGTCCCTCCTGTTACACGGTCCCTCCTGTTACACGGTCCCTACTGTTACACATGGTCCCTCCTGTTACACGGTCCCTACTGTTACACATGGTCCCTCCTGTTACACGGTCCCTACTGTTACACATGGTCCCTCCTGTTACACGGTCCCTCCTGTTACACGGTCCCTCCTGTTACACGGTCCCTCCTGTTACACGGTCCCTCCTGTTACACGGTCCCTCCTGTTACATGGACCCTACTGTTACACATGGTCCCTCCTGTTACACGGTCCCTCCTGTTACACGGTCCCTCCTGTTACACGGTCCCTCCTGTTACACGGTCCCTCCTGTTACACATGGTCCCTCCTGTTACACATGGTCCCTCCTGTTACACGGTCCCTCCTGTTACACGGTCCCTCCTGTTACACATGGTCCCTCCTGTTACACGGTCCCTCCTGTTACACGGTCCCTCCTGTTACACGGACCCTCCTGTTACACGGTCCCTCCTGTTACACGGTCCCTACTGTTACACGGTCCCTCCTGTTACACGGTCCCTCCTGTTACACGGTCCCTCCTGTTACACGGTCCCTCCTGTTACACGGACCCTCCTGTTACACGGTCCCTCCTGTTACACATGGTCCCTCCTGTTACACATGGTCCCTCCTGTTACACATGGTCCCTCCTGTTACACATGGTCCCTCCTGTTACACATGGTCCCTCCTGTTACACGGTCCCTCCTGTTACACATGGTCCCTCCTGTTACACATGGTCCCTCCTGTTACACGGTCCCTCCTGTTACACGGTCCCTCCTGTTACACGGACCCTCCTGTTACACGGTCCCTCCTGTTACACATGGTCCCTCCTGTTACACATGGTCCCTCCTGTTACACGGTCCTCCTGTTACACGGTCCCTCCTGTTACACGGTCCCTCCTGTTACACGGTCCCTCCTGTTACACGGACCCTCCTGTTACACGGTCCCTCCTGTTACACGGTCCCTCCTGTTACACATGGTCCCTCCTGTTACACGGTCCCTCCTGTTACACGGTCCCTCCTGTTACACGGTCCCTCCTGTTACACGGTCCCTCCTGTTACACGGACCCTCCTGTTACACGGTCCCTCCTGTTACACATGGTCCCTCCTGTTACACGGTCCCTCCTGTTACACGGTCCCTCCTGTTACACGGTCCCTCCTGTTACACGGTCCCTCCTGTTACACATAGTCCCTCCTGTTACACGGTCCCTCCTGTTACACATGGTCCCTCCTGTTACACGGTCCCTCCTGTTACACGGTCCCTCCTGTTACACGGACCCTCCTGTTACACGGACCCTCCTGTTACACATGGTCCCTCCTGTTACACGGTCCCTCCTGTTACACATGGTCCCTCCTGTTACACGGTCCCTCCTGTTACACGGTCCGTCCTGTTACACATGGTCCCTCCTGTTACACATGGTCCCTCCTGTTACACGGTCCCTCCTGTTACACGGACCCTCCTGTTACACGGTCCCTCCTGTTACACGGTCCCTCCTGTTACACGGTCCCTCCTGTTACACGGTCCCTCCTGTTACACGGTCCCTCCTGTTACACATGGTCCCTCCTGTTACACGGTCCCTCCTGTTACACGGTCCCTCCTGTTACACGGTCCGTCCTGTTACACACGGTCCCTCCTGTTACACGGTCCCTCCTGTTACACGGTCCCTCCTGTTACACGGTCCCTCCTGTTACACGGTCCCTCCTGTTACACGGTCCCTCCTGTTACACATGGTCCCTCCTGTTACACGGTCCCTCCTGTTACACGGACCCTCCTGTTACACGGTCCGTCCTGTTACACATGGTCCCTCCTGTTACACATGTCCCTCCTGTTACACGGTCCCTCCTGTTACACGGTCCCTCCTGTTACACGGTCCCTCCTGTTACACATGGTCCCTCCTGTTACACATGGTCCCTCCTGTTACACATGGTCCCTCCTGTTACACGGTCCCTCCTGTTACACGGTCCCTCCTGTTACACGGTCCCTCCTGTTACACGGTCCCTCCTGTTACACGGTCCCTCCTGTTACACGGACCCTCCTGTACACGGTCCCTCCTGTTACACGGTCCCTCCTGTTACACGGTCCCTCCTGTTACACGGTCCCTCCTGTTACACGGTCCCTCCTGTTACACGGTCCCTCCTGTTACACATGGTCCCTCCTGTTACACGGTCCCTCCTGTTACACGGTCCCTCCTGTTACACATGGTCCCTCCTGTTACACGGTCCCTCCTGTTACACGGTCCCTCCTGTTACACGGTCCCTCCTGTTACACGGTCCCTCCTGTTACACGGTCCCTCCTGTTACACGGTCCCTCCTGTTACACGGTCCCTCCTGTTACACGGTCCCTCCTGTTACACGGTCCCTCCTGTTACACGGTCCCTCCTGTTACACGGTCCCTCCTGTTACACGGTCCCTCCTGTTACACGGTCCCTCCTGTTACACGGTCCCTCCTGTTACACGGTCCCTCCTGTTACACGGTCCCTCCTGTTACACGGTCCCTCCTGTTACACGGTCCCTCCTGTTACACGGTCCCTCCTGTTACACGGTCCCTCCTGTTACACGGTCCCTCCTGTTACACGGTCCCTCCTGTTACACGGTCCCTCCTGTTACACGGTCCCTCCTGTTACACGGTCCCTCCTGTTACACGGTCCCTCCTGTTACACGGTCCCTCCTGTTACACGGTCCCTCCTGTTACACGGTCCCTCCTGTTACACGGTCCCTCCTGTTACACGGTCCCTCCTGTTACACGGTCCCTCCTGTTACACGGTCCCTCCTGTTACACGGTCCCTCCTGTTACACGGTCCCTCCTGTTACACGGTCCCTCCTGTTACACGGTCCCTCCTGTTACACGGTCCCTCCTGTTACACGGTCCCTCCTGTTACACGGTCCCTCCTGTTACACGGTCCCTCCTGTTACACGGTCCCTCCTGTTACACGGTCCCTCCTGTTACACGGTCCCTCCTGTTACACGGTCCCTCCTGTTACACGGTCCCTCCTGTTACACGGTCCCTCCTGTTACACGGTCCCTCCTGTTACACGGTCCCTCCTGTTACACGGTCCCTCCTGTTACACGGTCCCTCCTGTTACACGGTCCCTCCTGTTACACGGTCCCTCCTGTTACACGGTCCCTCCTGTTACACGGTCCCTCCTGTTACACGGTCCCTCCTGTTACACGGTCCCTCCTGTTACACGGTCCCTCCTGTTACACGGTCCCTCCTGTTACACGGTCCCTCCTGTTACACGGTCCCTCCTGTTACACGGTCCCTCCTGTTACACGGTCCCTCCTGTTACACGGTCCCTCCTGTTACACGGTCCCTCCTGTTACACGGTCCCTCCTGTTACACGGTCCCTCCTGTTACACGGTCCCTCCTGTTACACGGTCCCTCCTGTTACACGGTCCCTCCTGTTACACGGTCCCTCCTGTTACACGGTCCCTCCTGTTACACGGTCCCTCCTGTTACACGGTCCCTCCTGTTACACGGTCCCTCCTGTTACACGGTCCCTCCTGTTACACGGTCCCTCCTGTTACACGGTCCCTCCTGTTACACGGTCCCTCCTGTTACACGGTCCCTCCTGTTACACGGTCCCTCCTGTTACACGGTCCCTCCTGTTACACGGTCCCTCCTGTTACACGGTCCCTCCTGTTACACGGTCCCTCCTGTTACACGGTCCCTCTGTTACACGGTCCCTCCTGTTACACGGTCCCTCCTGTTACACGGTCCCTCCTGTTACACGGTCCCTCCTGTTACACGGTCCCTCCTGTTACACGGTCCCTCCTGTTACACGGTCCCTCCTGTTACACGGTCCCTCCTGTTACACGGTCCCTCCTGTTACACGGTCCCTCCTGTTACACGGTCCCTCCTGTTACACGGTCCCTCCTGTTACACGGTCCCTACTGTTACACGGTCCCTACTGTTACACGGTCCCTACTGTTACACGGTCCCTCCTGTTACACGGTCCCTCCTGTTACACGGTCCCTCCTGTTACACGGTCCCTCCTGTTACACGGTCCCTCCTGTTACACGGTCCCTCCTGTTACACGGTCCCTCCTGTTACACGGTCCCTCCTGTTACACGGTCCCTCCTGTTACACGGTCCCTCCTGTTACACGGTCCCTCCTGTTACACGGTCCCTCCTGTTACACGGTCCCTCCTGTTACACGGTCCCTACTGTTACACGGTCCCTCCTGTTACACGGTCCCTACTGTTACACGGTCCCTACTGTTACACGGTCCCTCCTGTTACACGGTCCCTCCTGTTACACGGTCCCTACTGTTACACGGTCCCTACTGTTACACGGTCCCTACTGTTACACGGTCCCTACTGTTACACGGTCCCTACTGTTACACGGTCCCTACTGTTACACGGTCCCTCCTGTTACACGGTCCCTACTGTTACACGGTCCCTCCTGTTACACGGTCCCTCCTGTTACACGGTCCCTACTGTTACACGGTCCCTACTGTTACACGGTCCCTCCTGTTACACGGTCCCTACTGTTACACGGTCCCTACTGTTACACGGTCCCTCCTGTTACACGGTCCCTACTGTTACACGGTCCCTACTGTTACACGGTCCCTACTGTTACACGGTCCCTCCTGTTACACGGTCCCTCCTGTTACACGGTCCCTACTGTTACACGGTCCCTACTGTTACACGGTCCCTACTGTTACACGGTCCCTACTGTTACACGGTCCCTCCTGTTACACGGTCCCTCCTGTTACACGGTCCCTACTGTACACGGTCCCTCCTGTTACACGGTCCCTCCTGTTACACGGTCCCTCCTGTACACGGTCCCTCCTGTTACACGGTCCTCCTGTTACACGGTCCCTACTGTTACACGGTCCCTCCTGTTACACGGTCCCTCCTGTTACACGGTCCCTCCTGTTACACGGTCCTACTGTACACGGTCCCTCCTGATACACGTCCCTCCTGTTACACGGTCCCTCCTGTTACACGGTCCCTACTGTTACACGGTCCCTCCTGTTACACAGTCCCTCCTGTTACACGGTCCCTACTGTTACACGGTCCCTCCTGTTACACGGTCCCTCCTGTTACACGGTCCCTCCTGTTACACGGTCCCTACTGTTACACGGTCCCTCCTGATACACAGTCCCTCCTGTTACACGGTCCCTCTGTTACACGGTCCTCCTGTTACACGGTCCCTCCTGTTACACGGTCCCTCCTGTTACACGGTCCTCCTGTTACACGGTCCCTCCTGTTACACGGTCCCTCCTGTTACACGGTCCCTCCTGTTACACGGTCTTTCCTGTTACACGGTCCCTCCTGTTACACGGTCCCTCCTGTTACACGGTCAACAGGAGGGACAGTCTACGACACAACAGAGTCTGAGTCGCAGATATTCCAAAGACAGTAAACATTCCCAATATGTCAAATTAGAAGAGAGGACGTGAGGCGCGTGGCGTCAAAGACTGGCAAAGGTTTCTGTCCAGGGACTCAGGCGCCCCTGGACACATGTGAGCCTCCAGGGACCTCAGGGGCCCCTGGACACATGTGAGCCTCCAGGGACCTCAGGTGCCCCTGGACACATGTGAGCCTCCAGGGACCTCAGGTGCCCCTGGACACGTGAGCCTCCAGGGACCTCAGGTGCCCCTGGACACATGTGAGCCTCAGGGACTTCAGGTGCCCCTGGACACATGTGAGCCAGGGACTTCAGGTGCCCCTGGACACATGTGAGCCTCCAGGGACCTCAGGGGCCCCTGGACACATGTGAGCCTCCAGGGACGTCAGGGGCCCCTGGACACATGTGAGCCTCCAGGGACCTCAGGGGCCCCTGGACACATGTGAGCCTCCAGGGACCTCAGGTGCCCCTGGACACATGTGAGCCTCCAGGGACTTCAGGTGCCCCTGGACACATGTGAGCCTCCAGGGACTTCAGGTGCCCCTGGACACATGTGAGCCTCCAGGGACCTCAGGGGCCCCTGGACACATGTGAGCCTCCAGGGACTTCAGGGGCCCCTGGACACATGTGAGCCTCCAGGGACCTCAGGTGCCCCTGGACACATGTGAGCCTCCAGGGACCTCAGGGGCCCCTGGACACATGTGAGCCTCCAGGGACCTCAGGGGCCCCTGGACACATGTGAGCCTCCAGGGACCTCAGGGGCCCCTGGACACATGTGAGCCTCCAGGGACCTCAGGGGCCCCTGGACACATGTGAGCCTCCAGGGACCTCAGGGGCCCCTGGACACATGTGAGCCTCCAGAGACCTCAGGCGTCCCTGGACACATGTGAGCCTCCAGGAACCTCAGGGGACCCTAGACACATGTGAGCCTCCAGGGACCTCAGGGGACCCTAGACACATGTGAGCCTCCAGGGACCTCAGGCGCCCCTGGACACATGTGAGCCTCCAGGGACTTCAGGGGGCCCCTGGACACATGTGAGCCTCCAGGGACCTCAGGGGCCCCTGGACACATGTGAGCCTCCAGGGACCTCAGGGGACCCTAGACACATGTGAGCCTCCAGGGACCTCAGGCGCCCCTGGACACATGTGAGCCTCCAGGGACCTCAGGGGCCCCTGGACACATGTGAGCCTCCAGGGACCTTAGGGGCCCCTGGACACATGTGAGCCTCCAGGGACCTCAGGGGCCCTGGACACATGTGAGCCTCCAGGGACTTCAGGGGCCCCTGGACACATGTGAGCCTCCAGGGACTTCAGGGGCCCTGGACACATGTGAGCCTCCAGGGACTTCAGGGGCCCCTGGACACATGTGAGCCTCCAGGGACCTTAGGGGCCCCTGGACACATGTGAGCCTCCAGGGACCTCAGGGGCCCCTGGACACATGTGAGCCTCCAGGGACTTCAGGGGCCCCTGGACACATGTGAGCCTCCAGGGACTTCAGGGGCCCCTGGACACATGTGAGCCTCCAGGGACTTCAGGGGCCCTGGACACATGTGAGCCTCCAGGGACCTTAGGGGTCCCTGGACACATGTGAGCCTCCAGGGACCTCAGGGGCCCCTGGACACATGTGAGCCTCCAGGGACCTCAGGCGCCCCTGGACACATGTGAGCCTCCAGGGACCTCAGGCGCCCCTGGACACATGTGAGCCTCCAGGGACCTCAGGCGCCCCTGGACACATGTGAGCCTCCAGGGACCTCAGGCGCCCCTGGACACATGTGAGCCTCCAGGGACCTCAGGCGCCCCTGGACACATGTGAGCCTCCAGGGACCTCAGGCGCCCCTGGACACATGTGAGCCTCCAGGGACCTTAGGGGCCCCTGGACACATGTGAGCCTCCAGGGACCTCAGGTGCCCCTGGACACATGTGAGCCTCCAGGGACCTCAGGGGCCCCTGGACACATGTGAGCCTCCAGGGACCTCAGGCGCCCCTGGACACATGTGAGCCTCCAGGGACCTTAGGGGCCCCTGGACACATGTGAGCCTCCAGGGACCTCAGGGGCCCCTAGACACATGTGAGCCTCCAGGGACCTCAGGGCCCCTAGACACATGTGAGCCTCCAGGGACCTTAGGGGCCCCTGGACACATGTGAGCCTCCAGGGACCTCAGGGGCCCCTGGACACATGTGAGCCTCCAGGGACCATCAGGGGCCCCTGGACACATGTGAGCCTCCAGGGACTTCAGGGGCCCCTAGACACATGTGAGCCTCCAGGGACCTCAGGGCCCCTGGACACATGTGAGCCTCCAGGGACCTCAGGGGACCCTAGACACATGTGAGCCTCCAGGGACCTCAGGGGCCCCTGGACACATGTGAGCCTCCAGGGACCTCAGGGGCCCCTAGACACATGTGAGCCTCCAGGGACCTCAGGGGACCCTAGACACATGTGAGCCTCCAGGGACCTCAGGGGACCCTAGACACATGTGAGCCTCCAGGGACCTCAGGCGCCCCTGGACACATGTGAGCCTCCAGGGACCTTAGGGGCCCTAGACACATGTGAGCCTCCAGAAGCTTGACGGATTTTACAAGGAGGTCTGCGGCTGTTAGTGAGTCAATGGTTGGCCAATGGTGGGTCAAGTGTGATGACCAAGCTGGAAAGTCATTGATATATATATATATATATATCAATGTATATATATATATATATATATATATATATATATATATATATATATATATATATAATATATATATATATATATATATATATATATATCACGTGATATATATCAATGACATATGAGGTTAGTGTGGATTTATGTTCATTATTATTATCTGTGGCAGTATTGATCACACAGAAAATCCCACAAACGTGTTGTACATTAGTGAGAAAATTCCATGAGGGTGTGAGGCGACCTCTACCACTGTACCACCGAGACTTTCCATTCACCAGCGTATTTGGCACCTTCACTTTTGCTATACGATAAGCAGCTAGACACAATAACCAGCTGCACTTTAACATTAACAGTGTGTTGACTTAACTACAGTGAACAATGCGCTTGGCACTTTCTTCTCTGGAAATACTCCACAGGTCTTCCCATGACCTGAGCAACCTTATCTCAAGCTGACTTCTTTGTTAATTTGATGATTTCAAACATTCGTGGCAAGATCTTCAATACAAGTCACACACTGTGGCCTGGACTCTCCTTTTGCTTCACAACTCTTCATTTTTGTAGTGTTTTTGTATATATATATACAGAGTTGGAGGGTTGAGGTGGAGGGTTGAGGTGCAGGGTTGAGGTGGAGGGTTGAAGTGGAGGGGTGAGGTGGAGGGTTGAGGTGGAGGGTTGTGAGGTGGGGGGTTGAGGTGGAGGTTGAGGTGGAGGTTGAGGTGGAGGTTGAGGTGGAGGGTTGAGGGGGCGGGTTGAGGTGGGGGGTTGAGGTGGAGGGGTGAGGTGGAGGGTTAGTGGAGGGTTGGAGGTGGAGGGTTGAGGTTGGGGGGTGAGGTGGAGGGTTGAGGTGGATGGTTGAGGTGGAGGGTTTGAGGTGGAGGGTTGAGGTGGAGGGTTGAGGGGGAGGGTTGAGGTGGGGGGTTGAGGTGGAGGGGTGAGGTGGAGGGTTGAGGTGGGGGGGTTGAGGTGGGGGGTTGAGGTGGGGGGTTGAGGTGGGGGTTGAGGTGGAGGTTGCGGTGGATGGTTGAGGTGGATGGTTGAGGTGGAGGGTTGAGGTGGGAGGGTGAGGTGGAGGGATGTGAAGGGTGGAGGGTTGCGGTGGAGGGTTGAGGTGGAGGGGTGAGGTGGGGGGGGGTTGAGGTGGAGGGTTGAGGTGGGGGGTTGAGGTGGGGGGTTGAGGTGGGGGGTTGAGGTGGAGGGGGTTAGGTGGGGGGGGTTGAGGTGGGGGGGTTGAGGTGGGGGTTGAGGTGGAGGGTTGAGGGGGAGGGTTGAGGGGGAGGGTTGAGGTGGGGGGTTGAGGTGGAGGGGTGAGGTGGGGGGTTGCAGGTGGAGGGTTGAGGTGGGGGTTGAGGTGGAGGTTGAGGTGGAGGGTTGAGGTGGGGGGTTAAGGTGGAGGGTTGAGGTGGATGGGTTGAGGTGAGGGTTGAGGTGGAGGGTTGAGGGTGGGGGGTTGAGGTGGAGGTTTGAGGTGGAGGGTTGAAGTGAAGGGTTGAGGTGAAGGGTTGAGGTGGGGGGTTGGGGGGGGTTATTTTTTGTGGTGGTGGTGAAGGGTTGAGGGTGGGGGGTTGAGGTGGAGGGTTGAGGTGGGGGGTTGAGGTGGGGGGTTGAGGTGGGAGGGTTTGAGGTGGAGGGGTGAGGTGGGGGGTTGAGGTGGGGGGGTTGAGGTGGAGGGGTGCGGTGGGGGTTGAGGTGGAGGGTTGAGGTGGGGGGTTGAGGTGGAGGTTTGAGGTGGAGGGTTGAGGTGGGGGGGTTGAGGTGGAGGGTTGAGGTGGGGGTTGAGGTGGAGGTTGACAGGTGATGGTGGGTGGAGGGTTGAGGTGGGGGGTTGGGAAGGGTTGAGGTGGGGGGTTGAGGTGGAGGTTGAGGTGGAGGTTGAGGTGGAGGTTGAGGTGTGAAGGGGGTGAGGTGGGGGGTTGAGGTGGAGGGTTGAGGTGGGGGGTTGAGGTGGAGGTTTGAGGTGGGGGGTGAGGTGGAGGGTTGAGGTGGAGGGTTGAGGTGGAGGGTTGAGGTGGAGGGTTGAGGTGGAGGGTTGAGGGGGAGGGTTGAGGGTGGAGGGTTGAGGTGGAGGGTTGAGGTGGAAGGTTGAGGTGGAGGGTTGAGGTGGGGGGTTGAGGGGGAGGGTTGAGTGGAGGGTTGAGGTGGAGAGTTGAGGTGGAGGGTTGAGGTGTGAGGTGGAGGGTTGAGGTGGAGGGTTGAGGTGGAGGGTTGAGGGTGGGGGTTGAGGTGGAGGGTTGAAGTGGAGGGTTGAGGGGGGAGGTTGAGGTGGAGGTTGAGGTGGAGGTTGAGGTGAAGGGTTGAGGTGAAGGGTTGAGGTGGGGGGTTGAAGTGGAGGGTTGAGGTGAAGGGTTGAGGTGAAGGGTTGAGGTGGGGGGTTGAGGTGGAGGGTTGAGGGGGAGGGTTGAGGTGGAGGGGTGAAGTGGAGGGTTGAGGTGGAGGGTTGAGGTGGGGGGGTTGAGGTGGGGGGTTGAGGGGGAGGGTTGAGGTAGAGGGTTGAGGTGGAGGGTTGAGGTGGAGGGTTGAAGTGGAGGGTGGAGGTGAAGGGTTGAGGTGGGGGGTTGAGGTGGAGGGTTGAGGGGGAGGGCTGAGGTGGAGGGTTGAAGTGGAGGGTGGAGGTGGAGGGTTGAGGTGGGGGGGTTGAGGTGGAGGGTTGAGGTGGGGGGTTGAGGTGGAGGTTGAGGTGGAGGTTGAGGTGGAGGTTGAGGTGTGATGGTGGATGGTTGAGGGTTGAAGTGGAGGGTTGAGGTGAAGGGTTGAGGTGGGGGGTTGAGGTGGAGGTTTGAGGTGGAGGGTTGAGGGGGAGGGTTGAGGTGGAGGGTTGAGGTGTGAGGTGGATGGTGGAGGGTTGAAGTGGAGGGTTGAGGTGGGAGGGTTGAGGTGGTGGGTTGAGGTGGAGGGTTGAGGTGGAGGGTTGAGGGGGAGGGTTGAGGTGGAGGGTTGAGGTGAAGGGTTGAGGTGGGGGGTTGAGGTGGAGGGTTGAGGGGGAGGGTTGAAGTGGAGGGTTGAGGTGGAGGTGGCAGTGGTGGTGGTGGCAGTGGTGGTGGTGGCAGTGGTGGTGGTGGCAGTGGTGGTGGTGGCAGTGGTGGAGGTGGCACTAGCAGTGGTGGTGGTGGCAGTGGTGGTGGTGGCAGTGGTGGTGGTGGCAGTGGTGGAGGTGGCAGTGGTG
>WNGS01005631.1:0-11476 GCA_020271785.1 Procambarus virginalis
CCCTGTTATCTCTATCTGTGTCTCTCTCTCTCACTCTTTCCTTATCTCCCCCTCTCTCTCTCTCTCTCTCTGTGTCTCTCTCTCTTTCTCTCTCTGTCTGTCTGTCTGTCTCTCTCTCTCTCCTCTCTCTCTCTCTCTCTCTCTCATCCTCTCTCTCTCTCTCTCTCTCATCTCTCGCTCTCTCGCTCTCTCTCTCTCTCCGCTCTCTCTCTCCTCTCTCTCTCTCTCTCTCTCTCCCCTCCCTCTCCCATCCGGCTGCTCCTGTACACCAGCAGTGTTGCCACACAGTAAGTCAGGATTTTCTTCTGCAAGCGGATATATTACCTGGGAATTCTGGAGTAGAGAAGAGGAAGGATAAGTTAAAACATTCTGCAAGAGACGAGCTGAACGTTTGAGGAAAGTTCTAATTCTCTGAACTGTGAGTCATGAGAGTTTGTAACAACTAATGATGAAGAGGACCAGCAGTAACTGGAGTAGTTTATAATGGAAGATGACGCGGTGTCTATAAGGGGCGTTATCAGAGATAAAGAGTTACGCGGAGTCAGAGGTCTTGAAGGGCGTGATCTGCACTGATTCAATGGCCGCGCTTACGAGGCTTTACCTGGTTGATACTTGGTTGATACTGGTTGATACCGGGTTGATACGTGGTTGATGGGATTCTGGGAGTTCTTCTACTCTCCAAGCCCGGCCCGAGGCCAGGCTTGACTTGTGAGAGTTTGGTCCACCAGGCAGTTGCTTGGAGCGGCCCGCAGGCCCACATATACCTGGTTGATGGGGTTCTGGGAGTTCTTCTACTCCCCAAGCCCGACCCGAGGCCAGGCTTGACTTGTGAGAGCTTGGTCCACCAGGCTGCTGCTTGGAGCGGCCCTCAGGCCAACATACCCACCACGGCCCGGTTGGTCCGGTGCGCTTTACAGCGCCAAAAATATAATTGAGAAAGTTGCTGAAATTATGAAATTTAAAATGCTAACCCATCAGGGAACCCTGGAAACACAAACCGAAACTGTCTATTTTCCGCTTGTTACAACTTGTAATAAAGTTGTTACATCTTGGCTTAACGTGTTTATGACGTACTGGAACGTTGTTACAACTTGCTATATTGGTTGTTATAACTGGTTAGGAGGTGTTAAAACTGTTCGAGCGTCGTAGTTTCGGTGTGTGCTGGCCTTGAAGGGTGATTAAGTACCAATTTAACACACATTATAAAGATGTGTAGTATAATATCTCCCGCACTGTTTTGTGTTAGGAAAACATCATGAGTATGAGACGAGACATGTGAGGTCAGAGAATTGTAGGTGAGAGACTCGACATCAGTGAGGTGAAGGTTTCGTGACACCTGGCTTGATGTATCCTGGCTTGATGTATCTGGATACAACATGTATCTGGACACCTCAGAAGTCCTCTTGACTCCTCGGCTATATCACTTACTGCATGTCGAGGTACAGTGGTCAAAGGCGTACGGCTTGCCGGTACCCTTGGTGGTGGTTCGCATCCCCTCTAATTCATTATGTCACTCATTCTTAAGTTGTATCTCCTAACAATAAAGTTGATATTTGTGCTAAAGTAGGAGTGGCTGGTAAAATAAAGTTAGGGCCGTGGGACAAGTTGACTGACTTTACTGGATGGTGTCAGACAAAATTATATCATCGGTTTGTAAATTATTTTCCTCAAGTGAAAGTGTAGAGATGAGGCCAAGTTGGAGGTAATATAGTCTGTGTAAAGCCAGGCTGTGTAAAGCCATGCTGTGTAAAGCCAGGCTGTGTAAAGCCAAGCTGAGTAAAGCCAGGCTGTGTAAAGCCATGCTGTGTAAAGCCAGGCTGTATAAAGCCAAGCTGTGTAAAGCCAAGCTGAGTAAAGCCAAGCTGTGTAAAGCCAAGCTGTGTAAAGCCAAGCTGTGTAAAGCCAAACTGTATAAAGCCAAGCTGAGTAAAGCCAGGCTGTATAAAACCAAGCTGTATAAAGCCAGGCTGTGTAAAGCCAAGCTGAGTAAAGCCAAGCTGAGTAAAGCCAAGCTGTGTAAAGCCAAGCTGAGTAAAGCCAAGCTGTGTAAAGCCAAGCTGTGTAAAGCCAAGCTGTGTAAAGCCAAGCCACTTTCTTCCCAACATTGTGCACCCACTCCCCAGGACTTTCCCAGTCCTCGGGAGGGTGATAAATATAGCAAAGGCTGATGGTGGCCTTTGCTATATTCATATAATATAGCCAGAATTCTGTGCTTCCTAAACCTCGCGTGTAATGTTTCCTAGAGGAGGATTGCACGCTGGAGACTTTCAGCTTCAACACGTTCATTTCTTCCTCAAATACGTTCCACGATGACTGGCTTCTTGCCACGTTCTCCTAGATGAGAGGACAAGTGTAGCGAGTTGAAAGCTAAGACGTTTAATTGATTCTTAATACGTTTGAAGCCTAAATTAGTTAAGTCAAGCCGAAATTTGTTTAGTCCATCATAAAAACGTTCAGTTAAGCGTAAAAAGATGTAGTTAAACTTAAAAATATTTATTTAAACATAAAAATGATAAAGTTGAATAGTTTACAGTTAAAAAAGTTTACTTAAAACAAAAAAAGTTTAAGTCTAAAACTGTTTAATTACGTCTTAAACGTTTAGCTAAGCTTAAAAGCTTTTTGTTAAATCAAGAAACGATAAACACAAAAATGTTTAAACGTTATTTTAGACATGTAAAAACGTTATTTATACATAAAAACGTTGAGGCGACTCTCGGCATGTTAGACATATAACGTTAGTTATTACACACACAAGGCCAACTCTACCAACAATTCTACCTTGAACTAGCAAGAACCGTTAGGCTTGTTCCGTTGAACAACGGCTGGTGTTCCGTTGAACATCGGTAGGATCAAAGAAAGTGTTCACTAGAACACTTGTAGAGCCAGGGAGAGGAAGGAACAATGTTCACCTGTAAGCTTGAACAGTGTTCATCTGAATACTTGTAGGGTTGTTCCCACTGTGTTCATCTTCTTCACCCTCAAGAGTGTGCCCAATTGTTCTATATGTTTTAATGTTCTCACTAGTGTGTTGAACAGTTCCCGAGTGTGTTCATCTAAGTGTGTTCACCTGCCTATCTATCTATCTATATATATATATATATATATATATATATATATATATATATATATATATATATATATATATATATATATATATATATATATATATATAAATGAGTTGGGGTGTGAATGAATCTGGGGTGTGAGTTTTCATTCACATATAGTCCTGGGGACCATTCAGGCTTGTTCGCATATATATATATATATATATATATATATATATATATATATATATATAAATGTTCGCATATATATATATATATATATATATATATATATATATATATATATATATATATATATATATATATATAAATTGCTTATTTATATATTAAAATTATTATATATTAAAGTTCTATATATACCTAGGCGTAGGTTAGGTTAGGTATTTAGGTTCTGTTGGCGATTATTTGTATTGGTAGTACGTGGGTGAAGCATTTACAGTGCTGTAGTTCGAACAAAAGTCGTCAGCGAAGCACTTGTTCCGGAAGTGTTCGGACGTCATCAGTTGTGACTCGTGTGTAAAAAAAATTTCATTCATAAACAGGTGGGGGTTTGGCGGTTGGCATGGAATGGACTTTGTGGTCATTATTTATGAGGATGGGCTGCACTATACACCACTTGACAAAACGTCGAATATATATGATAGTTTCCCATAACTAACTAACCTATCGAAGTCCGAGAAAATGAGTGGGTTGTAATTTCACTGGATTTTTTTGTTCACGCTGGTTTAAAATCAACTAAATTTCCGCACAGTAAGTGTGAGAACAGGTTAATGAATTCAACCCGCCTGGGAGAAAATCGAAAACCATTTAACAAATATTTGATTCTCTTCTTTACCCTCTCCCCCTCCCCCCCTTTCCTCTGCCCCCCCCTTCGTCTCCCCCCCTTCCCCCTCCTCCCCTCCCCTTCTGAATTAAACAACAAAATATTCCCCAAAATAATAAAACCCGTATTTTATTTATATAACGCAGAGAGTGAGACAAGTGGTTATTGATATAAGTATTAGCTTATACTTGTATGATATATATAAAGGCACTAATGCCGACCGGCTGTGACGTAACTGTTGAGTCCAGTCATTGGAGACGGCGAGCGTCAGACCCAGAAATTCCCTGACAAGTTTGAAGACTCCCCTGAAGTTTCCCCTCCCTAGGGAAGTGTTGTGTGTCTCCGGCCTCTCCTTGTGTCCCCTCGAGCCTTCTCTCTCCCCTTTACCAAGGGGTAAAGCACGGAGGTAAAGAGGCAATAAATAAGTGTAGAAGAGGAGAGAAGGAGAAAGAAACATATGAAGAGGGTCTAGGAATGAACTAGTAACCCCCCCCCCTCCATGTCCCCCAGGCAGGAACCAGTTCGACTCTCCCACTACCCCTCCCACCACCCCTTCCCCTCCCACCACACCCACACCCACACACAATCGGTCCCTCCCAGCATCTCCTCCCCCTCCCACGGTCGCAGCCTAGCGAGCGTAAGTACGACGAATCCCGCGTGAATCATCGGAAGTGCCTGTGAGTAATTCCCCCACGCCGACGCGTGTTACGAGGAGCAGAGCCCGGGGTTCGATCCCCGGAAATCTCACCACCACCACGTTGGATTCTGATGATTTTGGTGATGGTGTCCAGACAGCCAGTGTGTCCTGAACCGTGGTAGTGATCAGTAGTCAGCTTGTCCTGCCCGAGCCTCCTCTGGATATATATATAGTTGATCGTGGTGTTGGGTGAGAGTCGTCTGGGTGCTCTTTACGAGTCAGAGTGGTGATTCAGTGTTTCTGTAGTTTGCGCGGAGCGTCTCAGAGTGGTAACCCATGGGTTATAAATATGATTTGTGAGGCGAAGTTGTGAATTGATTAGCAAGTGGAGCTCCAGGTGGTGGTGGTCGCCTCGTGGACTAACTTCATCTAGTGTGAAATTGGTTACACTTGATATCGTGACCTGTGAAACCCGACTTGATATCGTAAAAAAAAAATCTGCATTAAAAGTGTCCATTTGAAGGCCAATCTGTGACTCGAAGGAACATTTATGGTGGAAAACAGAAGCTACAAAACCCACCTCCGTCACGCGTTTTCAAAATCCGAGTTCTTTGGTCGATGGGCGGGAGAGTGAATGACAAGTCAGACCTCAGGAAACCTTACCCGTGTTGCAGGAGACTTGCATTTACTGTTGCTCAAGTTGCACATACTGGTGTGAGCCTTTGCAAGTGAGCTCACCCTTCGTCACCCACCTCAACCCTACGCCAGCACCTCCCCTCCACAGCTCTCTGAGGTAAGTTGCGTGCTAAGGTTCCTTACTCAACAGATACTTCACAGCCCCGCTCCTGTGCCAGGTAAGGCCACTACGGGCTCACCATAGCCCGTGCTACTTGCAACTTTTGGTGCCCAGTAGCTGAATCTAACAGATAGTTGGTTAGATTCAGATAGTTGGGGGGTATGTTGTAGTTACCCACAGGATTAGTATGAGGTTAATAACATTCAAAGTAAGTTTATATCTATTTTAGACAGGTGTGTGTGTGTGTGTGTGTGGTGTGTGTGGTGTGTGTGTGTGTGTGTGTGTGTGTGTGTGTGTGTGTGTGTGTGTGTGTGTGTGCATTATAACTTTTGACACCTGTTAGAAGCCTTAAGGTTTTCCTGTTCCCCTCTAAAGACTTACCTAACTAGTTTTCCCTGGAACAAGCAGCCAACCTGTTTATAACCATTTCCCCCCATAACTGCTTGGTGAACAGGCGAGGATTGGTGTTCTCTTGAACCTTCCTGACCCGGGGGTGTCGAAGCAGACTTGCATCGCTGGCAAGGCGTGGAGCGAGTGTACTACCACCGCGCCACGCGGCTATTGAAAAGTTAATCTCTCCCCCCTCACTCCCCCTCACCCTCTCATTCACCCCTCACTCCTCACCCCTCTTCACCTCCCTCTTCCGGTCATAGGTAAAACATAAAGGATAAACGAGAGATAACGATAACAAAGAATAAATCTAACGTTAAATAAAGAGATAATGACTAATTGATGGATTAGTTTCAGTTCTACCAACTACGTTATAATTCACTCGACGCTAACCTGCATATGTATATATATATAAGTATATATATACATATAAACACATTTATGTTATAATCGTCGGCTGTGCTCATTAGAGTGTGTGAGATAGGTGTATTGTGCTACATAGTTGGGTATTGAAACCTCTATACAGAGAGGAGGACTGAACACTGCCCCACACAGGCAGGACTGAACACAATATTAACAAATATGAACTAAGTCAACCAGAATTAAACATGATAATGCTCCAGAAATTCTTGTAGCGGTATCCGGTAACTGAGGCGCGGTTGCCACTTCACCCATGTTTGGTTGACCTATGGTGGAGGGTGACCTTGATCACCCTCCACCAATAAGCTAACCGTCTGCTGACGTATTAGTTCCCTGTGTGGGTGACACTCCACCAATAAGCGGTTACCACTGACGTCATAACCTGGCGGCCAATGGTGGTGAGCGAACAGCAATGACGTCACAGTTCCATCTTGTGCTTCGGCCAATAAGACCTTAAGATATGCCACATCTATTTATGACGTCATCGTTTTCATTGAAGCACTGGCCAATGAGATCGCAGGACTGACGTCACAGCGTCCTGTTAATTCCCACTTCGAATAAACCTGACATCCTTGACGTCACGGAACCCCGGTAACCCCCCCTGACGCCTTACGGACACTCGTGACGTCACACCTTCCGGTTGAGACTTGTCTAATAAATCGACACCCGTGACGTCACGGAACCTAAGCAACGGTGCTAAACAACCGGAGAAGCTGTGACGTCACAAAACACATGTACTCACCTGGTTGTGCTTGCGGAGGGGTTGAGAGGGGTCGGGGAGCCGGTCGGCCGAGCGGACAGCACGCTGGACTTGTGATCCTGTGGTCCCGGGTTCGATCCCAGGCGCCGGCGAGAAACAATGGGCAGAGTTTCTTTCACCCTATGCCCCTGTTACCTAGCAGTAAAATAGGTACCTGGGTGTTAGTCAGCTGTCACGGGCTGCTTCCTGGGGGTGGAGGCCTGTTCAAGGACCGGGCCGCGGGGACACTAAAGCCCCGAAATCATCTCAAGATAACCTCAAGAGCTCTAGCTCTTGTCTGAGCATTGTTGGTAATAAAGGAATTCTTTGACTTGGCGATTTGCGTCATTTTACTGACGGTTGTAATAATCTTTTTTTCCCAAACCCAACCAGCAGGCAAGAAACTTTCTTCTCCCGGATGTTGCTCCGTCTGCAACACCGGGAAACACAGCCGAATGATAGCAACCGGGAGGGCAGTGTCAGGGGAAAGCGCCAATGTTGTTTAAGATTCAGTTACTGGGAACGAAAAGTTGCAAGTAGCACGGGCTATGGTGACCCCCGTAGTGGACTTACCTGGCACAGGAGCGGGGCAAGTAGCACGGGCTATGGTGACCCCCGTAGTGGACTTACCTGGCACAGGAGCGGGGCAAGTAGCACGGGCTATGGTGAGCCCGTAGTGGACTTACCTGGCACAGGAGCGGGGCAAGTAGCACGGGCTATGGTGACCCCCGTAGTGGACTTACCTGGCACAGGAGCGGGGCAAGTAGCACGGGCTATGGTGAGCCCGTAGTGGACTTACCTGGCACAGGAGCGGGGCAAGTAGCACGGGCTATGGTGAGACCGTAGTGAACTTAACTGGCACAGGAGCGGGGCAAGTAGCACGGGCTATGGTGAGCCCGTAGTGGACTTACCTGGCACAGGAGCGGGGCAAGTAGCACGGGCTATGGTGAGCCCGTAGTGGACTTACCTGGCACAGGAGCGGGGCAAGTAGCACGGGCTATGGTGAGCCCGTAGTGGACTTACCTGGCACAGGAGCGGGGCAAGTAGCAGGGGCTATGGTGAGCCCGTAGTGGACTTACCTGCCACAGGAGCGGGGCAAGTAGCACGGGCTATGGCGAGCCCGTAGTGGACTTACCTGGCACAGGAGCGGGGCAAGTAGCACGGGCTATGGAGAGACCGTAGTGGACTTAACTGGCACAGGAGCGGGGCAAGTAGCACGGGCTATGGTGAGCCCGTAGTGGACTTAACTGGCACAGGAGCGGTGCAAGTAGCACGGGCTATGGTGAGCCCGTAGTGGACTTACCTGGCACAGGAGCGGGGCAAGTAGCACGGGCTATGGTGAACCCGTAGTGGACTTACCTGGCACAGGAGCGGGGCAAGTAGCACGGGCTACGGTGAGCCCGTAGTGGACTTACCTGGCACAGGAGCGGGGCTGTAACTCCTCTAAGGAAAGCGCCAGGAAAATTAAAAAACAAAATGGATGGTAACTGTTAGTTTGATTTGCTCCAGGATTCTAACATCCGTCATAATTAATGTAACTCTCATATCTAAATTTCTTAAAGTGAAATTTCTTAAAGTGCTAGTAACTAACTAGCAGTTAAGATCAAATCTCAACTAGTCTGGGGCCAGATTCACGAAGCAGTTACGCAAGTACTTACGAACGTGTACATCTTTCCTCAATCTTTGACGGCTTTGGTTACATTTATTAAACAGTTTACAAGCATGAAAACTTGCCAACTAACTGTTGTTGTTGTTATAAACAGCCTCCAGGTGCTTCGGAGCTCATTAACTGTTTAATAATTGTAAACAAAGCCGCCAAAGATTGAGAAAAGATGTACAGGTGCGTAAGTACTTGCGTAACTGCTTCGTGAATCTGCACCCAGGTTCGTAAGTACTTGCGTAACTGCTTCGTGAATCTGGCCCCAGGTTCGTAAGTACTTGCGTAACTGCTTCGTGAATCTGGCCCCAGGTTCGTAAGTACTTGCGTAACTGCTTCGTGAATCTGGACCCTGATCGGTGATATACTTATGATTGACCAAATACGGAAGTCGTTTCCTCCGATGTCTGCCAATCAGAGCGGAGGTCCTCCAACGACTAGCCAGTAAGAATACTGCATACTGCTGCCCGTCACCTTCCCACCAATCAGTGTGAGATCCGCTCACGTCTGACCAATATGAGAATCACTTCCCCTTCCTGAATCGGAAATGGCCGCTCAGGAAATTCGTATGAGGTCATCCATTCCTCCTATTCTGAATGGCTGCTTAATATTAAATATAAATGGAGTGGTATGTCACACCGGAACTGGGGTATAACACATAGAAACTACTGGAATGGAACGGGAAAATACTGGGGTATGATATTCCAGTATTATGTACGAAATACACCAGGATAAAGTAGTTTTTAGTGATTCATATAGTCTTGCATGATATTTTTAATCAATTTCAAGCATTTAACATCAGCAAACACCCTAAACAGACTCTTGATAAACAACAGCACACAGGGACCTGTAATGCCGCTGTTTACAATATCACTCTCAACTTTTATAGAGAAAATTCTAAGCGAGGCAAATTAGCAAACACCTCAAGCAGAAGGTAAACAGTGATGTAAACAGGTCATTATTCTAATGCATTTTTGGCTCATTTGAGAGATTGAAGTCATTCAGTTGACAGGTTTAACCCGTAGATTATAGTTATGTATAGAAATATATTTGTATAGAAATATATTTGTATAGAAATATATTTGTATAGAAATATATTTGTATAGAAATATATTTGTATAGAAATATATTTGTATAGAAATATATTTGTATAGAAATCTTTGGTCTTTGTATAGAAATATATTTGTATAGAAATCTTGGTCTTTGTATAGAAATATATTTGAATCGTCTTAAAGACAATGTTTTGTATATTGTATTTTAAATATATGGCCAGGACTACACTGTACATATTAAGTATTTTCTTAATTGTTATGAAGCGCGATAAAAACAGAGTTGTGAAGATCTTAGGAGTAATTTTGTCTCCTCTAGTCATGTCACCTTCTATAATCATGTTACCTTCTATAGTCATGTCTATAATATGATTACTCATCTGTCTATGGCAGATGAGTAATCTGTCAGAATAATATTTCATCAATCATTCTGATTGCAGTGTCCACGCTCAATCACACGATAAAGTGTTCTACCATTAATATCTGCTCAAACCATTGAAGAATCAATGATCAATGGCATTAATAACAGCCTGTGTTAATACCATTTTCTCTCCGTTTCAGTTCGACTGATCAGAGCAGAGCGGTTCGAGTGCGTCTCGCCAGACTCCACAGACAAGGTCTCAGGACTAAGGGAGAACTAATTTACGAATTCTGAGGAGATATCAAGGTCTTCTCTGGCGATCTTCAAGTAAATATATATGTGGGTCGCGACGGAGCGGGTTGACTCATCTTCTACACGATCCAGTACCGTAGTTTATGAAGTAAATCAAATTAAATCAACTTCCCATTAAGAAAAATATATGATTTGAGCTTCATTCAATAGTACGACGCGTCTATTTAAATAATCTACTCACAAAATCACTGCACTGCCTCAGGTTCTGGAAATAATACCCAGATTATCTACCATCTTGGGGCATCTCTTGCTAGCTTCACCGGCGTCTTAAATCTCTAGAGCTTTGGCATATCAAAGCGCTGAGAAGGTTACAGAAGACCTGGAGCGTCAAGGCGGAAACTTTATGCATTATAAACACACCAAGAACAAAACGCGTATTTCCTGTGAGTTTAGATATGGCTCCATAAGGGCCCTTCAGAGTCTTGAGACCAATACCCTAAGCTGTTGGTTTAGAATCAGAAGCACGAACTAATTCTGTGACGCGAGCAGAGCAAAGTGTCTGGCTGTAGCTGCCTCTTTGTCACAGACGGCCACACACGGTTCCAAAAGGGGAAATTTAATTTCAAAGTTAAGAAGAGCGCCGAAAGGAAGTGCTCTTAAGGAAAGAAAGCTGGCGAAAGTGCCCAAATCTGGACGGCAGTGCAAGGGACGCCAAAGTGGCGACTGTGGTGATCCGCAGCATGGGCGAGATAGCCATCAGCGGTGAGATGAGCTCAGACTACATTCCCACAGCTGGAGGCCTGCACGAGGAAGACTCGACCTGAAAGATGCTCAAGCGAAGGAGCAAGCCTCGATGTGTCAAATGTCACCTCCTTGTGACACCATGACACCCAGGAACCTGAGAAGGATGAGTTGAGTCGCGACGACATCCTCCTTTTCTTCAGGATGTCGACCAAACTCCCATCGCGTCTTCAAGAGGACTCTCATGAAATTCCTGGTCAGAGCCTCGTCGAAGGGTCAAATCAGCCTTTCCACTCCTCAGACTCATCTTATACACACCAGAGTTCCTCCACCCATCACCAAGGCAACAGGCAGTCCACGCTTCTCTAAAACCGCCCACAGCCCACGCCCTGAACAGGGGAAAACGCAAAATCACCAGAATGCCCTAGACATGCTCCTCAGGACCTATCTAAACATCGACGACTTCCGTCTCCCCTCGACTATCCTGCAGACTACAGTTGAATCTGAGATCGTGTGCGGAGGGGCCGGTGTACAGGGCGTGATGGG
>WNGS01005633.1:11813-24168 GCA_020271785.1 Procambarus virginalis
CGCCAGCACACACAGTGCTTCAGGCAGGTCCTTATAATCCTAATATTCCCCGGAACACGACCCGCCAAATTGTTTAACCACCAGGTACCCGTTCACTGTTGGGTGAACACAGGCGTTCAGTTAAGGAATGGCACCCAGTCAATCCTCCCCAGAATACGAACCTAGGCCAAAGAGCTTGCGAAGCGGCGGGCGAGTGTCTTACCACTGCGCCACGGGGTTTGTATGTGGTTACTGTCATGTTTTGGAGTATCCAGTGTGCACGTTCGACTCCCGGTCGTGTCTCCTACTGATTTTGTCACAGATGCCTCACAATGGGATTTTTTGTTGTGCAAGTGTATCTTCCTAGACCGGGGGAGCCGGTCGGCCGAGCGGACAGCACACTGGTCTTGTGATCCTGTGGTCCCAGGTTCGATCCCGGGCGCCGGCGAGAAACAATGGGTAGAATTTCTTTCACCCTATGCCCCTGTTACCTAGCAGTGAAATAGGTACCTGGGAGTTAGTCAGCTGTCACGGGCTGCTTCCTGGGGGTGGAGGCCTGGTCGAGGACCGGGCCGCGGGACACTAAAAGCCCCGAAAGTCATCTCAAGATAACCTAGTAGGAGCTGGTCGGCCGAGTGACACATGGTGTATTCGACACTCTCATAAAGTTGACACATGGTGTATTCGACACTTTCAAAACTCTGACACGTGATGCATTCGTGTTTTTGCAAGGTTGTGAACAGTTTGGCGTTTTGAAATGCCAACATACGATGGGCATTTTTTTTAACAGCTAAAACATGCCATTGAGTATCAGTGACGATTTTCTGGGTGTTAATACCATGTGTAAGTTAGACAGTGTAAGTAAAACCTGAAATAGTTTGGTCTTAAAATGGTCTCTGAATTTATTTCGGTCTTAAATGGTTTCTGTCATACTTTTGGTCATAAAATGTTTCTGTCTAATTTCGATCAATTTCGGTTTATATGGTCTTTTGAATAATTTCGGTCTTTTACTGGACTGAAGATAATTTGGTCTTTAACGGGTCTCTGACTAATTTTCGGTCTTAAAACAGACATTGAAGAAATTCAGTCTTTAACTGGTCTCTGACTAATTCCGGTCCTTTCAATGATCTCTGACTCATTTCGGTCTCACTGGTCTCTGACTAATTTAGGTCTTTTACTGATGAACGGCCGTAAATGGATAGGAAAACTAAAAGTCACGGCTAGATGTCTATTTTCCTGAACAAAACTTCTATGACAATTCTCGTGAAAATGATCTTTGAGAACTTTGGTCTTCAATTCTGAAACATTTTAGGGTCAAATGGGTGGGGCACAGCAAGGAATTGGGAAATTTTATCTGGAAACCCTGGAAGTCCTACTACTCATGTTCAGCCAGGTTGTTGTGACTTGTCACTTGCGATGTCTGCAAATCAGTCTAATTTTAATTCCATATTACATTTCCTCGTCCCTCGTATCTGCGCCAGGAAATGTCGATATTTATTAACCACGAGCAGTACCCGGCCACGCGTTGCTGTGGCTCAGCAACGCATGTGCGTTGCTGAACCACAGCAACCTTCCCCTGTTCTCCAGTCCTCCCCACCATTCCCCACTCCCTCGTCCGATGCCTTCCTAAATGGTCTGATGTTCCCATCAGAAAATTGGGAATATCAAGTGATCTGATGTTCCCATCACTGAAATATAAGAAAAACAGTTAAAAAAATAAATGAAAATATGACAAAATAACAAAAAATAACTATATTCACGAAATGAAAGGTATGGTAAACAACACAGCTGAATTCCAACGCAATTCACACAAAATAATGAAATCAAAATGAAAATAAATAAAAATTAATGAAAATTCAATTTATCAATGAAATCATAAATAATGAAATGGAATTGTAACATATATAGTATAGCATGTGTGTTGCTCTTACATCCAACAGATGGCGCTGTATTTCCAAAAATGCATGTTTTTACCTGTCACAGGTGTGGCATATATATAGTAGACATATAAAAAGACGCGCCTATTCGAATGCAACATTGTGTCAAAATTTCAAAGCAATCGGTAAAGAGGTTTCGAAGATTTCCCTTCACAAGAAAAAAACATGAAAAACTCAGTTTTTCAGAAAAAAACATGTTTTTTGACCGTCACAGACGGAACATCTATATAGCAGGTATATAGAAACCTTGCCAGATGCGAATGGAACGTTGTGTGAAAATTTCAAAGCAATCGGTGAAGAACTTTCGGAGATTAGCGGTTATGTACAAACGAACATTTCCATTTTTATTTACATAGATTGTTCCTTATTACGTGTATTTATCAATCATTGTTCCTTATGATGTCTCTCCATGTTGCCTAATTTGTTCATCGTTCTCAGATGAACATGGGTAGTTGTTGGGGCTGACAACTCTACTAGGCCTACGGGTTTTCTCCCCACAGTAATTGAATCAATGAAGTGAGTGTGAGAGGCCTGTACGTATGCCACAATCTCCCTCACCTTGATGGCTTGTTGATGTATCCTCATGTTCAGTGGTTGATGTACCTCCTAAATGGTGGTAGATGAGGGTGAGGGTAGGGGGAGGGTTGAGGGGAGGAGGTGAGGGTAGGGAAGAGGTTTTATTATTATTATTATTATTATTATTTTCTACCACAAACGTGGCCACACATTTAAAATGCTAACCAGCATATATACATTTTCTTCTGTCCTCCATGGACAGCATGAGAGATCAGTTAAACATATAGTTCAGGGATTCATTGAACAATCAACCACAGAAGGTGATTCGGTACTTTTAAAATGCTAAGCTAACCTACATACGTAAATACATAGATACACAGATTTACATATGCCCTACATAAAGTGTTCGAAGTGTCATTAATGTGCATTTACAAAGGTGAAATGCAATTCTGATCAGCTTCCATATGTACTTTATACACATACATATACATACACACACATATATACGTACATATACATATATACATGCATATATACACACACACATGCATTCACATACATTTGTCTCTTTTTCTCTGACAGGGTGAGATAGCTGACAGAGAAACTAGTGTGCAATTAAGCACTTAATCACTGAAGGTGATTAAGGTGCTTTTACAAGCTCAGGTTATATAGTTACATCACATACATACATTGAATAAATGATACATTGCATGGTCAATCTTGGGTACAAGTCCAATATATCATCAAGTGTTCCAGTACTTATATAGTAATTACACAGTTCAGCATACCTTAGCCCAGGAGGGCGAAAGTCAGTCAATATGGGACATTCTACAATATAATGTTCAAGAGAGTGCATGTTTTCTCTTTCACAAAGTTGACACATTGTGTACTCGACATTTGGGTTTTGAGAAAGCTGCCAGATACGTCTATATCCCAGGCGTATTCTGGCCACTATAACATCACATTGCCGGGTTCTTGTTCTATTAGTCCCATATGTGAATGTCTCCTCACGATATCTATCATAATATTTAATGCTACAACTTTCAGGTCTTTGTGAATTTGTTAGGTCGGTGAGATCTTCTTTAGATATTTGTTTAAGTATTCTCTTTGTCACTGCTAATGAAACACCCATATCAATTTCTACCACTGGTTTTCTACAGGCTGTCTTTATGAGCATATCAACTGGGGGTGAGGGTAGGGGGTGAGGGTAGGGGATAGAGTAGGGGGCTTGAGGGTAGGGGCTTGAGGGTAGGGGGTGAGGGTAGGGGCTGAGGGTAGGGGGTGAAGGTAAAGAGGGGAGAAGATGGGATCCTGAACTGAGTGACGTGAGGGGAAGCAGAGTACTCTACGTCCTCGACTCACACACCGACAGACCCGAGTCGAGTCCCTCAGACAGGACAGAAACAGTTGGGCACGTTTCCTTTCACCTCATGCACCTGCTCACCTCACAGTACATAAGCACCAGGGAGTTATGCAGCTGTTGTGGGTCGCACCCTGGTAGAGGGAAGGGACGAGGAAGGGGAGATGGGAAAGGGGATCTCCAGAATATCAGGTGAGCCCTCTAGCGGCGGCAGGGGGAACCACTCCCCGGCTCGGAATAAAAATGTCTCTATTTCTGACTGACTGCGCGATATACGCTATGGAAGCGTTCAGCTTCTGACGCTCCTGCTGCTCAGCTGCTGACGCTGCTGCTGCTCAGCTGCTGACGCTGCTGCTGCTCAGCTGCTGACGTGCTGCTGCTCAACTGCTGACATGCTGCTGCTCAGCTGCTGACCCCGCCTGACGTGCTGCTGGTAACCGGGGATCAGGTTTTGTCATTGGCTGGTGTCTGACAGTGTGCAGCTGACAGCAGAAGGCTGACTGCCGTCAGCTAAAATGACGGGTTACCAGGGAGAGGTTTCGTGGCCCATCACCGGTGTTTGCCTGTCACTTGACTTGGTTTCATTTAGGTTTTTGCACTAACGAATAATCTCATTAATGAATAATTTCATTCTTCCCTCACTGACCTCCCCTCGCCCACCTCCCCTCGTCCACCTCCCCTCGTCCACCTCCCCTCGTCCACCCCCCTCGTCCACCTCCCCTCGCCCACCTCCCCTCGTCCACCTCCCCTCGTCCACCTCCCTCGTCCACCCTCCTCGTCCACCTCCCCTCGTCCACCTCCCCTCGTCCACCTCCCTCGTCCACCTCCCCTCGTCCACCTCCCCTCGTCCACCTCCCCTCGTCCACCTCCCCTCGTCCACCTCCACTCGCCCACCTCCCCTCGTCCACCTTCCCTCGTCCACCTCCCCTCGTCCACCTCCCCTCGTCCACCTCCCCTCGTCCACCTCCCCTCGTCCACTTCCCTCGTCCACCTCCCCTCGTCCACCTCCCCTCGTCCACCTCCCCTCGTCCACCTCCCCTCGCCCACCTCCCCTCGTCCACCTCCCCTCGTCCACCTCCACTCGTCCACCTCCCCTCGTCCACCTCCCCTCGTCCACCTCCCCTCGTCCCACCTCCCCTCCTCCACCTCCCCTCGTCCACCTCCCCTCGTCCACCTCCCCTCGTCCACCTCCCTCGTCCACCTCCCCTCGTCCACCTCCCTCGTCCACCTCCCC
Source organism: Procambarus virginalis (assembly GCA_020271785.1). Classification (NCBI taxonomy): domain Eukaryota; kingdom Metazoa; phylum Arthropoda; class Malacostraca; order Decapoda; family Cambaridae; genus Procambarus; species Procambarus virginalis. The sequence goes on from WNGS01005633.1 coordinate 16,840, forward strand.
TCGTCCACCTCCCCTCGTCCACCTCCCCTCGCCCACCTCCCCTCGTCCCCTACCCTCGTCCACCTCCCCTCGTCCACCTCCCCTCCTCCACCTCCCTTCCTCAGCTTCCCCTCTTGAGTCCTCCGTTAACTGCTTCCAGGTCCTCCCTTCCCCTCTCCCACACCCTCACCCCTTACCTCTCCCCCATCCTCCCTTAACCTCCCCTTCAAACCTCTCAATGGTCACCTCCTTCACTCATCTCTTCATCATCCCAATCATCAGCCCTGACACCTCCCTCATACTCTCAGGGGGTTAGGTCATACTCAGACCCCCCCCATCTTTCATCCCTCCCCCCTCCCCCCCCATCCCCCCCCATTCCCCCAGGAGCCCCCCCCCCTCATCCTCAACAATTCTCCCTCCCCAATCGTACTCTCTCTACCACCACTCTGATAGTTCCCTTCCTACTAGGGAAGGGAACTATCAGGCGAAAGCGCCAAGTCGTTACGACTATATAGCACTGGAAAGGGATTAGGATAAGGATTAGAGATGGGACGGGAAGGATGGAATGGTGCCCAACCACTTAGACGGTCGGGGGATTGAACGCCGACCTGCATGAAGTGAGACCGTCGCTCTATCGTCCAGTCCAAGTGGTTGGGGCCCACATACTAGATGACCTGGACAAACTCGAGAAGTAGCCCTACAAATGGCTGTTGGATTTTAACTCAAATAAGTGTAGAGTACTGAAATTAGATGCAGGGAGCAGGAGGCCAAACAACAAGGCACCAATTGGGAAATAATATTCATCAAGAATCAAGAGAGAAAGATATGTTTGTTGATATCACACCGGACTTATCCTCTGAAGTCCACATCAACAGGATATCATCAGTGGCGTAGGCTAGGTCGGCTAACATAAGAACTGCCTTTAGAAACTTGTGTAAGGAATCGTTCAGGACTTTCTACACCACATATGTCAGACGAATCCTGGAAAATGCAGCTCTAGCATGGAGTTTATATCTAGTCACATGCAAGATGCCGTTAGAGAAAGTACAGAGGTATGCCAAAAGACTAGTCCCCGAGCTGAGGGGCATGAGCTAGCATCAAAGACTACAGGAATTAACCTTCACGTCATTATAGGACGGAATTAGGAAAGGCATGATTACCTACCGACGACAGAATTAGGAAGGCATGATTACCTACCGACGACAGAATTAGGAAAGGCATGATTACCTACCTACGACATAATTAGGAAAGGCATGATTACCTACCTACGACAGAATTAGGAAAGACATGATTACCTACCGACGACAGAATTAGGAAGGCATGATTACCTACCTACGACAGAATTAGGAAAGGCATGATTACCTACCTACGACAGAATTAGGAAAGGCATGATTACCTACCTACGACAGAATTAGGAAAGGCATGATTACCTACCTACCACCTGAAGAAAATTGACAGATCAGATAGAGATAAATTATTTAGCAGAGATTGTACACGCACAATTAGGTGACACAGGTTCAATTGATTGACGGTTGAGGGGCGGGACCAAAGAACCAAAGCTCAACCCCCGCAAGCACAATTTGGTGAGTACAATTAGGTGAGTACAGGTGGAAACTGAGTATCCAAATGAGCCAGAGACATTAGAAGATTTTTGTCAGTGTCTGAGTAGTTAAGAAATGGTTAGTAGTTAAGAAAGTAGTTAAGAAAGTTAGTTAAGAAAGTAGTTAAGTTAAGTAGTTAAGAAAGAAACATCACTATGCAGTGATGTTTTTTATTATTAGTATAATTTTTTCTACCACAGACGTGGCCACACATTTACAATGCTAACCAGCATATATACATTTTCTTCTATCCTCCGTGGACAGGGTTAGAGATCTGTTAAATATATAGTTCAGGGGTTTATTGAACAATCATCCACAGAAGGGATTGTAGTGCTTTTAAAATGCTAATCTAACCTACAGAAATAAATACATAGATGCAGAGTTACGTATGCCCTACATAAAGAGTTCGATGTGTCTTTTACAGTGTCATTAATGTGCATTTACAAAGGTGAAATGTAATTCTGACCAGGTTCCATATATACTTTATACACATACATATCCTTTGAAAGGAAAGAATTATCTGAACCCATAACTCAAAGAAAACAAAAAATTTGATACATTAATTTCCTGCTTTGTTATTTATGCAATTAGTAAAGCCAGGCGAATTCCTTGCAATTTATAAGCTTAACCTTTTCATTGACCCTAAAATTCTGGTTTACCATACCGACATCAAGTTAGCGAGCTGCTACGTGAAAATATATTCAACCGAACACTATCTTAGCTGTTTAATGGTAAGAAATGAGATTGTTAAATACGAGGCGGCTCGCTGCATAATGTTTTTCATTACTTGGGATATCCGTCGTTCGGTAGTTGGATGTCAATTACAATTTGTATGCAAGAGGAGACGAACCACGGTGCTGTCAGTCGCCTGGATATTTGTGAGTTTGGTTGGACTTCCTCTAAGAATTCTAAGGACCGGGTAGGCGCGCCTCAATCGTTTAGGGACGCGTGGTGGTTTCCGCCGGCCGGCTGACTCGATGGATGCTAGATTTTAAGTCTTAGGCGGTGCCGACAGAGGCATAGCAGTGGCAATCTATACAAGTATCAGTCACCTCTGGATTGGTTCCGTATTTTAAAGCATGTAAGGTTCGATAGATATTATATAATTGGATTGGTGGTATTAATAGAGCCTGCTTCGTAGGGGAACCACAATAGGATTTGCGTAGCGCAGTATAACGAGGTGGTTCTATAATGTAGTCTATAGAAGCATAGAGCTACGCCTCGAAATAATCACCACCCCTACGTCGCGATTTTCTAGTGCTGAGGTCTATCATATCTGTGGAGAATTGAAAACATTATGGGGTTTACACATCCATTTAGAGCAGATTGGATTATATAACGTAGACTAACACTAGGCATCGGTCGAATTACGATATCACAAGTTCATACCAGGACTAGAGGAGTAATGTCGTGGTAAGTCAGAATACTTAATCCTAATTTTTTGATTTGCTTATGAGGAGTGATGTTATTGACAAAACCGCGGTATAATTAGGTCATGCACAATACGACATGGAAGCGAACGTGTGTAGGAGAGGTTGTGAAGTTCAATAAAGAGATGGAGTATTAAGAATGAACGATGGTAGAGAAAAATGGTCTTCTTCGGTAACTGGGTGATAAGCTGGAGGTAAAGGGCAATCAATACTTACTACTTTAATGTTCATCCCATGTCCACATCCTTTCTTTTCTGCTATTTTTCTCCTCAAGATTTCCAAGTTCCGCTCCGCACGGAGCCATCTTGAGACGCTCTCCATCAGAAGAGCCAGGCTGCCGGTTCCATCACTATCGTTCCGGTCGTTGTAAACTCTGTTTTACTTGCAAGTAAGGTTCGCTTTTGTTGGATATTGTGCTATTTCTTAAGGAATATCATCCTTTGTTATGTTGTTGGTTCCTCATTTATGTTAGTCATCGGCATCAAACCCCCAACCTCACACTCCACCCCCTCCTCACACTCACCCCCCTCTCACCCTCCTCCCCTCACAACCACTCCCCTCACACCACCCCCCTCCGACACTCACCCCCCCCTCCACTCATCCCCCACACTCACCCACTCACACTCCCCCTCATCACACTCATCCCCTCAACCTCACGCCTCTCACATCTCACCCCCTCATCCCCCTCATCCACCTCACGACTCGCACCCGCCCTCACACTCACTTCCCTGGAAAGGTAGTAGTATCACGCCTGGCTACGACCTCCTGTGATCACCTCACCCTCTCACTTACGTACCACCTCCTCACACTCATAACCTGCTCACACCTCCCAAGACGAACACCCCCTAACACCACCGCCGCCACACCACGCCTCTCAAACGCACCACCCCTCTACACTCACCCCCCTCACGACGCACAGTACTACTCACACTCACCCCTCCTCACAGAGAGGGCTCACACGTCTCGACATCACTCCAATCACAGACTAAGAAAGACTCACCCTCGTGACGCAACCCTCCCAAAGAGCCTCACACTCACCCTCGAAGAGTCACACGTCTCAACAACACTCACACGTCACCCCTCACACCTCACGCTCGCCCAGACACTCACGACCCTCACACTCACGGGAGCTCTCACACTCACAGAAGGGGACACTCCTCTCAGACTATAGTCTGATACTGTCCCGCTAACACTCACGCTCCCAAACACTCACACCCTAAACTCACCCCTCAACACTCACGGTCCCCCACACTCACGCCCCCTCCTAACACCACACCCCCCCCCTCACCGCCACCCCCTCACACTCACACCCCTCCACACGCACCCCCTCCCACACTCACCCCGTCACCGTGTCACCCTTCCTCTCACCCAACACCCCTTCTCACACTCCATCCCCTCACACCACCTCTCACACCTCACCCCCTCCACTCACCCTCTCACAACTCACTGTGTCCTCTCACACTCAAACCCCTAACACGCCACCCACTCCCTCACCCCCATCAACCTCCCGCACCCCCTCACACTCCCCCCTCACACTCACCTAGCCCCTACAACTAACTCACCCCTCACCTCACAACCTCCTCACACTACGGCCACTTCACACACTCCTCCTCTGCACCCTCACCCCTCACACTCACACCCTCACGACACACCCCCACATCACCCCCTCACACTTCACCCCTCACAATCTCACCCTCTCACACTCACCCCTCCACTCACCCTCGTCAACTACTCACCCCTCACACGTCAACCCCTCACAACTCACCCCCCTCACACTCACCCTATCACCACTCACGAGACACACCACATCCTCTTCACAGCTTACTCACCCCCCCCACACTCACTCCTCTCACACTCACCCCCCCCTCACACTTCACCCCTCACCTCACCCTCTCACATCTCACCCTCTCATCACTCACCCTCTCCACAACTTCCACACCCCTCACACTCCTCCTCGTCACACACTCCACCCCACACACTCACTCCTCTCACACTCACCCCCTCACAATCAACCACCCGTCACACTCACACCCTCACACTCACCCCCTCTCACACTCACCCTCTCACACTCACCCTCTCAACACTCCCCCTCACACCACCCCCTCTCACAATTCACCCCCCTCAGCCCACTCACTCCCCTAACACTCACCCCTCACCACGTCACCCTCCACACTCACCCTCTCACACTCACCCAACCCCCCCCACTCACTCCTCCACACTCCCCCCGCTCACACTCCCCCCCTCACACTCACCCCTACCCCTCACACCACCGCTCTCACACACCCTCTCACAACTCCACCCCTCCACTCACACCCTCTCACACACTCACCCTCTCACTACTCACCCCCCTTTTATGTGTCCACACCTCACCCCTCTACCCCTCACCCCCCCTCCTAGATTTCAATTGCTCATCCCTCACCTCAACCTCTCTCACAGCTTCTCACCCCCTCAGCACTCACCCTTCGCACGAACTCACCCCCTCTCACACTATCACCTCCCTCACCCACCCCCTAACACTCCCCACACCCTCCTCACAGAACACTCATCCCCCACACACTCACTTCCCTCAACACACCCCACACACGCTCACCCCCTCCACACAGCATCCCCCCCACACACTCAACCCCCACACACTCACCACACTCACAGCCCCATTCTCACCACTCACTCCCCACACACGCACTACATTTTTGGGGCACACACCCACACACAATCAATCCCCCCGTCACCTCACTCCCCCTCACACTCACTAGCCCCCTCTTCACACTCATTCCCGGCTCACACTCACCCACTCACACCAACACCTCACACTCATCTGTAACAGATGGGTTCCCCTCTTCACACTGTAAATTTGACGGCCCTCCTCCACCACCACGTCCCCTCCCCCTCCACCCCCCTCTCACACTCACCCCCCTCACCTCACCTCCCCACACACTCATCCCCTCACACGCACCCCCTCTTCACCCTCACCCTCACACTCACCCCCCACCCACTCATCCCCTCAATAATGCAGCTACTCAACCCTACCCTCAATCCCATCACACTAACATGTCAAGTCTTCACCATCAGAACCTATTGAGCTGTGAGGTTAGTTTTACGGTTTGAGAAATGCGGGAACCAAAAAGACCAGATCGTTCAAGCCCCCTCGAGACACAACTAGTGAGTACAACTTAGGTGAGGTACTTCATCCCCCCTCACACTCACCCCTCACACTCATCTTGGCGTGTGGCCCCCCCACTATCACTCCCCTCACACTCCGCTTGAGCCCCCCCTCGCTCCTGACGCTTAATAGGCATCCTCACGTGCCTCTACCCGTCCCCCCCCATCACCCACCACAACTTCACCCCTCCTCACACTCCACCCTCACACTCACCCCCTCTCACACTCAACCCCCCCCACACTCACCCACTCCCACACTCACCCCTCACACTCACCCCCCCCACACAACTCACCCCTCATCACCTCACCCCTCACACTCACCCCCCCACTCACCCCTCACACTCACCCCCTCCACACTCACCCAGCCTCCCGCCCCCCCATATTACCTACACTGCCCCCAGTGAGGGCAGCCACCTCTCGACTCTGTGGCCTCCCTGGTGTGAGGGGGCAGACACTACAGGTGAGGGAGGCTCACGTAGGACCTAACGCTCCTTTCCTCTCCCTCTATCTCCCTCTACCTCTCCCATCTCTCACTCATGTTTCTTATCTTCCTCACTCTCCCCCCCTCCATTGCGATACCCCAGTTCCCATTCAATCTTTAACTCGCTTCTATTCCCCTTCCCCATTTACCCCCACCCCCCCAACTTCCCCCCCCCCCACTCCCCCTGCCCATGATTGATGACACATATTTGTAGACACAAAATTTCGCGGCGCGAACAAGTATCGCTCTCACGGTGACGCCTGGCTCTAGGTAAATCATATTCTCACGTCGAGGTGCCCAGGGTTCGAGTCCCGAGAGGGTCGCCATTACGGAAACAAGAGCAAAGAGAGGTAGGAAATATAGGCTAGGAGGTAGGAAGGGAAATTTTCTTCGTCTTAAGTTAACGAGGTTGGAGATAACGGGAGGGTTGCAGGGTATGTCCGTACTAGCGGGTTTTGGGGGTATGAGTAGTGGGTAACCGCCCACACCAACTGCGTCGAGATGGGCGTCGGCGTGTGTGGTGTGGGGCGGGCGTGGTGCTGGCGGGCGGGTGTGGTGCGGGCGCTGCGTGGTGCAGCGGCGTGTCAGGGCGTGGTGCGGCGGAGGTGGGACAGCGTGGTGGGGCGGTGTCGGTCGGTGGTGCGGGCGGGCGTGGTGCAAGGGCGGGCGTTGTGCTGGC
>WNGS01005634.1:0-23609 GCA_020271785.1 Procambarus virginalis
CTCTTCAACAAATCACTTGAACTCAAACCTTCCGGATATTCTAAGAAAAGCGAGAGTAACCCCAGTCCACAAATGTGGTGATCTCACTGATGTCAACAATTACAGACCTATCTCAATTCTGCCAACCGTGTCAAAAAATTTGAAAAGCTAATCTACAAGTTTTTTTTTTTTTGAGATATATACAAGAGTTGTTACATTCTTGTACAGCCACTAGTACGCGTAGCGTTTCGGGCAGGTCCCTGGAATACGATCCCCGCCGCGATGAATCGTTTTTTCATCCAAGTACACATTTTACTGTTGCGTTAAACAGAGGCTACAGTTAAGATTTGCGCCCAGTAAATCCTCCCCGGCCAGGATACGAACCCATGACATAGCGCTCGCGGAACGCCAGGCGAGTGTCTTACCACTACACCACGGAGATGCAAAGTAAGTAAGTAATTATCAAAAGAAGGCACCAAACCGGGAAGGCTATGTAGCACCATCAAATGTGCGGAATAATCAGAGGGCGCTAAATATCACCAAGGATGCCAATACGAGAACAAAAACGCATAAGGCGAACGATATCAAAAGTATCCAAGTCACCAAGAATACGATCGAGAGACAAGCGACCACGGGGGACGTCGGAAAACAAGACACGCTCGTCCTGGAAGTCAGGACATTCAAGAAGGACATGCACGACCGTAAGAGGGACAATGCAATTAGGACAATAAGGAGCAGGGCGGCGCTCCAACAAGTGACCATGAGTTAAGCAAGTATGGCCAATATGCAACCTCGCCAGAGCCGTTTCCGATGCCAGTTACAGTGGTAGGAGGACGGCCATGAGGACACACAACTTTTAAGAGTACTTAGTTTGTTACCAGTAACAGACGGCCAATAAGCCTGCCAACGGGTAAGGATGGAGGAATGATAATTGGGTAAAAGTCGGAATAAGGGATACCTTTACGAGAGATGGGACAAGAGCGGACAGCCTCCCTGGCGGCAGCATCCACATGCTCATTTAAAGAGACACCAATATGGCTGGGAACCCAACAAAACTCAACCGACTTAAATTTACTGTGAACAAGAAACAGCCAATGCTGGATCTCGACAACTACTGGATGAACCGGATTAAAGGACCCGAGAGCCATGAGGGCACTACGAGAGTCAACAACAACTACAAAGGAAGATTGACAACGAGAGAACAGAGACGAGGAGCATAGAGAATAGCAAGCTAATCTACAAGCAGCTTTACTCATATCTAGCCAAACTCAATATACTTAGCTCTTGCCAATATGGTTTAGACCCAATAAAAGAACTAACGATGCACTTATTAGTATGATTTACTTGATACATACAGCTCTTGATAAAAATGAGTTCCCTGTTGGGTTATTTGTGGACCTACATAAGGCTTTTAACACTGTCAACCACCAAAACCTTCTTAAATTACATCATTATGTAGTCAGAGGTCACTCCCTGCAATACCTTCAGTCTTACTTTACTGACAGGCTCCAGTATGTTTCTGTAAATAATTTCATTTTTCCTACACTACCCATAAACATTGGTGTTCCACAGGTCAGCATACTTGGCCCTCTCTTCTTTCTCATCTACATTAATGACCTTCCAAATGCCTCTCAACACCTGAAACCAATCTTATTTGCTGATGACACAATTTTCATTTTCTCCAGTCCTGACCCGCTTGTTTTAATTAAATTAAATGTCACTGTGAATACTGAACTAAATAAAGTCCATCTTTGGCTAACTGCTAACAAACTCACCCTTAACATTGACAAAACTTGTTATATTTTGTTTGGTAATAAATCCTCAAATGAAATTAATCTAAGAATAAACAATATACAAATCAGTAGTAAAGTTGATGATAAATTATTTGGTGTTCTCATCGATAACAAGCTGAATTTCCAAGAAACATTGTAAATATAGCAAAAAATGTTTCTAAAACTGTTGGCCTTCTTTCTAAGATCAGATATTATGTACCTTGCCCTGCCCTAGTGACGCTCCATTACTCTCTCATCTATCCTTATCTCAACTATGGTATTTGTGCTTGGGGTTCTACTACCCAAAATCATTTACGTCATCTAATTACCCAACATAAAGTTTCAATTAGAACAATATCTAACTCTGGCCCCAGACAGCACTCGGTACCCTCACTCAAATCTCTGAATATGTTGGATATTGAGTCACTGCACATCCTCTCATGCGCACTTTATATATTTAAAACTCTGAATTATAATGTCAATCCTGACCTTAAAAGCCTCTTAGAAGGTTGTAACAGAACCCATGGGCACCACACCAGAAATAAATACCTATTTGATATTATAAGAGTACGACTTATTCAAACTAGAAATGCTCTACAAATCAAGGGATCCAGAATGTGGTATGACCTTCCCAATCATGTCATAGGCTGTACCTCTCTCAACCAGTTTAAGATGAAAACTAAGTGCTACCTAATTAACTCCGTGTAACCTACCTTACCCCTAAATGTCAACCCATGTCTAACTATTTTTAAACAATGCTGTTTGTTGGCCAACTTGTATATTGGCTATTTTCTACCATGTTCCCCACTTTTTTATCTTAGATTTTTTATTGTTTTTCTTTCAACGCAATTTATACTTTAAGCTCAATTACTGTTAAGTTTTAGTCTAAGTGTTTTTTCCCCACGTCACCTTGCCCGAAATGCTATGCGTACTAGTAGCTTTAGGTATTGTATGTACTAGCTCTATCTTTACATCCAATATTATGTTTGTAACTAATCCTCTATGTATGTACTTTTACCTGAATAAACATTTGATTTGATTTGATTTGATTCACGGGAGGAGATATTTCATATAATCTCCGTGGTATAGTGGTAAGACCCTCACCTGGCGTTCCGCGAGCGCTTTGTCATGGGTTCATATCCTGGCTGGTGTGACGGTGTTCCCCCCCTTCTAATTCTACCACGCCTGCTGTAAGAGTCATGTCCACTATTCCCGAGCGTTCTCTACGTTGCAGGCATCAGTTGAACATATGTGGGAGAGAATAGTATTCTCGCTGAGCCGAGAAATTCGTGAAAGTATAGTATTTTGGCCTGTGGGATAGGCCCTTTAGGAAGCCAATATGGCACTGGCTGCTCTGGTCTCCCACCAAAACTGTGTGACGTCAGTGTCGCCAGATTGGTCACCATCAGCGACGTGGCACTGGGAGCCAATGAAAACCTACTTTGGAAAATGTGACGTTTCATAGGCAGGGGGGGTCCAGCCACAGCGACAGGTTGGCGCCATCAGTCTCACACGACGCGTCCGAGAGGCAGGACGTGCGACCGGTCATCCTGTCTGAGTGACGGATTACCGAGCTCCTCCGGTGGATATAAGCGTCTCCTGTTGTCAGCATGCACTCTGTGAGGTCTTCCTTCAACCCAGGTGTGAATCAGATAAGGAATCGACGGAATATTGAGCAACAAGTGCTCCGGGACAGGTGCGTTGCAAGAAGTGGGCCGGGCATCGACGTGTGCAACGTCCTTGACAGTTCACCAGAATAGGAGACAGTTTAGTGGCTGGGCCATTCTACCGTGAGCGAACCTAGTTGACCGCCTTTGTCAACTAGGTTGAACGTGTGATCGACGATCCTGTCAAGTTTGACAGTAACCCTACCTACGTGGAACCCTACGAGTCACCAGTTGGATGCAAGCACGTCGAGAAGTCTTCCTAAATACCTAGTGACATACCTAGACGACGAGGGAATTGACAGTGAGGTGAGCTTCAAGTGCTCTGAAGTCGGGTGCTGTGCGTGTGGAGCTTAAGCAGTATCGTCTGGGATGGCTGATAACTTCACAGTGACATCGTAATGGTGAGAGGCAGTTCCTCTGGGAGTACAGTGACAAGGAACTAATTGGGAAACGTACGACGACCGCCGAGACGTAGGCTGGCTGCCGTAGTTGGGAGGAAAGTTGACGGCCAGGAGACCGACTCCAACCCTGCAACGTACTGGAGGAGGAGCACGGACCTGCAGTGTCCTAGGATGATCGCGAGACGCGATCATCCTAGGACGTTGGCTTGTGTTTCTGGAGGGTGTACGAGGCGAGAGCCTGGACCAGGAGCTACAACCCAACTCTCATCCTAAGATAGGTGAAGTAGGTGTTTACAGTTACCCTCCCATTTACCCTTTAGTTAGCTATATATATTTGTCAGAATACTTTATATGTCGTGAGCAAGTCTCACCTGAATCTAAGTCACAGAGAGCACAGTGTGTGGTGAGGCTACCCAGAGTACTCACAGTATCCGTTTACATATATCTATGTGTGGGTGTGTGCAAGCACCAGGATGTCACTAAGGAATTTACTGTGGCTATAATTCATTTCCTGTGATTATTATTATATATATATATTAGTAGTGAACCAGATATTGGTGTTAGGCTATGAGCCCAGACTTTATATAAATGCCTGTGTATTGATCTCCATGATTTATATATATATATATGCCTGTGTATTGATTAATGATTTATCAATGTATATGCCTGTGTACTGAATAATCTCATATATGTGAAGTGATTGCCAGTGATACCTCTTTAAGAGGAAGTATAGATTTAAAGAACAGTACAGTGATCAAGTGAGGGCATTCACAGTAAATATTATTAAGAATAGAATATCTTTTGGTACGGTGAATAATCACTGTGAGTGCAGTGAGAATAAGATATCGATCGTGAGACCAGTGAAGTGGTGTATTGCAACCTAGTGGAATCATAAGTATGTCATGTGAATGTTAAATACAGTGGTTTGCGAAAAGTTAAAGAAACGAGGTACGCGACGCCACCAACAAGCAAATAACTTTTCTCACGAGCGTTAGGCCCAGCGAGATCAGCTGATTTTGACAAGTGACGTTAATGAGGGAGTGTGTTGCCATATTAGTGCGTTCCAGATTATTTTGCTGAGAAGAGAGCAGCTTATGTACTTGATCCTGATATGTTTATTGATGAATATGTTTCTCGTTGTTTTTAAGTAAGATACCAAAACTCGTTGGTGTTTATATCATCCCCTCCATTTATCTTGTGACTGCCAAAAGGAAATAAAAGAGTGACAGAAATAATTACTAGCCTGAGACCAAACTAGTCGAACTTGCTCTTACCACAATTACCACAATTACACAACACCACTGTGGTGTTACTGGACACCTAAAACACCAGTTGGCGACCTTGAAGGCTGTGTGAGAGTTCTTTGCCGGGGCGGGCATGCAGATTGAGGGAACAATCTGTGTCTCCACTCACTCTACGACCTTGAGGCCGGTTGGGAGATCGACTGGGGGTACTCTCCTGGGCGTGCAGTGGCGCCGAGAGGATCGAGGGAAGACCCGTAGAACGACGGTGAGTAAGGGTTATTGTCAGAGCAACCACCTCGAGAGGATATCTAGTCTACCGTTGCTTTAACCCGAACCATGAACCCCGATACTGGGGAGGATTTACTGGGCGCAAATCCTTAACTGTAGTCTTTGTTTAACTCAACAAAAAAATGGGTACTTGGTTGTAAAAACCCTTCTTGAGCCCTGATGGGCACATGTATAAGCAAGTAGATGGGGTCGCCATGGGTTCTCCCCTAGGCGTCCTGTTTGCAAACATCTACATGGATACTATCGAATAGAATGTGTTAGTTGACATGAACTTGAAACCTGCCATATACTGCAGGTATATTGACAACATTTTTACACAGGTACCTGATGTCAGACATCTGCAGAAGCTGATGGAGGCATTCGAGTGGAATTCTGTGTTGAGTTTCACGAGATGGAGAAGGATGGAAAGCTGCCTTTTCTAGATGTAAAAGTCATGGAAAGGAGCGGAGGTTTCCACACTGCAGTCTACACTAAGGAAACAAACATAGGAATGTTCCTCAATGCTAACAGTGACTGCCCAGACAGGTACAAGAGGAGTGTTGTTAACGCTTATGTCGACCGTGCTCTCAGCCACAGCTCAGGATGGAAGCAAGTCGATGAAGAACTCTGTAGGGTAAGGCAGGTCCTAGTCAACAACGGCTTCTCCAATGGTTTCATTGAAGACATCATAAGAAGGAAAGTGAAACGCCATGCAACCTCTGAAGAGACAACTAATACAACACCTATACCCCCTATTAGACTATTTTAAAGGAACTTCTTCTCCACAGCTCATAAAACGGAGGAAAGGGTCCTGAAAGATATTGTTAATAGAAATGTTATCCCTACAGACAAAAATCAGAAGATACAACTAACGATTTACTATAAAACCAAGAAAACGGCCAGCCTACTCATGAGAAACTCTCCAGACAAGGAGCAGAACGCTCTAAAAGAGACAAACGTCGTCTATGCCTTCAAATGCCCTCTTGGGGACTGTAAGCCCCAAAAAACTCAGTATATAGGCAAGACAACAACATCTCTTTCCAGGCGTTTAACGATGCATAAGCAACAGGGCTCCATTAAGGAACATATATTCTCTTCCCACAACCAAACAATCACCAGAGAAATCTTAACAAACAACACAGAAATCATTGATAGATACAGCGACAGCAGGCGGCTTGAGATCTGCGAGGCACTACACATCAAGAAGTCAACACCAGCAATCAACAGCCAATTAACGCACAACTATATTCTACCCACTTCAAGACTCCGCTCCAATATAGAAACATCAAGAAATATGGGCCAATAGGCCTTCTGCAGTTCTATCTTTACCCAACTTCTATCAATACCAATTGTTTTGTACCCCACTATTCTGTACCCCGTATTGTATAACATCACCTCACCCAAATGCAGGTATAAGAGCCATTGTTGTTTCAGTCATAAGTTGTGTGTGGATAAACTAATGTCTGAAAATGTAATAAGTTTTACGAAACGCGCTCAAGTGTCGCGTCAGACTAGAAATAAAAATGAATTTTGGAGAATTGATCTTTCATTTACCGTCCCCAGTAAAAAGAAACATAAGGAAAATCGAGAAAATTCGTGTTAGAATTATTAATCTCACCTTTTCGGTCATATTTAATAATATATATATATATATATATATATATATATATATATATATATATATATATATATATATATATATATATATATATATATTTTGTTTCAGCGCCTCAGTGTGGCGATCCAGAGGGGAAATGCTTGCTGCGTCCTCGGTTCCTGTCCGGAAGCGGAGGAGCTTCAAGAGATACATAACCTTTAGGCATTTATCTTGTATGTTTTGTAACCTTTAAATACACAATAAAGCATAAAAAAAAGGAAGGGGGTGGTAGGAGAAAAGCACACAGAAACTGTAGTGGAGGGACCTACATTCCCTCCAATGCGTTTTGTGTGATTTCCTCCGAGGCTATGGGTCCCCCTTCTTCCAGCCAGAGGTGGTACTCCCTTCTATTTTATTTATATATATATATATATATATATATATATATATATATATATATATATATATTGGTATATTATATATATATTGGTATATATATATTATATATATATTGGTATATTTTGGTAGCAGTCTTTCCTGTAGACATATATTATGAAATATGACCAAAAAGTAAGATTAATAATTCTAACACGAATTTTCTCTATTTTCCTTATGTTTCTTTTTACTGTTGACGGTAAATGAAAAATCAATTCTCCAAAATTCATTTTTATTTCTAGTCTGACGCGACACTTTAGCGCGTTTCGTAAAACTTATTACATTTTCAAAGACTTTAGTTTATCTACACAACTTATGCCTGAAACAACATTGGCTCTTATACCTGCATTTGGGTGAGGTGATGTAATACAATAGTGGGGTGAAACACAGAACATGGAATACGAGGTATAGATTTGTAGAGGTTGGGTACAAATGGAATACGGGGTATAGATTTGTAGAAGTTGGGTACAAATAAGAACATAAGAACATAAGAACAAAGGCAACTGCAGAAGGCCTATTGGCCCATACGAGGCAGCTCCTATTTATAACCACCCAATCCCACTCATATACATGTCCAACCCGCGCTTGAAACAATCGAGGGACCCCACCTCCACAATGTTACGCGGCAATTGGTTCCACAAATCAACAACCCTGTTACTGAACCAGTATTTATCCAAGTCTTTCCTAAATCTAAACTTATCCAATTTATACCCATTGTTTCGCGTTCTGTCCTGTGTTGATACTTTCAATACCCTATTAATATCCCCTTTGTTATGTCCATTCATCCACTTGTAAACCTCTATCATGTCACCCCTAACTCTTCGCCTTTCCAGTGAATGCAAATTAAGCTTTGTTAATCTTTCTTCATATGAAAGATTTCTAATTTGGGGAATTAACTTAGTCATCCTACGCTGGACACGTTCAAGTGAATTTATATCCATTCTATAATATGGCGACCAAAACTGAACTGCATAATCTAAATGGGGCCTAACCAGAGCAAGATATAGCTTGAGAACCACACCAGGTGTCTTGTTACTTACGCTGCGATTAATAAATCCGAGTGTCCTATTTGCCTTATTACGAACATTTATGCATTGATCCTTTTGTTTTAAATTCTTACTAATTATAACTCCCAGATCCCTTTCGCAATCTCAACACCATCTAGCTCGTATCTAGTAACTCTATCATCATTACCTAGCCTCAGAACTTTACATTTATCAGCATTAATCTGCATCTGCTAGTCCATTGACCCTTTCAAAACCCTATCTAGATCAGCTTGAAGTAATAGTGAGTCCTCCTCCGAATTAATTTCCCTACCGATTTTCGTATCATCGGCAAATTTGCAAATGTTGCTACTCAAACCTGAATCTAAATCATTTATATATATTATAAACAACAGAGGTCCCAGGACAGAGCCTTGAGGCACTCCACTTACAACATTTTCCCACTCTGACTTGACTCCATTTATACTAACTCTCTGTTTCCTTTGGTATAGCCATGCCCTAATCCAGCTTAATATAGCACCCCCAATACCATGAGCCTCTATCTTTTTAATCAGTCTTTCATGTGGCACTGTATCGAAAGCTTTGCTAAAGTCAAGGTACACAACATCACAATCCTTACCACTATCAACTGCCCCAACTATGCTAGAATAAAAAGATAACAAATTTGTTAAACATGAACGGCCATTTATAAAACCATGTTGCGACTCAATTATTAATTTATGTTTTTCAAGATAAAGACGAATTTTATTTGCTATTATATAAACTGTTGGGAGAGTTAGAAGTGAGGAACTAATACAGAAATTCAAGACAGCAATAGAATTAGTTAGGAGCAAGGGAGGAATCCCGATCATATGTGGCATTCTTCCAAGAAAGGGAGTGGGAAATGAATGGATGTCGAGGGCACTTGGTGTCAATTGCAGGCTGGAAAGATATTGCAAATCTAATGCAATATCTTATATAGACAAATGGGAACACTTCTACGGAAGAAATGAAATGTATGCTCGGGATGGGGTGCATCTATCGAGAGCTGGGGTTGTTGCTGTTGCAAACTCGTTGGAAGAAGTGGTTAGTGGTGCAGGCGATGAGTCACAATAACGTGGCTGAAGTATGTTGACCAGACCACACACTAGAAGTTGAAGGGACGACGACGTTTCGGTCCGTCCTGGACCATTCTCAAGTCGCTTGAGAATGGTTAGTGGTGTTTGTTTGGGTTTAAACTGTTAGTAGATAGAGGTATGGGAATTGATTTGGAGGAAGGATGTAATAAAAGTATGTGTTTGCGGGAAAAAGGAATTGGCAAAATGATCAGGGAAAGAGAAGGGCCTCAAAATAACAATTCACTTATGGTATATTACACAAACAGTAGAAGTCTAAGAAATAAAATTAACGAATTAAATGCTCTTGTCTGCACAGAAAAAATAGATATTATTGCACTCACCGAAACGTGGATGAATGTTGATAATAGAGAACTATTAGCTGAATATCAAATAAATGGATTTAAACTATTTCACAAGATAGATATATTAGACGAGGAGGTGGAGTAGCCATATACGTTAGGGACAATTTGAAATGTAGTCTCAAAGAGGGAATCAAAACTGAGCCACACACAGAAACTATTGGATAGAATTAAACGAAAAAGCAAATAATATTATATTAGGAGTTATATATAGGCCACCAAATTTAGACAGAATGGAAGCAAAGCATCTATGGGATGAAATATCTAGGGCATCTAGATCTAACAGTATTTATGTCATGGGTGACTTTAATTTTAGTGGAATAAACTGGTTGAACAAAACAGGGAATAGTGAAGCAGAAGATTTTCTAGAATTAATTGACGATTGCTTTCTTACGCAACACATTAAGGAACCAACACGGGAAAATAATATTTTAGATTTAGTGTTAACTAACAGGGAAACACAAATTAATGACATCGAAATAGGGAGTGAGCTAGGGAACAGTGATCACAAAGAAATCAGATTTAGCATAGAATGGAATAGACCTGTAGGAGAAAATTCTGTTAAAGTGCCAGATTTTCGAAAAGCTGATTTTAATAGCCTAAGAAATTTTTTGGGTCAAATTGATTGGAAAGTCTTGGGTATGGGGTGTGGGCCGGTCTTGGAGCGAGACATGAACCCAGTGATAGGTGATGTAAATGGGGATGTCGATGTGGATTCAATATATAACTTATTTAAGAATATTCTAAACAAAGCACAGGAACGTAGTATACCACACAAATTGAATAGATCGAATACTAATGACCCAAAGTGGATAACAAAGAATTTGAAAAACCTTATAGGTAAAAAGAGAGCTTGGTACAAAAGGATTAAAAATGGGGAGGTCACTTTAGAACAGGAATTCGTTCAACTGGTTAAAAATGTTAAAAAAGAGATAAGGAAAGCAAAAAGAAACTATGAAGTTCGTATAGCAGGGCAAGCAAAGACAAATCCTAAAGGGTTTTTTCAGTTATATCGAACTAAGACTAGGGAAAGGATAGGCCCATTAAAAACTGAGACAGGTCAAATAACAGATAGTGATGAAGAGATGAGTAGTATTTTAATAAATATTTTGTATCTGTATTTACTAAAGAGGAACTTAACAATATGCCTTCAGCCGAACAAGTCTACGTGGGTAGGAACGAGGACAGGTTGACGAGTTTAGCAGTTACCAGGGAGGATGTTCTTAAACAAATAGAAAAACTCAAACCAAACAAATCCCCAGGGCCGGATGAAGTGTTTGCCAGGGTGCTTAAAGAATGCAAAGGGGAGCTTTGTGACCCACTGTCAATCATATTTAATAAATCAATAGAGTCAGGCAGAGTGCCAGAGTTTTGGAAAGTTGCTAATGTGATACCAGTTTTTAAGAAAGGAGATAGATCACTTGCGTCTAACTATCGACCAATTAGCCTAACGTCTATTGTGGGAAAGTTACTCGAATCTATAATAGCAAATAAAATTCGTCTTCATCTTGAAAAACATAAATTAATAATTGAGTCGCAACATGGTTTTATAAATGGCCGTTCATGTTTAACAAATTTGTTATCTTTTTATTCTAGCATAGTTGAGGCAGTTGATAGTGGTAAGGATTGTGATGTTGTGTACCTTGACTTTAGCAAAGCTTTTGATACAGTGCCACATGAAAGACTGATTAAAAAGATAGAGGCTCATGGTATTGGTGGTGCTATATTAAGCTGGATTAGGGCATGGCTATACCAAAGGAAACAGAGAGTTAGTATAAATGGAGTCAAGTCAGAGTGGGAAAATGTTGTAAGTGGAGTGCCTCAAGGCTCTGTCCTGGGCCCTCTGTTGTTTATAATATATATAAATGATTTAGATTCGGGTTTGAGTAGCAACATTTGCAAATTTGCCGATGATACGAAAATCGGTAGGGAAATTAATTCGGAGGAGGACTCTCTATCACTTCAAGTTGATCTAGATAGGGTTTTGAAATGGTCAAAGGACTGGCAGATGCAGTTTAATGCTGATAAATGTAAAGTTCTGAGGCTAGGTAATGATGATAGAGTTACAAGATACGAGCTAGATGGTGTTGAGATTGCGAAGTCGGATTGCGAAAGGGATCTGGGAGTTATAATTAGTAAGAATTTAAAACAAAAGGATCAATGCATGAATGTTCGTAATAAGGCAAATCGGACACTCGGATTTATTAATCGCAGCGTTAGTAACAAGACACCTGGTGTGGTTCTCAAGCTATATCTTGCTCTCGTTAGGCCCCATTTAGATTATGCAGTTCAGTTTTGGTCGCCATATTATAGAATGGATATAAATTCACTTGAACGTGTCCAGCGTAGGATGACTAAGTTAATTCCCCAAATTAGAAATCTTTCATATGAAGAAAGATTAACAAAGCTAAAATTGCATTCACTGGAAAGGCGAAGAGTTAGGGGTGACATGATAGAGGTTTACAAGTGGATGAATGGACATAACAAAGGGGATATTAATAGGGTATTAAAAGTATCAACACAGGACAGAACGCGAAACAATGGGTATAAATTGGATAAGTTTAGATTTAGGAAAGACTTGGGTAAATACTGGTTCAGTAACAGGGTTGTTGATTTGTGGAACCAATTGCCGCATAACATTGTGGAGGTGGGGTCCCTCGATTGTTTCAAGCATGGGTTGGACATGTATATGAGTGGGATTGGGTGGTTATTAATAGGAGCTGCCTCGTATGGGCCAATAGGCCTTCTGCAGTTGCCTTTGTTCTTATGTTCTTATGTTCTTATGTTGTTATACAATACGGGGTACAGAATAGTGGGGTACAGAACAATGGGTATAGATAGAAGTTGGGTAAAGATAGAACTGCAGAATGCCTATTGGCCCATATTTCTTGATGTTTCTATATTGGAGCGGAGTCATGAAGTGGGTAGAATATAGTTGTGCGTTAATTGGCTGTTGATTGCTGGTGTTGACTTCTTGATGTGTAGTGCCTCGCAGATGTCAAGCCGCCTGCTGTCGCAGTATCTATCAATGATTTCTTTGTTTGCTAAGATTTCTCTGGTGATGGTTTGGTTGTGGGAGGAGAATATATGTTCTTTAATGGAGCCCTGTTGCTTATGCATCGTTAAACGCCTGGAAAGAGATGTTGTTGTCTTGCCTATATACTGAGTTTTTTGGAGCTTACAGTCCCCAAGAGGGCATTTGAAGGCATAGACGACGTTTGTCTCTTTTAGAGCGTTCTGCTTCGTGTCTGGAGAGTTTCTCATGAGTAGGCTGGCCGTTTTTTGGGTTTTATAGTAAATCGTTAGTTGTATCTTCTGATTTTTGTCTGTAGGGATAAAATTTCTATTAACAATATCTTTCAGGACCCTTTCCTCCGTTTTATGAGCTGTGGAGAAGAAGTTCCTGTAAAATAGTCTAATAGGGGGTATAGGTGTTGTATTAGTTGCCTCTTCAGAGGTTGCATGGCATTTCACTTTCCTTCTTATGATGTTTTCAATGAAACCATTAGAGAAGCCGTTGTTGACTAGGACCTGCCTTACCCTACAGAGTTCTTCGTCGACTTGCTTCCATTCTGAGCTGTGACTGAGAGCACGGTCGACATAAGCGTTAACAACACTCCTCTTGTACATGTCTGGGCAGTCACTGTTGGCATTTAGGCACATTCCAATGTTTGTTTCCTTAGTGTAGACTGCAGTGTGGAAACCTCCGCTCTTTTCCATGACTGTTACATCTAGAAAGGGCAGCTTCCCATCCTTCTCCATCTCGTAAGTGAAACGCAACACAGAATTCAGCTCAAACGCCTCTTTCAGCTCCTGCAGATGTCTGACATCAGCTACCTGTGTGAAAATGTCGTCAACATACCTGCAGTATATGGCCGGTTTCAAGTTCCAGTTGACTAAGACTTTTTTCTCGATAGTACCCATGTAGAAGTTCGCAAACAGGACACCTAGGGGAGAACCCATGGCGACCCCATCTACTTGCTTATACAAGTGCCCATCCGGGCTCAAGAAGGGTGCCTCCTTAGTACAAGCTTGGAGTTGTTTCCTCAGGATATTTTCTGGCATGTCAAGAGGAGTACAGGCCGGATCACGATACACTCGGTCCACTATCATCCCGATTGTTTCATCCACAGGCACGTTGGTAAACAGTGATTCTAAGTCCATATATATATATATATATATATAATATATATATATATATATATATATATATATAATATATATATATATAATATATATATATATATATATATATATATATAAATATATATATATATATATTAATATATATATATATAATATATATATATATATATATATATATAATATATATATACATACATATAAAATTGACCTCATACATAATGAAATGGGTAGCTTTATCATTTCATAAGAAAAAAATTAGTAAAATATATTATTCATGAAAACTTGGCTTATTAGGCAAATCGGGCCTTACATAGTAGGCTGAGAAGTGCATTCTGGCTAAGTACGACATATATATATATATATATATATATATATATATATATATATATATATATATATATATATATATATATATATATATATATATATATGTCGTACTTAGCCAGAATGCACTTCTCAGCCTACTATGTAAGGCCCGATTTGCCTAATAAGCCAAGTTTTCATGAATAATATATTTTTACAAATTTTTTTCTTATGAAATGATAAAGCTACCCATTTCATTATGTATGAGGTCAATTTTTTTTTATTGGAGTTAAAATTAACGTAGATATATGACCGAACCTAACCAACCCTACCTAACCTAACCTAACCTATCTTTATAGGTTAGGTTAGGTTAGGTAGCCGAAAAAGTTAGGTTAGGTTAGGTTAGGTAGGTTAGGTAGTCGAAAAACAATTAATTCATGAAAACTTGGCTTATTAGGCAAATCGGGCCTTGCATAGTAGGCTGAGAAGAGCGTTCTGGCTACTAGGTACGATATATATATATATATATATATATATATATATATATATATATATATATATATATATATATATATATATATATATATATTTAATGTGATGGGAAACTGTATGTGAACGGCAGTCCTCCCAGTGACTGGTGTCAATGCCAATCACATTAGTAAAAAAAAAAAAAAAAGTTGACTGCTTGGCTGTTGCCTCCTGTGGTCAAGTAAAAAGGGAAAACACGCAAAACAAATCGTATGAATAATGAAACTTTGTTTGACTTTAAACAAATTTAAACACAGATAATCCCATGGCTATGTACAGTGCGAATTAAACAAAAATACAAAGACAAAAAACAATATAAAATAAAATAATGGTTACATTACTCTACAATGAACAAGGCAAAAATGAGTAAAAGGTGCTGAGAATATTGGCTGGCTGAAAACCTCCACTATTACACAGAGCATATGCTAGATTGAAGTATCAGCCTAGAGAGCACAGAATATTCTAAAGCCAACTGCTCGTGCACGCCTAGTCATCAGCTATGCAGATGGCGCTGAAGTCGAGTGGAGTCACTGATTCACCAATGGGAAGCGTGCTGGCTGGAAGTGGTAGTTTGGTGATCGACGAGGGTGGTGCGCCGACAGCGAGGGGGGTTTGGAGAGCGAGTGTAGGGTACATATACCCCCAGTAGAAAAATATTCTACTACATATATACTACTCTTGAATGTAGTATTTTGATGTTATAGATGTACTGAAGTAACATGATGTAGGAAAGAGCAGGACAAATCTCTCTTGAAGATTACCGTCACAGCTCTCCCGCGAAGCCTGCTCTTACAGGTTAAGTTACTTCAGTAGATGGTAGAGTGGTAGGAGTAGCTGCCTCTACCTCGTAGACTTTGGAGAGGGCGTCGGCTATGATGTTATCCGAGCCCTTGATGAAGAATATATCCAGGTTAAAATTCTGCAGGTACAGAGCCCAGCGTAGAAGACGTTGATTGCTGAATTGGGCCTGTTGCAGGAACCGTAGGGGATTGTGGTCTGAGTAGATGGTAATAGACCGATTACCCTGTAGGTAAGGTTCGAAATGTTGTAGGTTCAGGACGATGGAAAGGAGTTCTTTTTCTATGGTGCTATAGTTCTTTTGATGGGGCTTTAACTTGTAGCTGTAGTAGCTGACAGGAAGAACCTCTTCACCACGCTGTTGCATTAGGACGCCACCGATGCCGGTGCCACTTGCGTCGACATTGATGATGAAGGACTTCGTAATATCTGGAGAGGGGAGAATGGGATCAGAGCATAGCAGAGATTTTAGTTGTTCAAAGGCAATGGTCTGTTGAATGGTCCAATGATACCGTTGCTTGGTGCTGGTCAGATTAGACAATGGTGTCGCTACCGTACTAAAACTTTTCACAAACCTACGATAGTAAGATGCAAGGCCAAGGAAGCGCAGGAGCTGCTTCCTGGTTGTAGGTTGTGGGTGATGCTGAATGGCTTGAGTGTGAATTGTTAAAGGAGTAAAGTAAATTGTTAAAGGCTGCCACTCCCTATCACATGACCAAGATAACGCACTTTACCTTTAGCAAAGGTGGACTTGCCCAAGTTGATGGTAAGGCCAGCTGTCAGGAGCTTGGAGAATAATCGTTGTAGCTGGAGCAGATGTTCGCTCCAGGTGTTAGTAGCCACAACGATGTCATCCAAGTAGGCGTAGGTGTGATCTAGGCCGTAGATGACGCGGTTGACAGCTCGCTGGAAG
Source organism: Procambarus virginalis (assembly GCA_020271785.1). Classification (NCBI taxonomy): domain Eukaryota; kingdom Metazoa; phylum Arthropoda; class Malacostraca; order Decapoda; family Cambaridae; genus Procambarus; species Procambarus virginalis. The sequence continues at coordinate 16,511 of WNGS01005634.1, forward strand.
GTGGCCGGGGCGTTACACAGTCCAAAAGGAAGGCGTTCATATCTGTACAGGCCAAAAGGAGTAGTGAAGGCAGATATTTCCTTAGCTCGCTGTCAGGCTGATCTGATAGTAGCCCTTTAAAAATCAATTTGTGACAGATACTTAGCATTACCTACTGCGTCAAGGATATCATCTATACGAGGTAAATGGTAAGCATCCTTGACGGTCACAAGGTTCAGTTTCCTTTAGTCGGTATATAGTCGTACTTTACCGTGCGGTTTCGGCACCAAGATGCAGGGTGAGGCCCAAGGGACTCACAAGGGGTGGCCAGCCCATGATCCAGAAGGTACTGTACTTCAGCACGCATAACTTCCTTTTTGTACGGGCTGATACGGTAGAAGGGTTGACGAAGCGGCCGGGTATCAGGAAGTAGCTGGATGTTGTGCTGAACCACATTACACTCCTGGGGATCATCGCCGAACAACTTCTGATGTTCTTGAAGAACTTTGATGAGAGGAGCACTGTTACAGTCCTGTAAATATTTAGGAAGATCAGTAAGGATTTTCGAGTTGGAAAGCACTGACTCAGAGTTAGTGCTTTCGGGAGGAGAAGCAGGGAAGGTCTCACTGTGGAGGTATGGATCTTTAAAGATGGAGAGAGATACTAGCACAGTGGGGGAATACCTTTATACTCCTTCAAAAGATTGACGTGGCACAACTGGGTCCTCCGCCGCCTATCTTGAGTCTCAAGAACGTAGTTGTGGTTGTTTCTGCACTCCTTGATGCGGTAAGGTCCTGAAAACTTATTTTGCAATGGAGAACCAGGGATCGGAAAATATGCAGAGACGAAGTCTCCTGCTTTAAATTTCCTGGTTTTACTGCGTTTGTCAAAATGAGTCTTCATCCTATCTTGAGCTTTTAATAAATTATCATTGGCAAATTTATGTACTCTCTCTAGAATGTGCTTTATGTTTTGAAGAAACTGGGGCACATACTGAGGCTCACTGAAGGTGGCATTACGTAGAGAGTCTTTGAAAGCTTTAAGAGGAGTACGGCACTTACGTCCGTAGAGCATCTCATAAGGAGACACTGGGTCCTCATTTGGGAGACTTCTGAAAATGCACATGATGATGTCAAGTTGTTTATCCCAGTCTTTCATAGTTTCATTGCAAATTTCTTAAGGAGTGATTTTATCGTTTGGTGACTACGTTCAAGAGAACCCTGTGAAGCAGGATGATAGGGCCTGGACAATACCTGAGTGATGTTGAATTCTTCCAGTGTCTTCTTGAAGAGATCACTGGTGAAGTTGGTGCCACAGTCACTTTGAATTTCCCGAGGAAATCCATATTGTGTAAAGATCTTCAATAGTTGTTTCACCACCATAGCAGCCGTAATGTTCTTTACAGGAACTGCTATGGGGAATCTGGTGGTTGGACACAGGATGGTTAGTATATAATCGTTGCCAGAACTGGTCCGGGGTAAAGGACCAACACAGTCTATGATGAGTCTGTGAAAAGGTTCCGAAGGCACCGGGATAGGAATCAAAGGAGCCTTGGGAATCGGGATGTTAGGTTTTCCTGCCATCTAACATGTATAACACTGTTGTACATAAGTTTTTACATCTTTAATCATACCTGGCCAGTAGTAGTCTTGTCTGATTCCGTGATAGGTTTTATTAAAACCGTAGTGAGAAAGCGCTCCATGGGCCAGGTTTAGAATATCAGGCCGTAGGCTGTTGGGAACTACTAGTTGGTGACATTAGCCCAATCGTCATCCTCCGTTAGTTTACTGGGTCGGTACCTCCGGTAGAGCAATTGATTCTCTATGAAGAACCCAGGAATACTGTCAGATTTAGTCTCGGCCTGGAAGAATAATGGTGTTAATGAAGGATCCTCCCTCTGTAACTTACGCAACTCCAACAGAGTAAGATTCGGTGGTAGATTCTGATGGTCTTGAGGGACAGCTGTTGCAGTAGAGTCAGCTCGTTGCGGGCGTGCAGCTTGTGCACGGGTTGTCACCAAAACCGGAGGAGAGACTTTATCACTTTCTTGGACCTCTGCTGGAATGTACATCAAGATGGGGTTTTCCACTACAGAGTTACATACCTGGGGTTTGTCCATGATGATCAAGTTAGAAGGCTGCAGATCTTCGGCCAAGTCGTTGCCCAGAAGTTGTACCCCTTTCATGGGAAAAGGCTTTTCCCGGATGACGACTTGGACTTCACCTTGTACGAAAGCACAATCCAGGTGGACTCTGGCGAGTGGATTCGGAGTGGTAGCAGTGAGGTCAGTGATAAGGACCGTCTCCCTGGTGTAGGCGATGTTAGGCACAGCTGATTTCAAAATGATAGACTGCAGAGCAGCTATGTCCCTCAAGATCTTCACTTTTGAACATCTCTCCGAATCTGTACTGTTGGCAGAGACAGTTCTAGGGTATAGGTGTTTGCTGAAGAGAGAAAGATCATTAACAGGAACAGCAACATTCATCACAGGCTTACCAGACTTAGGAGGAGTCGGTTTGGGTTTAGGAGTTTCACTATAGCCTTTGTATTGGGCTTTTCCACATTTATCTATGGTATGTCCATAGAGCTTGCAATTCTTACAATATAATTGGGAGGTTGCTTGATTGGTACTCACTTTGTCATAATCAGACCAAGATTTCTTACTGGAAGATGTGTCAGTTGTCAACCGGTGTATAAGGCTGTAGGTGTCAGCCGACTTCGCACATCTGATGTAGTCGGTTTCCTCCTTATCCTCTAAGTAAAGACGGATGGGAGCAGGAATTCGTCGAAAGAATTCTTCGACTAGAATAAGGTTGACAAGGTCTGAAAATGTAGAAACATGGGCTGCTTCCAGCCATTTCATGAAATATCTTTTCTTAGTATTGGTAAATTCTAAATAGGTGGTGGCACTTGCCTTTAGATACTCACGGAATTTTCGTCTGTAGTTTTCGGTGGAGAGAAGGTAGGCGTCTAAAACGGCTTGCTTTAGAGTCTGGTAGTCATTCTCAGACGCCAAGGTACTGAGAGTAATCGCAGCTCTACCTGTGAGATGCACTCTGAGAAGTATAGACCAGTGATCTTCAGGCCAGCTAAGTTTTTTAGCTAGGGCCTCAAAAGTAGTAAAAAACACATCTACCTCTGTCTCAACGAATGGTGGCATTAACTTACTTGCCTGGGAGATGCTAAAGCTTGCTGGAGCACTGGCTGCTTGTTGGCGCTGAGTATAGTGAGTAGTTTCCAAGTCGAGTTCTCTTTTACGGTATTCTAGAGCACTATCGGCTTGTTTTTTATCGTGTTCACGTTGTATCTCCAGATTACGTTCTCTTACGCCAAGCTGTTCCCTCTCACGCTCACGTTGTAGGGCAGCCTCTCGTTCCTTTAGGGCAGCCTCTCGTTCCTTTAGGGCAGCTTGGCGTTCCTGTTCTTCTTTCTTTAGGGCAGCCTCTTCTTTCTTTAGGGCAGCCTCGCGTTCCTGTTCTTCTTTCTTTAGAGCAGCTTCTTCTTTCTTCATCTGTAGAGCTTCTTTTTGTTGTACACGCTCTACTTTCGCTAGTTCTAACTTTAACTTCATAGCTACCAGAGCATGCCGATCTGCAATAGAATAGTTTTCGTGAGAATCAGAGTCTATAATTCCACTATCTAAGAGGTGGTCAAGGATAAGGTTGTGCAATTCACTTTTGGTGGCTCCATGGGGAACATCTAGATGGTACTCATGTGCTAGAGTTTGTAATTCTGTCTTCTTGGCACAACTTAAGTTCCCTACTTCATTAGCTGTATCACTACGAAATGCTGAGAGACGAGACATTTTGAGATAGCAAACAAATGTAGAGCGAATATACCTATGATATTATAAATGTCAGTAACAGGATGACGTGGCAACTGGTCTGGGGCTTGGTGTCGAATAAGGAATTGGTGATGCAGAGATCATGACGGCAGCAGAACTCTACGAGGCGCTGCCCACTCTCATTCATCTTCCCAAATCCAAACTGGCCCAGGCAGGATGGCCAAGAGCTGTGATCAGAAGCAACTCTTGCATTAAAATCTCCCAGGACTGGCTCTTGTTGAGATATGTCTCTGAGAGTAAGGCCGAGGTCATCGTAGAACTCGTCCTTCGCTTCGGTAGAGGAAGTCAGTGTTGGTGCATAGACGTTGATGAGGCTGACCATTCCTGCTGCTGTATGAAGCTGAAGTTTGATGATCCTTGCAGACCTCTCCGTGGGCGGTACTATGGACCCTAACAACCTGTTCCTGATGGCTCAGCCAACGCCATGCTCCCTCACCTCTTCAGGTGGTTTGCCCTGCCAGAAGAAGGTAAAGTCCTTCTCCAGTATGCTGCCGGTCGCAGGCAGACGTGTCTCCGGCAGGGCGACTATCTCCTTCTGGAGCCTGCGTAGTTCATTGTTGATCACAGCTGTCTTGCGGGCGTCGTTCACCTCCAGTAGATCTTCCGAGAGACCCGGTGTCATGGTTCTTACATTCCATGTGCCCTGTTTGAGAGCTGGGAGGCCCTGTGTTTATTTTCTTTTGCCTGGTGCATGATTGACGATCCGCTTATTGGATTGTGGCCTAAGCCCCACGCACCCATTAGAGCATGCGGACCGTGGTGGGTCAGCACCACGACAGCTTGAGGCGGGCGGTAGCTGTCCCATGAAATCGGAGGATTTCTTCCACCGACGGTAACAACCCCTGGCGCCTCACTCTACGCCAATTGAGTGGTAGGCTTATCACCGGTAACTGTCGCTTCCCGTGTTGAGTTGTTGCTGGATTAGAGCGGTTTTACATAATTCATAATACATACGTTAAATATGATGCAAACACGTAATCGAGTGCAAATTAACCATTAAATACTTTATTTTTACTCAATCATTTGTACCTCGTTAAAATAGTGAGTAAGATATTGATTAGGAGAGAATTTCTGTTTTTATTGCATATTTCGACGTTTCAGCCGTATTAGAGCGGTTTTACGTGTACATCTTCCTTCGGTAATATAAACGGAAAATCACGAACATTTCAGTTAATTATAATGAAAACACATTGATTTTTATCATTTGTATTAGATACAACATTTTATTATGCCTTTTTAATGACAAAAATAACCCGAAACCTCGCTCTAATATTTGAAATAAAAATCCTCGAATTTGGTAATATAATTACTTTTTTAACGTTTTTCATAAAGTGTGCTTTAAGGTAAAAGTATTCGAATTTTCTAATACTTCGATACTACTTCATGTTTCCTCGCGATATGTGATTTGGCCTACAAATCTCAGAATTTCGCACAACTTGAGTTTTTTGCAAGTTTTCTTGCATTTTGTGTTGTTTTAAAAATCATCTAATTTAGCAATATTTTGACGTTTATCATCGTTTTTTACTTTATGAGATATAAGCCAAATATCAACGATTTAGGCAATATTTTGCCGTTTTTCCATGTTTTTAGGCATTTTTGCTTTATTGTCAATAATTCAGTGTATATCTTCTTTCTGTTATATAAACGAAAATTATATAAACTTTGTAGGTAAATCTAGAGAAAACACATTGATTTTTGTCATTGTATTTTCATTTTCATTTTCATTTCGAATAACATTTTCACATGCCTTTTTAATGATCAAAATAACACGAAACCTCGCTTTATCATTTGCAGTAAAGATCCTCGAATTTGGTAATATAGTGACTTTTTCACCATTTCATGTAGTGTTAATTAGGTAAAAATATTAGAATTTACTAATATTTCGATACTAATTCATGTTTCCACGCAATATGTAATTTGGCCTCCAAATCTCAGAATTTTGCGTAATATTGCGTTGTTAAGCTAGTTTTCTTGCATTTTGTTTTGTACTAAAAAAATCGAATTTGGCCATATTTTTACGTTCATCATCCTCTTTTCCTTTATGAGATACAAATCAAATATCAACGGTTTAGGCAATATTTTGTCGTTTTTCCACGTTTTTAAGAATTTTCGGTTTATTGTAATTAATTCATTATATGTACGATAACTATAATGCCAATAAGTAATTGATTGCAAATTAACCTTAAATACGTCATTTTCAATCAACCATTTGTACCTCGTTAAAATATTGATTAGGGTATATATATAGGGTAAAATATTGATTAAAAATATAGGGTAAGATATTGATTAGAGTAAAAATATAGGGTAAGATATTGATTAGGGGGAGATTTTTTTTTTTTTTTTTGCATATATTGATGTTTCAGCCGGATTATAGCGGTTTCACATGTACATTTTTTTCGGAAATATAAACGGAAAATCAGGAATATTTTCGTTAATTCTAATGAAAACACTTTGAATTTTATCATTTGTGTCGGAAAAACATTTTCACGTGCATTTTTAATGCTCGTACTAACACGAAACCTCATTTTATGATTTGAAGTAAAAAGCCTCGAACTTAGTAATATTGTGATTTTTTCACCTTTTCATGTAGTGGGATTTTAGGTAAAAATATTTGAATTTACTAATATTTCGATACTACTACATGTTTTCTAGCAATATGTGATTTGGCTTATAAATCTCAGATTTTCGCATAATGTTGCGTTTTTTGCAAGTTTTCTTCCATTTTGTTTTGTTCTAAAAATCATCAATTATATCAATATTTTGACGTTTACCATCTATTTCAGATCTATGAGATATAAACCAAATATCAACGATTTAGGCAATATTTTGCCGTTTTTTCACGTTTTTAAAAATACTTGGTTTATTATCATTAATTCATTGATTAATGATAATAAACCAAGTTTATTATCATTAATATATTCGATAAATATGATGCAAACACGTATTTGATTGCAAATTAACATCAAATTCGTCATTTTCAATCAACCAATTATACCTCGTCATAATATTGTACTGGAAACAACATTTCCATTTGCCTTATTAACGATCTAAATACACTTTATCATTTAAACTAAAAATCCCAGAATATTGTATTAGGGACTCTTTCAAGTTTTTCGTAATGTGTGAATTTAAGTAAAAATATTCGAATTTACATATTTCGATACTACCTGAAGTTTTCACACGATATGTGATTTGGCCTACTAATCTCCGAATTTCGCTTATTATTGCATTTAAGCTAGTTTTCTTGCATTTTGTTTTTGAACTAAAAATCATCAA
>WNGS01005634.1:38649-52187 GCA_020271785.1 Procambarus virginalis
TTTAATGAAAACACATTCATTTTTATAGTTTGTATTGAAAACAACATTTCCCTTTGCCTTATTAATGATCTAAACACACTTTATGATTTAAACTAAAAATCCTCGACAATGCTAATAGGGACGATTTTCACGTTTTTCGTATTGTGTGAATTTAAGTTAAAATATTCGAATTTACTAATATTTCGATACTACCTCAGGTTTTCATACGATATGTGATTTGGCCTACTAATCTCAGAATTTCGCTTATTATTGCGTTTAAAGCAAGTTTTCTTGCATTTTGTTTTTGAACCAAAAATCATCGAATTTACCAATATTTTGACGTTCATCATCATCTTTTCCATTATGTGATTTAAACCAAATATCAACGATTTAGGCAATATTTTGCCGTTTTTCGCAAATTTTAAGAATTTTTAGTTTATTTGTTGTTAATTCCTTATATGTACCTTATGTATGTTGCAAACACGAAATTAATTGGAAATTCACATTAAATACTTTATTTTCAATTAACCACTAGTACCTATTTCAAATATTGAGTAAAATATTGATTAGGAGATAAATCCTGTTTTTATTTCCTGTTTCAACGTTTCAGCTGAATTAGAGCGCATTTACTTGTATATCTTCTTTCGGAATTATAAACGGAAAACCACGAAAATTTTAGTTAATTTTAATGAAAAACATTGATTCATAAAATTTGTATTGGAAACAACATTTCCCTTTGCCTTTTAATGATCTAAAACCACTTGCACACTAAAAACACTTTCTCTCACTTCGTGAGAGAAATCCTTTTTTTATTGCATATTTCAACGTTTCAGCCGGATTAGAGCGCATTTATTTCTATATCTTCTTTCGGTAATATAAACGAAAAATCACGAAACATTTTGGTAATTTTAATGAAAACACATTGATTTTTATAGTTTGTAATGGAAACAACATTTTCATCTGCATTATTATGATCTAAATAACACTAAACCTCACTTTAGGATTTGAACTAAAACCGCTCTAATCCGGCCAAAACGTCGGAATATGCAATAAAAACATGATCAGAAATAAAAACGACCCTGTTACCCTGTTAAAAAAGGATAATAAACGTCAAAATATTGCTAAATTCGGTGATTTTTAGTTTAAAACTAAATGCAAGAAAACTTGCTTAAAAACGATATATTATGCGAAATTCTGTGATTTGTAGACCATTTCACATGTCGTATGAAAACGTTAAGTAGTGTCGAAATATTAGTAAATTCGAAAATTTACTTAAAAACTTAAAATCTCACAATATGAAAAACATGAAAAAAGTCAATATATTACCAAACTAAAATGCAAGAAAACTTGCTTAAAAACGATATATTATGCGAAATTCTGAGATTTGTAGACCATTTCACATGTCGTATGAAAACGTTAAGTAGTGTCGAAATACTAGTAAATTCGAAAATTTTACTTAAAATCTCACAATATGAAAAACGTGGAAAGAGTCAATATATTACCAAATTCAAGGATTTTTTGTTCAAATCATAGAGTGAGGTTTCGTGGTATTTAGATCTATTATAAGGCAAATGGAAATGTTGTTTCCTAAACAAACTATAAAAACCAATGAGTTTTCATTAAATTTAACTAAAATCTTCGCGATTTTCCGTATATATTACCGAAGGAAGATGTGTACGTAAAACCGCTGTAAACTGGCTATATATGTGCAATAAAAACAGGATTTCTCTCCTAATCAAAATTTTACTCACTATTTGAACTAGGTATTAATGGTTGATTGAAAATAAATTATTTAATATACACTTTCAATCAATTACGTGATTATATCATATTTATCGTATTTATAATGAATTAATTGCAATAAACTGCAAATTCTTAAAATCGTTGAAAAACGGCAAAATTTTGCCTAAATCGTTGACATTTTGTTTAAATCAAATACGAAAAGAGGATGATAAACGTCAAAATATTGCTAAATTCGATGAGTTTTAGTTCAAAACTAAATGCAAGAAAATTTGCTTCAAAACGATATATTATGCGAAATTCTGAGATTTGTAGGCCACTTCACATACCGTGTGAAGACTTTAAGTAGTATCGATATATTAGTAAATTCGAATATTTTTACTTAAAATCTCATAATATGGAAAACGTGAAAAAAGTCACTATATTACCAAATTCGAGGATTTTTAGTACAAATCGTAAAGTGAGGTTTCCTGTTCTTTACATCGTTCATATGGCAAATAGAAACGTTGTTTTCGATACAAACTATAGAAATCAATGTCTTTTCAATGCAATTAACTAAAATCTTCGTGATTTTCCTTTTATATTACCCAAAGAAGATGTACACGTATCACCGCTCAAATCCGGTAAAAACGTCGAAATATGCAATAAAAACAGGATTTCTAACTTAATCAATATTTTACTCACTCTTTTAACTAGTTGCAAATGACTGATTGAAAATAAAGTATTTAATGTGAATTTCCAATCAATTTTGCATTATATATATCGTATATTTAATTTTTTAAATAACAATTAACTGAAAGTTCTTAAAATGTTGAAAAACGGAAAAATTTCAAATCCTTCATATTTGCTTGAAGGAAAAGAGCGAAAAGAGGATGATGAAAAGAGGGAGACGGTCGGCCGAGCGGACAGCATGCTGGACTTGTGATCCTCTGGTCCTGAGTTCGATCCCAGGCTCCGGAGAGAAACAATGGGCAGCGTTTCTTTCACCCTATGGCCCTGTTACCCTGTTAAAAAAGGATGATAAACGTCAAAATATTGCTAAATTCGGTGATTTTTAGTTCAAAACTAAATGCAACAAAACTTAATTAAAAACTATATATTATGCGAAATTCTGAGATTTGTAGACCATTTCACATGTCGTATGAAAACGTTAAGTAGTTTCGAAATATTAGTAAATTCGAAAATTTTACTTAAAATCTCACAATATGAAAAACGTGAAAAAAGTCAATATATTACCAAATTCGAGGATTTTTTGTTCAAATCATAGAGTGAGGTTTCGTGTTATTTAGATCTATTATAAGGCAAATGGAAATGTTGGTTCCTAAACAAACTATAAAAATCAATGTGTTTTCATTAAATTTAACTAAAATCTTCGTGATTTTCGGTATATATTACCGAAGGAAGATGTATACGTAAAACCGCTGTAAACTGGCTATAACGTCGATATGTGCAATAAAAACAGGATTTCTCTCCTAATCAAAATTTTACTCACTATTTGAACTAGGTATTAATGGTTGATTGAAAATAAATTATTTAATATACACTTCCAATCAATTACGTGATTATATCATATTTATCGTATATATAATGAATTAATTGCAATAAACTGCAAATTCTTAAAATCATTGAAAAACGGCAAAATTTTGCCTAAATCGTTGACATTTGGTTTAAATCAAATAGGAAAAGAGGATGAAAGTAGCCACCTCACAGGAACGGGCACGCTCCACTAGCCAGCTGCTGGAAAGGAAAAGATCAGTGGTAGCTGTGGGTATTAAAGTATAGGTGGGTATACGGACAAAGCACCAGTGAATGGAATACTGAAGGCACTAGACATGGAAGGGGCTGAGCATAGCATTGAGAAGGTTTTCAGGCTAGGCTGGTACAAAAAAGTCAGAGACTGTGTGTTAAAGATAGTGTTTGCAAACGAGAACACAAAGGAGATGATTCTAACAAAGAAAAGCCACCTGCAACATGTGGGAGAATTAAAAAAAGTATTCCTCCAGAGGGTCATGATGAGGGAGGAGAGGGCCATGGCCGCAGAAGCAAGGAAGAAGCGCAGGGCAAGAGGTGAAAACCAGGAAATCACAGCTCCCAACACATCACCCCCAGATGCGAGGGGGGAACCCACAACCAGCTACCCAGTAACACCAGCGGGGAGGGCAACCCCACCACCCTCCTCTGCATAGAAACCCCCCCTACCCCAAATCCTCCCTGCCCCCACTCAAATACCTAGCCAAATCTCCCTCCCCTCACACCCAATCCCCACCCTTCTACCCCTCCCCTCCTCCCGCCGAGTCCCCCCTCCCCCCCTTTCTTTCCTGTCCTCCCTCTCATTTCACCCCATACCCTCCCTGTCCCTCCCCCTTCACTTGATTCCCCACCCCTCATCCCAGTATTCACTGCAACCCTGTTATCCACCTCACATATCCTCACACCCATGGAACAGCTTCCTCCAACAGCAGAACACTCACCAAGGAGATTTGAGAAGGGACAGAAGAAAGTGAGCCTCAAGGCAATGTACACTAACATAGATGGAATTACAAATAAAGCAAATGAACTCGGAGAATGGGTACTAGAGGAAAACCCAGACATAATAGCTCTCACAGAAACAAAGCTAACGAAAACCATAACAAATGCAGTGTTCCCACAGGACTATTATGTTGTGAGGAAAGAGAGAGAAGGAAGAGGTGGTGGTGGTGTAGCCCTGCTGGTAAGAAAAGGCTGGGATTTTGAGGAGATGGTTGTTCAGGGATGTGAAGGTTTCAGTGACTACATAACAGGTACAATAACAACTGGAGAGCAAAAAATTATAGTCGTAGTCATATATAATCCACCACCAAATGACAGAAGACCCAGACAGGAATATGATAGAAACAACAAGGCCACCATTAACATAATAGAGAAAGCAGCTTCTGTTGCTAACAAGAATGGATCTGGACTACTAATCATGGAAGACTTCAACCATGGGAAGATAGATTGGGAGAACAGAGACCCGCATGGAGGACCAGAAACATGGAGAGCTAAGCTGCTGGACGTGGCAACAAGAAACTTTCTAAGCCAGCACATCAAGGAACCAACAAGAATAAGAGGAGAAGATGAACCAGCAATACTTGATTTGATATTTACCCTAAATGAGTGGGATATAAGGGAAGTCAAGATGGAAGCACCCTTGGGAATGAGGGATCACAGTGTATTGAACTTTGAGTACCTGGTAGAGCTAGGAATTATCTCCCCAAAAAAGAACTAGGAAACAAAAGGCTGGCATACCGAAAGGGAAATTATGAGATGAGAAGCTTCCTAAGGGAAATACCTTGGGACACAGACCTCAGAGCTAAGTCTGTACAAGATATGATGGACTATGTCACCCAAACGTGTCAGGAGGCAGTAAGCAGATACATCCCGGCCCAAAAGGAAAAATCCGAAAAGCAAACGAAGAATCCATGGTATAATAGGGCATGTATGGAAGCAAAGAAACTGAACAAAAGGGCGTTATCTTGAGGTTAGGTTATCTTGAGATGATTTCGGGGCTTTTTAGTGTCCCCGCGGCCCGGTCCTCGACCAGGCCTCCACCCCAAGGAAGCAGCCCGTGCCAGCTGACTAACACCCAGGTACCTATTTTACTGCTAGGTAACAGGGGCATAGGGTGAAAGAAACTCTGCCCATTGTTTCTCGCCAGCGCTTGGGATCGAACCCAGGACTACAGGATCACAAGTCCAGCGTGCTGTCCGCTCGGCCGACCGGCTCCCTAGGAACTTCCGTGGAGTAACTTCTGGAGGAGGAGCGTGGAGGAACTTACGGAATAACAGAACACCAGAAAGAAGAGAGAGAGATACCAGAGAACCAGGAATGAGTATGTGAGGGTGAGAAGAGAAGCAGAGAAAAGTTATGAAAATGATATAGCAAACAAAGCCAAGACCGAACCAAAGCTACTCCACAGTCATATCAGAAGGAAAACAACAGTGAAAGAACAGGTAGTGAAACTTATAACAGGCGAGGACAGGTATACAGAGAATGACAAAGATGTGTGTGAAGAACTCAACAAGAGGTTCCAGGAGGTCTTCACAACAGAACAAGGTGAGGTCACTGTGCTAGGAGAAAGGGAAGCAAACCAGGCGGCCTTGGAAGGGTTCGAAATTACGAGATAGGAGGTCAAGAGACACCTGCTGGATCTGGATGTTAGAAAGGCTGTTGGTCCAGACGACGGGATCTCGCCATGGGTACTGAATGAGTGTGCAGAGGCACTTTGTTTGCCACTCTCCATAGTGTATAGTAGGTCACTGGAGACGGGAGACCTACCAGAAATATGGAAGACGGCGAATGTGGTCCCAATATACAAAAAGGGCGACAAGCAAGAGGCACTGAACTATAGGCCAGTGTCCTTGACTTGTATACCATGCGAGGTGATGGAGAAGATCGTGAGAAAAAAACTGGTATCACATCTGGAGAGAAGGGACTTCGTGACAAATCGCCAACATGGGTTCAGGGAGGGTAAATCTTGCCTGACAGGCTTGATAGAATTCTACGACCAGGTGACAAAGATTAAGCAAGAAAGAGAGGGCTGGGCGGACTGCATTTTCTTGGATTATCGGAAAGCCTTTGACACACTACCGCATAAGAGGCTGGTACATAAACTGGAGAGACCGGCAGGTGTAGCTTATAAGGTGCTCCAGTGAATAATGGAGTACCTAAGCAATAGGAAGCAGAGAGTTACGGTGAGGGATGAGACCTCCGATTGGCGTGAAATCACCTGCGGAGTCCCACAGGGCTCTGTACTCGGTCCTGTCTTGTTTCTGATATATGTAAATGATCTCCCGGAGGGTATACATTCATTTCTCTCAATGTTTGCTGACGATGCCAAAATTATGAGAAGGATTAAGACTGAAGAGGACTGTTTGAGGCTTCAAGAAGACATAGACATGCTAAAGGAATGGTCGAACAAATGGTTGTTAGAGTTTAACCCAACCAAATGTAATGTAATGAAGATAGGTGTAGGGAGCAGGAGGCCAGATACAAGGGATCATCTGGGAGAGGAAATTCTTCAGGAGTCAGAGAAAGAAAAAGACTTGGGGGTTGATATCACGCCAGACCTGTCTCCTGCTGCCCATATCAAGAGGATAACATCAGCGGCATATGCCAGGCTGGCCAACATACGAACGGCATTCAGAAATTTGTGTAAAGAAACATTCAGAACTTTGCATACCACATTTGTCAGGCCACTCCTGGAGTATACAGCCCCAGCATGGAGTCCATATATAGTCAAGGATAAGACTAAACTGGAAAAGGTTCAAAGGTTTGCCACCAGACTAGTACCCAAGCTGAGAGGTATGAGCTACGAGGAGAGACTACGGGGATTAAACCTCGCTTCGCTGGAAGACAGAAGAGTTAAGGGGGACATGATCACCACATTCAAGATTCTGAAGGGAATTGATAGGGTAAATAAAGACAGGCTATTTAACACAAGGGGCACATGCATAAGGGGACACAGGTGGAAACTGAGTGCCCAAATGAGCCACAGAGATATTAGAAAGAACTTTTTTAGTGTCAGAGTAGTTGACAAATGGAATGCATTAGGAAGTGATGTGGTGGAGGCTGACTCCATACACAGTTTCAAGTGTAGATATGAATAGCTAACACACTGACATTCCTGAGCCCAATAGGCTCCGGAATCTGTACACCTGTTGATTGACGGTTGAGAGGCGGGACCAAAGAGCCAGAGCTCAACCCCCACAAGCACAACTAGGTGAGTACACACACACACACACACACACACACACACACACACACACACACACACACACACACACACACACACACACACACACACACACACACACACACATGCACACACACTCACACGCACGCACGAACACGCATGCACACACACACTACACACACCCATCCACTACACCCACTCACCCACTACACACACACACCACACACACACTCACACTAACATACTCAAACACTTCCACACATGCACACAAACACACACCAACACACACACACACACACACACACACATTGGACTGGGAAATTTGAATAGGAAACACACACACACACACCCTCCCACTCATTGGATTGGAGAACTGAAATAGGAAACAAACATGGCAGGGGGAAGACGTAACACAGAGGGAGGTGAAGAACAAGATGACTCGCATCAGGAGATACTCTTTCATATGTGGAGAGGCATCAGAGAGGAGCTGAGGCTAATGGGGGAAAAGGTAGCCAACCTGCAGGACGAGCTGAAAGAGGCAAAGGAGGAGATTAAAAGCCTGAAAGAGAATCCTCCCCAATACCAGACACGAACCAGCCCTCAGGAAGATGGTAATGTATCCACAAAAGGGACTTCTACAACTCAACCCTCATTTGCAGACATACTTCGGAGGACCCCAGAAGTTGTCTCTGCAGTACAGGAAATTGCCATGAAAGTTGCTGCTTCTCAGGAAGCAGCAAGTTGCACTAGCCGACTGATAGAGAGGAAAAGAGCAGTAATTGTAGTTGGTATTAAGGAGCCAGCCCAGGGGAGAGGGGAGGTATGGACAGAGCCACAGTTAAGGAGATCCTTGAAGGGGTACAGATGGAGAGGAAAGAACAGAATATAGAAAAGGATTTCAGGATTGACCAGTACAACAGGGATAGAGATCGAGTGATAAAAGTGGATTTCAAAAGCAAGGCCTTAAAAGAAGAAATTTTTGCAAAGAAAAGCAGCCTATTCAATGTACGGAAGCTCAAAAAGGTATTCCTGCAGAGGGATATGACCAGGGAGGAGAGATTGAGGGCAGCAACAGCAAGGAAGGAGCGCATGGAGAGATACAGGAATCAGGGAGCCACAGCCCAGAACCCTATGATCCCAGAAGGGAGTGGGGAACCCTCCACAGGCAGTTCAACCGCCCCAGTGGAAGGAGGAGGATTGCACCCACCTCCCACCCAATAGAAGCCCTACCTGTTCCAGCCCCTACGAACCCCTCCACTGAGTGGCAACCTGGACCATCCACCCCCAACTTACCCCCTCTCCTCAAGGCTTTCCCTCTGCACCACCCCACCAACCCTCCCTACTCCCCCAAACCCACCCAACTCCCCTAAGCCCTCCCTTCTTACTCAACCCCTCAAGCCACCCCTTTTCTCCCACTACCCTAAGGTCTCCCCTCTCCCACATCCCCCAAGCCACCCCTTTTCTCCCACCCCCCTAAGCTCTCCCCCTCTCCCCCACCCCCCAGAGCCCTCCCTTATCCCCCTCCCCATTAAGCCCTCTTTTCTCCCTAACCCCCCCCCCAGCCTTCCCTCTTCTGATCTCAAGACCAGATCCTCCCAGCCCCCTAACAACCCAGGTCCCCCTTACCCCTCAGCCCCCCTCATAACCCAGGTCTCCCCCCTAACCCCTCCCCATCCCAGACCCTCCAAGTTTACCTACTCCAGTGGAATCAACAGGAAGTGAGGATGGATAGAAAAGAGTAAGCTTCCAGGTGATGTACTCAAACATAGATGGGATTTCAAGCAAGGCAAGTGAACTTAGGGAAAGAGCACAAGAAGTAAACCCAAATGTAATTGGACTCACGGAACAAAACTCTCAGGAATTGTAACGAATGTGGTGTTCCCCCAGGACTACACTGTAATAAGGAAAGAGAGGAAGGGTAGACAGAGTGGCCCTATTCATGAGAAAGGAATGGAGTTTCAAGGAGATGGTTATCCCAGGCTGCGAGGGGTTTAGAGACTACATAACTGGCACCCTGACAATGGGAGGACCAAGAGTAGTAGTAGCAGTGATGTATAATCCTCTACCAAACGACAGAAGGCCCAGGCAAGAGTATGACAGAAACAACATGGCAGTTAACAACATAATTGAGAGGGCAGCCTCTGCTGCCTGTAGAATTCGATCCCATCTGTTCATCATGGGGGACTTCAATCACGGAAGGACAGACTGGGAGAACAAGGAACTGCAAGGAGGAGAGGAAACATGGAGAGCTAAACTACTGGAGGTGGCAACAAAAAACGTTTAAGTCAGCATGTCAGGGAACCTACAAGAATGAGGTGAAATGATGAACCAGCGAGACTCGACTTAGTCTTCACTCTGAATGACTCCAGCATAAGGGAAATTGACTTCGAGGCCCCAGTAGGAATGAGCGATCACAGTGTACTGATGTTTGAGTATCTGGTCGAAGAAGGGTCAAAGTACTCGAGAAAGGGAGCTGAAAGCAAAAGGCTAGCATTCCATAAGGGAAACTATAAGGAGATAAGAAAATTCCTAATGGATATAACTTGGGAAACAAAGCTCAGGGGAAGGACGGCCCAAGGCATGATGGAATACATCACGAAGAAGTGTAATGAGGCAGCAGAAAAGTTTAACCCAGCCCAAAAGGAAAAAATTAAATGCAGATGAGAAACCCATGGTTTAATCAGAGATGTAAACTAGCTAAGCAACTAAGTAAAAGAGCGTGGAGAAACTATAGAAATAACTGGACACGTGAGAGCAGAGAAGGATACCAGAGAGCCAGGAATGAATATGTCCAGGTGAGAAGAGAGACAGAAGGGCAATATGAAAACAACACAACAAACAAGACTAACACTCAACCTAAATTGCTGCACAGCCACATCAGGAGAAAGAAAACAGTGAAAGAACAGGTAATGAAACTGAGGATAGGGGCAGACAGATTCACTACAAATGACAAAGAAGTGTGCGAGGAACTCAATAAGAATTTACAGGAAGTCTTTGCATTAGAGCAAAGAGAAGTTCCAGATCAGGCAACCAATCAGGCAACAAAAATCAGGCAGGAAAGAGAGGGGTGGGCAGACTGCATATTTTTGGATTGTCAGAAAGCCTTTTGACACAGTACCACATCAGAGACTAGTGCGAAAGCTGGAGATGCAGGCAGGAGTGAAAGGAAAGGTACTCCATTAGATAAGGAAGTACCTAAGTAACAGAAGAACGCGAGTCACTGTGAGGGATGAGGTCTCAGACTGGTGAGACGTCAGCAGTGGAGTCCCGCAGGGTTCAGTCCTTGAACCCATACTGTTTCTGATATATGTAAATGATCTACCAGAGGGTATAGAATCATTCCTCTCATTGTTTGCTGATGATGCAAAAATTATTAGGAGGATTAAGACGGAGGAAGACAGTATGAGACTACAAGATGATCTAGACAGACTGAATGAATGGTCCAGCAAATGGCTACTAAAGTTCAACCCGAGTAAATGTAAGGTAATGAAAAAAGGCTGTGGAAACAGGAGGCCAGATACAGGATACAGAATGGGAGATGAAGACCTTCATGAAACGAACAGAGAGAAAGATCTAGGAGTTGATATTACACCAAACCTGTTTCCTGAAGCCCACATCAAGACAATAACATCTGCGGTGCATGCGAGGCTGGCTAACATCAGAACTGCCTTCTGGAACCTGTGTTAGGAATCATTCCATTAGGCTAGTCCCAGAACTAAGAGGCATGAGATACGAGGAAAGGCTGAGTGAAATACACCTCACGACACTGGAAGACAGAAGAGTAAGGGGAGACATGATCACAACCTACAAAATTCTCAGAGGAATTGATAGGGTAGATAAAGATAAACTGTTTAACACGGATGGAAGGCGAACAAGAGGACACAGGTGGAAACTGAGTACCCAAATGAGCCACAGGGACGTTAGAAAGAACTTTTTCAGTGTCAGAGTAGTTAACAGATCGAATGCATTAGGCAGTGATGTGCTGGAGGCTGACTCCATACACAGTTTCAAATGTAGATATGATGGAGCCCAGTAGGCTTAGAAATATGTACACCTTTTGATTGAGGTTGAGAGGCGGGACCAAAGAGCCAGAGCTCAACCCCCGCAAGCACAAATAGGTGAGTACACACACACACACATTGCTGCCACTTCCGTTGTTACCAACAGGACACGCAATAACGGAAGGGGGGGGGGGTTACGGAGTAGCGGGGGAGGTCACTGAGTAGCGGATGGGTCCACAGAGGAGTGGGGGGTCGGTACTGGGGGTCACATGGAAGTGGAGGAGGTGAGGGCAGTATTGGGGGGGTCACGGTTCAGTGGGGGCAGTATTGGTGGTGGGCCCGGAGGTTCCGGAGCTCTTCTCTTGTTCTTCCTCCTTATAAATGGTGGTTGTACTGGGGGAGGGTCACAGAGGAGCGGGGAAGGTGGGGGCTCGTCAAAGAGGAGTGGAGGAGGTGAGGGCGGTACTGGAAGGGGGTCACGGTTCAGTGGGGATAGTATTGGGGGTGGGCCCGGAGGTTCCGGAGCTCTTCTCTTGTTCTTCCTCCTTATAAATGGTGGTTGTAGTGGGGGAGGGTCACAGAGGTGCGGGGGAGGTGGGGGATGGTCACAGAGGACTGGAGGAGGTGAGGGCGGTACTGGAGGGGGGTCACGGTTCAGTGTGGGCAGTTTTGGGGGTGGGCCCGGAGGTTCCGGAGCTCTTCTCTTTTTCTTCCTCTTTATAAATGGTGGTTGTACTGGGGGAGGGTCACAGTGGTGTGGGGGCGGTGTGTGTGTCTTCTCCTCCTTGTCCTCCTTCTTCTCCTTCTCCTCCTCCTTCTCCTTCTCCTTCTTTTCCTCTTCCTTCTTCATCTCCTCCTTCTTCATCATCATCTCCTCCTTCTTCTGCTTCTCCTTCTTCTTCTGCTTCTCCTCTTTCTTTTCTGCTTCTCCTCCTCCTTCTTCTTCTTCTATTCACCTTTCCTCACCTCATCCTCTCCATCCTTGGAGGTTTTGCTTGTCGTACACCCCATAGTTGACAGGTAAATTACTATATAACAATATAAATAAGGCCGCCCGTCGCGCCAATACCGGCAGCGGACCACTCCTTCCGTCTCGTCGTCTTAATATCACAGATAAACGTAATATTAGTCAGGAGGGAATGTTTCTGGTTCGTTAAGGGAAGATAAGAACAGGCCGGATGGCGGAGCAGGCCGGATGGTACGACAGGTGGCGGGAGCAGGCCAGATATTACGACAGGTGGCGGGAGCAGGCCAGATATTACGACAGGTGGACATTCGTTTTCCACCAGGATCCGACTGCCCAAAAATGTCAACAAATGCTGCACTTGATAGAGTTTTCGTTTTCTATTTCACATCGACGGACTTCGTAAAGGGGTGAAAGGGTCTATCCCCTTTCAAGGGGGACAGGCATCAACCACGACTCTCCATAACACTCCCTATACAATAACATAACTCAGTGAGGATAGCAAGCATGTAGTGGGAATGGACCTAAAGTAGCTACGATGGACATTGGTGTATTTGGCGGGACAGGGTGTTGTCGGGATGGACAGGAAGCAGGGGGGCGGGCAGGGAGAGTAGTCGGGATGGACAGGAAGTAGGGGGGCGGGCAGAGGGTGTAGTCGGGATGGACAGGGTGTAGTGGGGAGGACAAGGTCCAGTGAGAAAGGAATAAGTTTTAGCGCGGGAGCAAAGGGTGTAATAGGGACAGACAGTGAGTAGTAGGGATGGCTAGGCTGTATTGGCAAGAGCAGAGTATAGTTGGACAGACTCGGTGTATTGAGTACAAGAATGTGTAGTGGGGATGGAGAGTATAAGCGCCCAGCAATTACAAACATATAGCACTTGGAAGGGGTCAAGTAAGGATTTGGGAAGGGACGGGGGGAAGGAATGGTGCCCAACCACTTGGACGGTCGGCGATTGAACGCCGACCTACATGAAGAGAAACCGTCGCTCTTCCGTCCAGCCCAAGTGGTTGGTCGAGAGCGTGTAGAGTAGATGGAGAAGATGTAGAGAAGAAGGAGAATGTGTTGTGAAGATGGAGAAGATGTAGTGAAGATTGAGAGGGGTGTAGTGAAGATGGAGACGGTGTAATGAAGATGGAGAAG
>WNGS01005636.1:0-21448 GCA_020271785.1 Procambarus virginalis
AGGTCCACTTAGGAAGATATTTGGGTCTGGTCTGGTTCACTTGCGTGCCGATAGAGGTCACTACTGTGTTTCGTTTGGCCAATCAGAGAGCAGGAAACATTCTTCATATTGAAGATTTAGCGCTGGCTTATCGGAGCTCAACTGCCTCCTATTGACGTAGAATTTTCTTATAAAATTAATATATTTTGAAGTAAAACTATGTTTTTCAACTTCTACAGCCAGCACCGACATTGTAGTAAACAAATATTTTACATTTGTTGTTTACCTACGTAATTCTAAGAGATACTGTGTAGCTGTCATTGTTGCTCGGAAGATTCACTGACACTTATTGTATATATTTATGAATTTACCCAAGGGGCACTATGTAGTGGTCTCGACGAGGACAGAAAGCCGGCGGCTTATTAAAGGGCCCGCAATTGTCTTAATGATATTTTTTAGCTGGAATTTGGCATTTACGGCTTCAGCGGGTAGGCGGTTCCTTGGGTTTATAACCCTCTTGGTGGAAAAAAACATCTGTTTTCAGTCCTACTCGAGAGAACATACTCTCCAACACTATATCTGTGATTGCCCTGTTATCAGTGACTTCATACCAAATGGTATGAGGTACTTTGAGCTCTGCAATTACTTCATACACTCAGGAATATTGGAAGATATTCTTGTGTTGCACCTAGATTTTGCCAGTGGAGGCTAATAGATCAGCCTTAAGTATTTTGTTCTCTCCTGATTCCATGTATGACTGGTCATCCTGTGAGGTGAGGATGTTGGATGAGCTTGTAGCTGGTTTTCGATGTACACTGTGTGGTCCTTCATACAGAATAGGGAAGCAGCACATTGCTGTGTATACCTAAACATGTTAAAAAAATACATTGTTTGAGAGGAGTTTTGTAGAAACTGGTAAGAGTAATTATAATATAATGTTTCCATGATTCAGTGCTTACCTCTTGTGAAAATCGTGAAGAGTTGTTTAGTCAGAGTTGATTTGTTTTTTGTATTGAGGCTGGTATTTTCTACCTTGATTCCATGTATGTCTAACCATCCTGTGAAGTGGGAGTATTAGATAAACTTATAGCTAGTTTTTTTATCTACACTGTGTAATATTCCATATAGAATAGGGTAGCAGCACATTGCTGTGTATATAAAGATTTTAAATTATAGTTTGCATTATTATAAGTACTGTATTATCCTTATTAAACCATCTTAACCATGGATCATTAAGATCTCATGTTGATATGTACATATTTCTTTGAACTGCTAATCCATGCTAATCATTTTTTAATCATTCATTAAATCGTGCATTATGTCTCACTTTTCACTTCCTTGGATATATTGTACAGTACAAAAAGATAGGATAAAAATAAACCAGTAATATTTCGTTTATTATATTTTTTATTGAAATAACTGCATTAATATTTTTACAGCTGACTGGATTTGTTTTACCATGCAGGTGCATTATTCGTTAAAAAAAATTGGTTTATTATTACACACAATGGTGCTACATAGCCTTCCCAGCTTGGTGCCTTCTTTCAATACTTACTTACTGATTATACTTACAGATAAATAATAATAAATAAATTTTATGAGGAAAAGTACATACAGTTGATTTTCAAACATAATGTTGGATTTATAGACAGAACTAGTACATACAATACCTAAAGCCACTAATACTCATAGTATTTCGGGTAAGGTGTGGGGGAAAAAACACTTTGACTAAAACTTAATAGCAATCGGGATTAGGTATAAATTGTGTTGAAAGAAGGAATAAATAATAAAAAAGGGGGGGGGTATCATAGCAGAAATCAGCAATTGTACACGTTGGTGAACAAACAGATTGTGTAACAGGAAGAGGTCTTGGACACAAACTTGTTCCATGCTAAATGTAGAGGAATCAGCTGAGTATTCCTCAAATAAAATAAGCTGCCTCAGCTTATAAGGTAAATAAAATAAGCATTTCTCAAATAAGTAGCTGCCTCATCTCACTGCCTTACTGCTACATAGCCTTCCCGGCATGGTGCCTTCTTTTGATAATTACTTGTTCCACACCCAAGTTGTGTAACAGGAAGAGGTCTTGGACCCCTACTTCCCTCTCTTTTTTAATTGTCCATATCGTCATAATTATAGCTTTAAGAATTCAATGAATAAAGTTTTTGACATTTTTACCCTAACATCATTTTTACCTAACATCATTTGTGCAGCATATTTTTATTTTATGTCTCACCCAGATTTAATTTCAAAATAAAACCAAACTAAATAAATTAGAAATAGGTATGTATAGCTAAGGTACACCCTTACTACTAAGTGAACAGGGGCATTTGGTGATAGTAAATGATCCCATCAGGCAGGGCTCATCACCTTCTCTCACATTTCATGTTCACCAGTGTTTATTTACTTAATAACTACTGATATAATATCTTGCTATTATAAAACTAATTCTAATATCATAAAAGACTTATTTACTTCAAGTTTCAAGCAGAGAATGCATATATAACTAACACGAAGGAATCCTCTTCACGAGATTCACCAGCAATAATCTTTTGTTTACGTTCCAAAATCTTAAAATCGATCCCAGTGTTATGTAGTAGAGAAAAATTCAGTTATATCCAGTTTACGTAAAGCTACGAGTGGTCGAGAGTACACTTAGATGACGGACTAAACTTAAGAAGGTTTTCTTCTTAGTATAGCTGCCTGAATACCGATGTAGCCGCCACGAAGGCGCTAAGAAGGAAAACATTCGTAAGTACCTTCGTGAATCTGGCCCCAGTTTACTGAACGATTACTACTATCTCTACTGTCACGGTAGTAGTGGATTTGGTGGTGATATCGCTGTTGTTCCTCCTTTACAGACTACCGAACCCACAACTCGACAAATGCTTCTATTTCACTAGGAGATCACACTAGGCACTTCTGGCCCTTGGAGAGGGGCTCAACGTCACACGTTTAGGAGATGCGGCTCCAACACGCAGCCGCGTTGTCACGTGCACACACCCACTCAAGCCGCTGTGACTCCCCACTCTCTCCTTATGGGATATGATCTCCTCAATCCCCTTTGACTCACTAGATTTCCGTCTTACCCTGTCCACAGCAGTGGTTCCTTTCTCTCTCTCTCTCTCCTTCTGTACTATTTCCTAGGAAGCCTCACTCGGACAAGTGCAAACACCAGCAAATTTGAATACATTTACTGGACGAAGTACATATACAATACACACATACATAGAATAATAATGAATCCTATACTCTATACTATTATAATCAGGTTGCACTCCAAAACCATCAGAACTCTATCCTCAGCTTGCTAAGTGGTATCCTATCTCTTGGTATTACCACCTAATATTACCAACCTCCTCAAGTAGATTAAGTCTTACAGTATAATGGTACACTTTCAACAAGAAAATACATACATATAAATATATCTCTAAACACGTACAAGAAAATTCAGCAGGAAGATGCAATAACACACACATATATATATATATATATATATATATATATATATATATATATATATATAACTGAAAACTCACACCCCAGAAGTGACTCGAACCCATACTGCCAGGAGCAACGCAACTGGTATGTACAGGGATGCCTTAATCCGCTTGACCATCACGACCGGACATAAGGAAGTGATAGCCGGAGCTATATGAACCACTTCCCCGCCGGCACTCGTATGGTAATCTTGGGCATAGCATTTTATCAAATCACCTCATTTTTGGGGCAACACGTGAGGAACACAAATGCAAACAAGCCTGAATGGTCCCCAGGACTAGATACAACTGAAAACTCACACCCCAGAAGTGACTCGAACCCATACTGCCAGGAGCAACGCAACTGGTATGTACAGGGATGCCTTAATCCGCTTGACCATCACGACCGGACATAAGGAAGTGATAGCCGGAGCTATATGAACCACTTCCCCGCCGGCACTCGTATGGTAATCTTGGGCATAGCATTTTATCAAATCACCTCATTTTTTGGGGCAACACGTGAGGAACACAAATGCAAACAAGCCTGAATGGTCCCCAGGACTAGATACAACTGAAAACTCACACCCCAGAAGTGACTCGAACCCATACTGCCAGGAGCAACGCAACTGGTATGTACAGGGATGCCTTAATCCGCTTGACCATCACGACCGGACATAAGGAAGTGATAGCCGGAGCTATATGAACCACTTCCCCGCCGGCACTCGTATGGTAATCTTGGGCATAGCATTTTATCAAATCACCTCATTTTTTGGGGCAACACGTGAGGAACACAAATGCAAACAAGCCTGAATGGTCCCCAGGACTAGATACAACTGAAAACTCACACCCCAGAAGTGACTCGAACCCATACTGCCAGGAGCAACGCAACTGGTATGTACAGGGATGCCTTAATCCGCTTGACCATCACGACCGGACATAAGGAAGTGATAGCCGGAGCTATATGAACCACTTCCCCGCCGGCACTCGTATGGTAATCTTGGGCATAGCATTTTATCAAATCACCTCATTTTTTGGGGCAACACGTGAGGAACACAAAT
Source organism: Procambarus virginalis (assembly GCA_020271785.1). Taxonomy (NCBI): domain Eukaryota; kingdom Metazoa; phylum Arthropoda; class Malacostraca; order Decapoda; family Cambaridae; genus Procambarus; species Procambarus virginalis. Next base: position 4,517 of record WNGS01005636.1, read on the forward strand.
GCAAACAAGCCTGAATGGTCCCCAGGACTAGATACAACTGAAAACTCACACCCCAGAAGTGACTCGAACCCATACTGCCAGGAGCAACGCAACTGGTATGTACAGGGATGCCTTAATCCGCTTGACCATCACGACCGGACATAAGGAAGTGATAGCCGGAGCTATATGAACCACTTCCCCGCCGGCACTCGTATGGTAATCTTGGGCATAGCATTTTATCAAATCACCTCATTTTTTGGGGCAACACGTGAGGAACACAAATGCAAACAAGCCTGAATGGTCCCCAGGACTAGATACAACTGATACAAATTTGATAAAATGCTATGCCCAAGATTACCATACGAGTGCCGGCGGGGAAGTGGTTCATATAGCTCCGGCTATCACTTCCTTATGTCCGGTCGTGATGGTCAAGCGGATTAAGGCATCCCTGTACATACCAGTTGCGTTGCTCCTGGCAGTATGGGTTCGAGTCACTTTTGGGGTGTGAGTTTTCAGTTGTATCTAGTCCTGGGGACCATTCAGGCTTGTTTGCATTTGTGTTCCTCACGTGTTGCCCCAAAAAATGAGGTGATTTGATAAAATGCTATGCCCAAGATTACCATACGAGTGCCGGCGGGGAAGTGGTTCATATAGCTCCGGCTATCACTTCCTTATGTCCGGTCGTGATGGTCAAGCGGATTAAGGCATCCCTGTACATACCAGTTGCGTTGCTCCTGGCAGTATGGGTTCGAGTCACTTCTGGGGTGTGAGTTTTCAGTTGTATCTAGTCCTGGGGACCATTCAGGCTTGTTTGCATTTGTGTTCCTCACGTGTTGCCCCAAAAAATGAGGTGATTTGATAAAATGCTATGCCCAAGATTACCATACGAGTGCCGGCGGGGAAGTGGTTCATATAGCTCCGGCTATCACTTCCTTATGTCCGGTCGTGATGGTCAAGCGGATTAAGGCATCCCTGTACATACCAGTTGCGTTGCTCCTGGCAGTATGGGTTCGAGTCACTTCTGGGGTGTGAGTTTTCAGTTGTATCTAGTCCTGGGGACCATTCAGGCTTGTTTGCATATATATATATATATATATATATATATATATATATATCAGCATAAATGTTCTGTGACACACAACGAATCAACCGATCACTCTATCCGTCCTAGAACATCTCTGTAGGTAATCCTGCCTACGACTGTAACTCTAAACTTTAGTATACACACTTCTCGGTACCAGGATGGCAAACGATCACTCACCTCTCACTGCGTCGTTCACGCTAATGACAAACACTCTCGCCTCCATACAAGTGCTCATTTAGAACTATTTCACTACCCTGATAACTTCAGGTTCCTCAGGGCTTAATCACCAGGATCCTCTGCAGCTCCTCCAGGCTGCTACCATGAAGATTCCTTGAACAATTATGGTGCTTCCCTACTCCCACTAGGGTCCTCCACAGCTCTCCTGGCTGCTGCACCATAAAGTTTCCTCGAACAACTGTGGTGCTTCACCACCTCTACAGAAGCACGTGACACTCCTCCTCACTGCTTCTCTTCACAGCTCGAGGTCCTCTCCTCCACTGCCTTGGAGTCTCACCAATTACTCCCTCTGTGCTGGCTTCGAAGTCCTCAGCAACTTCTTCCCCAAAGACAAACCTGCAACCCATTTGCACTCCATAAATTGTTTCCCTTTTTAACACATAAACAAAATTAATCACACAACATCTTTGCCTCCAACCTCTATCTGTCTTCTACATATAGTGAGAGTGGACTCCCCCACTGGAGCGAGTCCATGCTCCACCTCGCCTGGCGGGCCTCACTCACTCCGGGAGGGGCCTCTGCCGGCTCCCTCAGTTGCCTGCCAGCGCTCAGAGGAGATGGATGTCGCTCCGTGTTCCTCCCACTCTACTCTCTTATTTCAGGCTTTATGCCTTACCAAAACATGTTTAACTTGACAATAAACATTGCTACTGTCGCTGGGCACACGACCAATTACAACTAATCACTATGAACTGGCTTAAATCAGGCTTACCACAGATTATTTGGTCGAGGGCGCTCCTTCCCTCTGACAGCGAGTGACCAGGGCGTTCCCACAGCACATGAAAATGCCTTTGGGCGGCTTAATACTCTCTCCTCGCCGTCCAGGACTTGAGACCGCAACGTCTACAGCTCGATTCCACAGCTGGAACGTCTGTACCTTCTCTTCTCTTGGAGATAATATCGCTTGGGGTCTCCTTCTGACTGGAGTTCAACGAAGCGCGTCCTCCCCCTACGATGTCGGGCCTCAAGTGAGGTCAAGGCCCTCCCAAGCAAGCCTCACGCCTCCAGCAACCTGTCTACATCTCCTAACCAGTCATTTATTTGTTTCCTCGTTCATTGCCCATAATCTCAAATTTTTATTTAAATCGACCAAACTATCTTACCTAAGTATTATCGCCTATATGATTCCAGGACCTACCAGTCAGGTCAGTCTTGCTGAATAACTCAAAGAGAGAGACTCGTTTCTCCTGCAGGCTGAGATCATAACACTACTTACAGCTAAGCTGTCCCTTTAGTTTTAGTAGATGAATCAATGCATTCAACTAACCATTGAATATAATATGAATTTATAATATATACACATGCATTTCTTATTCTCATCATTCATTTCTTATTCTCATCATTCATTCATTATATAATATCATTCATTACACATTACATGCATTATATAAACTAACCTTATAGAATAACCCCCAAAGTGTGTGGAGGGATTTGGCTCTATAATATATAGAATCGACAGTTCATTTAATATACATTCATTGAATTATTATATTTATTAGACTTTAATTACATTTAATCTTAGAAATCCATAAGCCACTGGTTCTCTCATTTAGAATTCTGGTTCTTCCAGCATATTAGAATTATATATATTAATTTTATTATCATTAATCTAGAGCCAGGTTTCCTCCACAAATGTATCCTAGATTGTGGTCACCGTAGACCTTTTGCAGGTGGATGGTACCCTTTTTCGCAATAACAGCATCATTATGCAGTTTACTTTCTTCTTAATATCTTCATTCCAATTTCTGGTTATTCTCTTGAATTCGGTTCGATCGTGAACGATTTTTTTTTTAGTTTGGTGAAATATTCATGAATCAGGATGTGGACGAAGGTTGTGATTTTATTGGCTCTCCGGACTGTGATGTTCTCCGTGGACTTGACTGCTTCTTTGTGTTTATTTTCTAGGATGTTACTTCTGTAGTTGCTTCTTCTTATTTGCTTCTGCTAAGAGTTCTCCTTGAAGGGAAGTAGGGGTGGTGATTTTATTTTGGTCTTTTAGTTCGTGTATATCGTCTAATAGCATTTCTAACTCCAGTCTCTTTTGGTAAGGTCTTGGGCTGGAGAGGTAGTGGCAATTCCGTCCGAAGTTAAGGAGATCTGCTTGTTCCTGGGTGGGTTCATATCCACTCGGGAACTGGGTGCTACTAGACGATTTTCACGAGCTAGAAGAAATGCTACCTGACGACGATATTAATGGATCTACTTACCCAAAACTTAACTAGTGCTTAACTTTACCCATGAAATAGGCATCGATAGTGCAACCCATTTCTTCGATGTCTACGTGAGAACCAAAGACAACACTTTTACCAAATAAGTTTATACTAGACCAACTAACGTTGTAATGTTAATGAATGGTCATTCCGAATGCCCCGACAGATATAAAACTAGTGTCATTTATTTATAAGTAAATCATTTATACGTAAAGCCCTTACTCATAGTTCCGAATAGTATATAGATCAAACAGAACTGGGTATAGACCTTCAAGTATTAACAAACAATGGGTACACAAATCCATAAGTCAACACCCATATCAGAAGATATTTCGAAAATGCTAAAACAGGTAACAATGACTGCAGCAGCAAACAACCGCTCATATAAAGCTCTATTACAAATCCACTATGAGCTCACAGTATAAAACAGAAGAAAGAGTAATAAATATAATTTTAAAAGGAGTGGAGCCGAGAGCCCAAGAACAATGATTGGAATCATTATTTATTACAAAATAAGAAAGACTGCTGATTTAATACTTAAGAGCACCCTAAATAAACAATACAACTCTCTCAAAGAAGCAAACATGGTATACAAATTTATATGCCCCAATGTAAATTGGGTCGCTACACCATTAGCCGTGAGGGAACTACCTTCACCACATTAATGGACCAGATGTCACTACACCACTAGCAATGAGGACCCACCTTCACCACATTAATGGACCAGCTGTCACTACACCACTAGCCGTGAGGACCCACCTTCACCACACTGATGGACCAGATGTCACTACACCACTAGCCGTGAGGACCCACCTTCACTACACTGATGGACTACACCACTGACCATGAGGACCACCTTCACTACACTGATGGACCAGCTGTCACTACACCACTAGCCGTGAGGACCCACCTTCACCACATTGATGGACCAGCTGTCACTACACCACTAGCCGTGAGGACCCACCTTCGCCACACTGATGGACCAGCTGTCACTACACCACTGACCATGAGGACCCACCTTCACTACACTGATGGACCAGATGTCACTACACCACTAGCCGTGAGGACCCACCTTCAGGAGGACAGCGAAGGCTGGTGAGAGGCCGGCGAGACTGAAGGCGATAGAGCACACCTGTGAGTCAAATGGGTAACGCTGGAGTTGGAACTGACAGGTGAAGTCTACAGTGTACATCTGGCGCAGCTCCAGGGTGTTCTCCGAGCCCAGGTAGACATCGTCTGCACCAAAACATCACACAATGAAGAATTATCATAGGTGTTAAGACATAAGGAGAGGCTAATACGGTAAATAATTATTAAAACAAAAGTAATCCTTGTAAATGTGAACACAGAATGGAGAAGGATTTAGTGTTGTCTCACCTTCGAAAAGTCTGCTGTCATCATCAGGAAGGGGAGAAGCTTCCCGTTGTACTGTCAGCAACTCTGATCTGAGGGTGAGCTCTGCCAGGCTCCGCGCTCCGTCTTCCATCTGAAGTGTCGGCATCCAAACATCTTTATGGTTTTGTATCTTATTCAGATATTGATCTTCCCTCAAGTTCTTCATGGTCAGCCTGGCGTCGCGCCAGGACAAACTGAGGATGATGTCCAACACCATCTTGAAGTTCAGAATGTCTAGTTTCCTAATGGATGTGATTTCTACGGAGATGTGAATGGGCACGGGAGTGTTTTGCTCTTTAGGAGGTGGCATCTCAACAGAGTAGCCGCTGGGGATTTGTGCAAGTTGGCAGTTCAATTCATCACTCCGGTCCGGGCAGTCGGTGGCCAGGTTGCAGTGCTTCGTTTTGCTGATGCAGGTGCCGTCGTTACAGGTAAATTCGTCATCTCCACAAATAGTTATCAAGATCTCCATCTCAAGGAGAAACCAAAATTTGAATCAGATTTCATCTACAGTAAATAATGGAATTAGTTGATTGACATGGTTTCCCTAAAAATATAAATAATACAAAAATTATTTATCTTACCTCGTTTATGATGCACTTGTCTCCTGTGAGCGTCCACTTGTGAACACCTACGGGATAATCGCTCGGTGTCCTCAGCAGCATATAACTTGACAAGCTGGTGTGACCACGACTCACCAGCCTCCAGGTCATTCTGTCTGTGTCCCAAGAGATGACCGTGTAGTAAGGTCCTTGGAACTGTGGTCTGTTGTTTTTATAACCGCTAAGGAAAAGTGTTTTGTCAATAACAGAGTTTTTACAGAGGCCGCGCACCTTGAATTTGGGCGTGGATGTGAAGTTACAGAGGGGACACATTTGTTCTTGGCAAGGTGTGCTGTACCAGTCATAAGGGTAGTTGGCGCCACCCACACTGACACACAGTTGTCCCACCTTTACTTTATCAAACCCTGTGTATAATTTGTTCCAGGGTAAGGTCTGATTATTAGCCACGTTCAGCCACTTACCTGATTCCAAATTGCCCTTAATACCAAGCCAGTAAAGTGTTCCATAGTCATCAACACATTGGTCATTAAATCTAACAAATTGGTCAAATATTTCAGTGTTTGTTTTGTTGTTGTTGGGCACTGCCATAAACCCTTTGAATCTTGAGCAATATTCATAGGATGACTGAAAATTCAATCTTTCTGTGATCAGCACAAGCGTGTTGGAGTCTTCCTGACACAAGGTACTAAGTGGGGCCTGAGAAACATTTACGTAACCTCTCGCTCTAAACAGAGACATTTTCTCGTCGAAATATACAATTGGTTGTGAGTTGTTATCCAGTTGCTGACATTTGATGTAAGGTCTGAGACTGGCGTACGGAAGTGTCTGAGAGAAAAGGAGTAAGTGCGCCACATCTCCGTGTATGCTCTGGCGAACATCAAAGCTGCCCTCCAGGGTGTCCAGGTCCTGAGCCACCACCAGACGCCCTCCACCACGCACCTCCAGCTTCTCTGCTCCTTCCACATCTAGCGCACCCTCCTTGTACTGCAATAACACACGTGTCTCTTCATGTCTTCCAGGCTTATAATTGCTCCATTTTCAGTTATATTAAATACTTTCAGTGTTTCAGTTATATACATATGTAAATAAATTGCTAGTATACTCAACATACTCACCATGTCATCGTAGAGGAGCCAGTACGTGCGATTAAAGAGATCAGCTGCCAGGCAGAAATGGTGCCACCTGTACAGTACCACCAGCACTGGTACCTCAAATACTACGCGAAACTGGCAGCAGTTAACTTCAATCACCTGAGCACCCCAATGTACTGCTGTCATTAGTAGAATATTATTTTTTTAAGATCAATAAAAAAGCGTATATCTATTAGAATGAATGTCTGTCCAAGGTTGGAGGCCAAACGATTCGAGCTAGTCTCCTTAGATTTTGAGGAGTTACTGATGATTATATAGAGAGTGTCATAGGGTGGGTCGCCCAACATGCTCCCATGAAGCAAGGTCGACTCCTATACCAGCTTCACGAAGTCAGTGGACATTTGAGGTGTCACCCATAGGATGTAGAGTTAATCATTTGTTTATATATTACTGTATACAGATATAAACATGCCAAATGAATGTTCAAGTGACAAATCTGCATTACGGGCAAAGCCGTTTTGTTACAGTGTTGTAGATTGTGTAAAGTGGAAATTATTAAAGTGAAGAGGAATATGTGGAGAGTGTGTGTGTGTGTGGGTGGAGATGGGAAGGGGGTAAATGTAAGTGTAGATTTGTATAGTCTGAAGAGGTTTAAAGTGACGAAGACAGTGTACTATGAAAATGGGTGCAGTGATGTGGTAAGACAGGGAAGATGTGTAATAGAGTGAAAGTGTGTGTGTAGGGACAAAGGGAAGCTATATGTCGTTGATCACTGTGGGGATGTATGGGGGCAGACGAGGAGGAAGTGTGGGGGAGGTTATTTTTGGGGAAGATAGGGTGGATGTGGGAGAAGACTGGGAAAGAGTATGAGGGGAGATACAGAGAGAATATATGAAAGAGAGAGACAGAGTTTATGAGAGGGGAGACAAGGAGAGCGTATGAAGGACGAGGACAAAGAGAGTGTATGAAGGGGGTCGCAAAGAGAGTGTATAAGGGGAACAGAGAGAGAGAGAGTGTGTATGAGGGGGGAGACAGAGACATTGCAGAGAGACTATACACTCTCCCAGACAACGGGAGAGTGTGTATATAGACACGGGGAAAGTGTGTAGATAGACACGAGAAGAGAGTGTTGATAGACACTAGGAGAGAGAGTGTAGAAAGACACAGGGAGAGTGTGCAGATAGACACAGGGAGAGTGTGTAGATAGACACGGAGATAGTGTGTAGATAGACACGGGGAGAGTGTGCAGATAGACAAGGAGAGATTGTGTAGATAGACAAGGAGAGAGTGTGTAGATAGACACGGGGAGAGAGTGTTGATAGACACTGGGAGAGAGTGTAGATAAACACACGGAGAGTGTGCAGATAGACACATGAAGAGTGTGTAGATAGACACGGGGAGAGTGTGTTGATAGACACGGGGAGAGTGTGTAGATAGTTCTGTTCTTCACTTTCTCTGCCCTTCTTCTTCTCCCTTCTCTTTTAATTAATCTCCTCCTGTCACCACCAATGCCCACTCTCCTTCCTTCTGTTCTTCACTTCCCTGCTTTTCGTCTTCTCCCTTCTCTCCATTCACTCCTGCCCCCTCCCCCCTCCTATAACCCTCTCTGCTTTCCACTCTCCTTTCTTCTTTCCTTCTTCCCGCCCATTCACCCTCTCACCCTTCTTCCCCCTAACTCTCCCTCCTTACCTCGTGACTCCCTCCTCCTCCTCACAATATTTCACCTGGATATGTAGCGGGAGCAAGCACGACAACTAAACTGTACGGAAAACACAGCCCTCGATGTCATTTCACACGTCTTGAAAATCGATGGTAGGCACTAAAGATGCTGATAATTCTTAAAGAATGGCACTTGATCCGACCCGACTGTCCTATGACACTCTCGTACCCCTCACGTTGCATGTGTGAAAGGTTGGTGGGGCTAGCCCTAAGCGTTTGACCAACTTCTAGCAGACAAATTGAAAAACAGACGTTTTGTTATATAAATATAGATTTCGTAAACATGCGAGATGAGATGTTTATTTAAAATGTGCATCTAGGTATAGATATTAATGCTGTGATCTAAAATGCACCATAATGCTACATTGAATTTATTGTTATTCCAAACAGTCTAATTAAAATATGTTAGTTTCATTTTGAGTGGATAAGAAGACCACACCAACCAGCACATACAATCACCACTCTGGGAATTTTCATTAATTTAATATATTCATCAGTATTAAGATTGTTTGGTTCTTTTGAATATAACTATTGAAAAAATGGTGTTTATACAGCCAAGAGCATGCTGTTGTTAGAGGTTGCTGAACCAGCTATCAGCCATCACAACACACATTCCATATGACTTGTGCAACTCAATATGGAATGCAAGCACAAAGTCGGGACGAAGATATACCCATATATCGCACTCTTCAAGATAAGAAATGGAATAGTCATTTGTGATGCATCCAGTTTAAGTTTATGTCCAGTTACAATATAGAGACCCTTTGGTAATTCTAAGATAAGATATTGCAACATAAGTCTTTGTGCAACCTATGCATTAAGGTATTAATTAAATCAGTGCTAAGACAATATGGAAGATGCCATAATGGATATAAATAAAACATAATTATGGAACGAAATCTCATCTCTGTCAGAGATCTTCATTAAATTTTAATCCGATGGTAAATCGATGATCTCAAAATTTTGCAGCCCAAATTCCTACCATTAACAATTCATACCGATAGACTATCACAATCATTTTACCATCAGCATGAGTATTATATTGTGAGTCAAGTGATGTGAGAGACCAAGGCAAGCAAAAATAAAGAGATCACAAATCCATAGAAAATTCCATCACAATGACTCACTTAGATAGTGCCCAAACTCACCTAACAGCACGAGGTAAAGTCAGTTAATGTAGTTCACCAAAGCTTCATATGTCTTCCTTCATGAACTCATTCAACCAAACAGAGCACCACGAAAGATGATGAAATAGTCATGACAGCAAGAGAATAATATTCCCCAGTGAAAAACAGTAGAAAGTTATCCAGAAACTAAAATACATCTTAGAATATGACGTGATTGGTTTATTAATAGCAAATTGAGTATAGAGTAAATTGTGTATTTTACCTAAGGCATATCTAATCTGAAAACATTAAGTTGAACAGAGTTGCGTGAGCGACGAAAACTCTGTGCATGATTGCATCAACTGTTACGAGGGATAAGATGAGAGGAGAGCTTCTTCCCTTCCATGCGCCACTCTGATTCATGTATCGAAGTCAACACTTAACCCCCAAGTGCACCAGAGAAACACGGGGACCTTAGCTCACATGGCTCAGATTAGCTCACATCATTCAAATGGTTCCAGGAGGGTGGTAAGGTAGAATGTGAGGTTATCTTGAGATGGTTTCGGTGCTTAGCGTTCACGCGGCTCGGCCCTCGACCATGGCTCCTTTTTGTTACACATCCCCAGAAAGCAGCCCGTAGCAGCTGTCTAACTTCCAGGTACCTATTTACTGCTAGGTGAACGGGCGCATCAGGCTAAAAAAAACTGCCCATTTGTTTCTGCCTCCGCTGGTGATTGAACCCGGAACCTTAGCACTGTCGGAAATTTCCAACACTTAATTACTAACATTCAGTACCTTTAGAAACTATTTTTGCTCTGTTTAATATAATTTACTAATTCTGCTAACAGATACTTAGTAATATTGAGTTTAATTTATTAAGGCGTAATAACATCTCATTTCCCAGAAATTCTAATCAGGTGTTGGATCAGCCCACACGACTAAAGGTAAAATATTTACATTCATGAGAATTGTATTAATTTCTCCTTATTTCACATTCTTTAATGAGACACATTCTTTAATAATTTTATTGTCACGAACATATCCAGTGAATTAAAGCTGATAATATGTTTATATTAGCTGGTAATAATTCATATAGTTACGAACTGTTACTCCAGCGCATTCACATATGACTGAATTTCTATCCAGCACTCTCTTCCACTGAACAGCGTTCATTTAATTATTAAGAAACAAGAATTTACGTATTGCCAAGTAGGACAAATTAATTCTCTATAATTTTTGATTAACCTTGATTCAATTAACTCGAGAAATTAACAAAATTATTGGAAATATTTAGGGGCCTTTTGTACCTAAAGCAAAGACTGCACATACGCGAGCATCCCCGGGGGAGAGAGAGACTTGGCAAGTGAGCCCATGATCGAGGAGAGTGTCTGGAAGCTGGCTGTATCACCGACTTAATATCAAGCCATTCGTGCATCTACGGACGCCAACAAGACGCAACAGCTTCATCATCACACAGACACCATGTCCGGCAGACCAGTTTGTACTTTATTTTTTGTGGCCACATTCAATAATTTAGATAGTTTGTCGTCATGACGCGAACCCCTTAAAACAAACCCGTATGTTTCCCTCCCCATATCTCTCCCCATTAATTTCTATGAATACGTGAGGAACTATATATTCTCAAATTGATTTTACATGTAAATCGTCTTTCAGCTAGAGTACAAGTGTATGAGAGACGAAAGAGACTTACACCACGATCACGTGTTCCCAAAGTAGCCTGTTGAAACAAGTTTACGTCAATGAGTTTACGATTTTACGAGATACATGCTACCATTCCCAACAGCAGCTAAGCTATCTTTCTCTTTTTAGTAGTCTGTAGTAATATTTCTCGATTTATCAATATAAGATATCTGTTTATGTTTTATATATATATATATATATATATATATATATATATATATATATATATATATATATATATATGCGAACAAGCCTGAATGGTCCCCAGGACTATATGCGAATGAAAACTCACACCCCAGAAGTGACTCGAACCCATACTCCCAGGAGCAACGCAACTGGTAACTACAGGGCGCCTTAATCCGCTTGACCATCACGACCAGGACATAAAGAAGTGATAGCCTAAGCTATTTGAACCACTTCCCCGCCGGCACCTGGATGGTTATCTTGGGCATAGCATTTTATCAAATCACCTCATTCTTTGGGGCACACGTGAGGAACACAAATGCGAACAAGATTGAATGGTCCCCAGGACTATATGCGAATGAAAACTCACACCCCAGAAGTGACTCGAACCCATACTCCCAGGAGCAACGCAACTGGTAACTACAGGACGCCTTAATCCGCTTGACCATCACGACCGGACATAAGGAAGTGATAGCCTAAGCTATTTGAACCACTTCCCCGCCGGCACCTGGATGGTTATCTTGGGCATAGCATTTTATCAAATCACCTCATTCTTTGGGGCACACGTGAGGAACACAAATGCGAACAAGCCTGAATGGTCCCCAGGACTATGGGTTCGAGTCACTTCTGGGGTGTGAGTTTTCATTCGCATATAGTCCTGGGGACCATTCAGGCTTGTTCGCATTTGTGTTCCTCACGTGTGCCCCAAAGAATGAGGTGATTTGATAAAATGCTATGCCCAAGATAACCATCCAGGTGCCAGCGGGGAAGTGGTTCAAATAGCTTAGGCTATCACTTCCTTATGTCCGGTCGTGATGGTCAAGCGGATTAAGGCGCCCTGTAGTTACCAGTTGCGGTGCTCCTGGGAGTATGGGTTCGAGTCACTTCTGGGTGTGAGTTTTCATTCGCATATAGTCCTGGGGACCATTCAGGCTTGTTCGCATTTGTGTTCCTCACGTGTGCCCCAAAGAATGAGATGATTTGATAAAATGCTATGCCCAAGATAACCATCCAGGTGCCAGCGAGGAAGTGGTTCAAATAGCTTAGGCTATCACTTCCTTATGTCCGGTCGTGATGGTCAAGCGGATTAAGGCGCCCTGTAGTTACCAGTTGCGTTGCTCCTGGGAGTATGGGTTCGAGTCACTTCTGTGGTGTGAGTTTTCTTTTGCATATAGTCCTGGGGACCATTCAGGCTTGTTCGCATTTGTGTTCCTCACGTGTGCCCCAAAGAATGAGGTGATTTGATAAAATGCTATGCCCAAGATAACCATCCAGGTGCCGGCGGGGAAGTGGTTCAAATAGCTTAGGCTATCACTTCCTTATGTCCGGTCGTGATGGTCAAGCAGATTAAGGCGCCCTGTAGTTACCAGTTGCATTGCTCCTGGGAGTATGGGTTCGAGTCACTTCTGGGGTGTGAGTTTTCATTCGCATATAGTCCTGGGGACCATTCAGGCTTGTTCGCATTTGTGTTCCTCACGTGTGCCCCAAAGAATGAGGTGATTTGATAAAATGCTATGCCCAAGATAACCATCCAGGTGCCGGCGGGGAAGTGGTTCAAATAGCTTAGGCTATCACTTCTTTATGTCCGGTCGTGATGGTCAAGTGGATTAAGGCGCCCTGTAGTTACCAGTTGCGTTGCTCCTGGGAGTATGGGTTCGAGTCACTTCTGGGGTGTGAGTTTTCATTCGCATATAGTCCTGGGGACCATTCAGGCTTGTTCGCATTTGTGTTCCTCACGTGTGCCCCAAAGAATGAGGTGATTTGATAAAATGCTATGCCCAAGATAACCATCCAGGTGCCGGCGGGGAAGTGGTTCAAATAGCTTAGGCTATCACTTCCTTATGTCCGGTCGTGATGGTCAAGCAGATTAAGGCGCCCTGTAGTTACCAGTTGCGTTGCTCCTGGGAGTATGGGTTCGAGTCACTTCTGGGGTGTGAGTTTTCATTCATATATATATATATATATATATATATATAATATATATATATATATATATATATATATATATATATATATATATGATTTATGAATTGATGCGCATTAGTATCTCATTTTATTTTGGAATTGCATTAGCTTCTCTATACAATTAACCCTCCCCACAAAGTGTGTGGTGGGATTTGGCTCGATAATTTACAGTAAACTACAGTTCACTTTTATACAATAATAGATTTCAGTAACACGTTATATAAGAGATTCATAGGCACTGTTTCTTCAATTTATTTTCTTATCATAAGAATGGTCCTTCAAATTATATATCACTTTTATTAATATTATTCTGGAGCCAGGTACTCAAATATCAGTACACTGTGCATGGTCACTCATTCCCAAGGAGGCTTCCAACTTAACTTTCTTATATGAACTGATATTCACTCATTCAGGGTGAATATCAGATTTAACCTAGCTGTTCATCTCCTCTTCTAATTCTTGTGGATCCCTTGATGTCTTGGCTTAGAATGTTTCATGTTGCCACGTCCAGCAGCTTAGCTCTCTATGTATCTGGTCCTCCATGTATCTGGTCCTCCATGTGGGTCTCTGTTCGCCCCATGTATCTTCCTGTAGTCGAAGTCTCCCATGATTAGCAGTCTGGATCCGTTCCTGCTAGTAACAGAAGCTGCTCTCTCTATTATGTTAATAGTGACCATGTTGTTTATATCATATTCCTGTCTGAGTTTTCTGTCATTTGGTGGGGGTTATATATATAATGCAATTACAATAAATTTTTTACCTCCAATTACTATGGTGCCTGTTATGTGTCACTGAACCCTTCAAAGCCCTGGATAATCATCTCTTCAAAACTCCAAACTTTTCTTATCAACAAAACCACACCACCTCCACCTCTTTCTTCCTTCTCTTTTCTTACCAAATAGTATTCCTGCAGAAACACTGCATTTGATATGGTTTCATTAGTTTTGTTTCTGTGAGTGCTATTGTATCTGAGTTTTCTTCTTGTGTCCATTCTCTAAGTTTTCTTCTTATATTTGTAGCCCTGTCTATGTTTATGTACATTGCCTTGAAGTTCAATTTCTTCTGTCCATTCTTGTTTACTCACCCCTTTAACGGGCTTTCTGCTGATGGAGAAAGTCGTTCCATGGGTGAGAGAATTTGTGAGATGGATAACAGGGTCTTGGAGGATTCTGGTGTAAGGGGTAGGGAATATCAAGGGAAGGGTTGGGGGAGAGGGAGGGTATGCGGTGAGGGGGAGGGAGGGTATATGGGATGAGGAACGAGGGAAGGTTTCTAAGGGGAGGAGGGTAGGGGTGTTGCTTTACTTGCTGGGTTTGCTGGGCCCAACTCCCTTCTGGTACTTTGTGTTGGGACTAGGATTCCCTGGTTCTCATCTCTCTCCCTACGCTTATTCCTTGCATCTGTTGCCATGATTCTCTCCTTCCTCGTTATGTCCCTCTGAAGATATACTTTTTTTTGTATCCTCTCAGAGATTGCAGTTGGAGAGAGTGTGTGTGTGTATGTATTTACTATTTGTGTTTTTTCTATTTGAGACTGCCACCTTTCTAACCAATCTATTTTCTTCCATTATGTTTACTACATACATTTCTCTTTAACACATGCACGAACATGTACATGGAACGAAAACACACACAGTGGACACACACACACACACACACACACACACACACACACCCACACACAACACACCAATCGAGTCGAGCCAGCCGTCGAGGGAGGGTCGCGGGGTCGCGCTATCGTTAAACGCCAATATTTTTGGGTTAATTAAGGCCCAGATTAAGACACACAGATCTAGGGGTATCACAAAATGTATAACCGCTTAGAATTGGAAAGAAAAATACAGTGCTATCACTGTTTAACACTAACCTTGTGTTAAACAGTGAATTCACCAGATAGGCTACGTGGGAGGGCACGAGGCTTTGTTTACATTTGGGCTCTAGTGATCAGTATTACAGCAAATTAGTAAACAGTAACACAACAGTCACAATCATACAGTGATTGACTCCAGAGCTTACTGTTAGAGAGAGAAGAACCGACAGCATCAATATACTGGGACATAGTGAATCATCACATGGGAGGTGGCGACAGCACACCATCATCCATACATTGTCCTAACTCATCTAGTTGTGCGAGCAGTGGGCTGACTGGTAGGTACCCCTCTCTGGTCAACTATTCAGGTGTACAGAGTGAAGTAAAGTATTATCAAATTCTTGTTCAGTATATCATGTATATTTAAAATCTCAAAGTGGCTCATTTTGGGTAGAGGTTGACACGGTACCCTCGTGACACACGCGTACATGCACGCAAGTAGGGAAAGTGTGACTAGAACCCCGCGCGCCATCTGCCAGGTGGACCCCCCTGTGACTAGAACCTCGTGCGTCATCTGCAAGGTGGACCCCCCTGCGACTAGAGGGACGCGCGGGCTCAGCCAGGTGGACCCCCCACGACTAGAACCGCGTGCAGCATCTGGCCAGGTGATCCCATTAGAGCCAGCTGGCCATGTGGTGCTCAGGTATGTAGCCACATAGTGTTGTAAGGGGATTTTCCCGGAAGTTGGGGCGTGTCGGACGCGTGTGAGCGTCCGGTGTTTGGGTATGTGGTCAGGGAAGATTGGGGTCATGTTGTTTGGGGGGTAGGAGAGTATGTGGGGCTATGTGGTATGTGCTGGAGTAAGAGGTATGTGGATATGTTGGTTGGGGTGTGTCAGACGCGTGTGAGCGTCCGGTGTTTGGGTATGTGGTCAGTGAAGATTGGGGTCATGTTGTTTGGGGGGGTAGGGAGTATGTAGGGCTATGTGGTATGTGCTAGAGTAAGAGGTATGTGGATATGTTGATAAGAGTAAATGAATATGTATGTTTGTTTTCCGTAAACTAATCATGTGCGTAGATAATAGTTTTGATTAAAGACTATGTATTGCTATGTGCTAGAGTATGAGGTGAGTGCTCTAGAAGGTCAACATATGTTGTTGTTGGGGTAGGGGAGGGAGGGGATAGGGAGTGTGAGGGAGAGTGAGGGGAGCTTCCCCTCTTGCTGGAGTGTTTAGGACCATTTTGTGGTTTGTGGTTTTTGACAGCTTCCGTTTAGGTAGCACTTGAGAGAGTGTCATGTTGGGTAGGGGATGGAAGCTATGTGCTTGGTATGCAGACATGTGGAGGGAGGGGGGGACCCTCCCGTACCTGAGAGGGAGCAGAGAGTTAAGATAGGAGGTAGGAGGTGATGGGAGTGGCAGCAGGACGGAAGTGAACCATTAACCTTAAGCGCTTTTCAATGTCTACAGAGAGGACTGAGAGATGCTCACCCCAACAGGCCATCACCTGTCCACCATCAATCACATCCAATTTGACCGGGGGTCGTTTACTCCCCTCACACACAAACGCGCCGTTAGTCACTGCGAGCCTTCATTCGCTACACACACACCATAGAGCTCCGCATCATGGAAAGACGAACCTTAACAGCTTGCATGAATGTGGTGTGTTATATATTCCATCACCAAACCAAGTATGTCGTCTTCAGTGCACAAGCTGTGAAAAACCGCCCCTTGGTCATTACGACATCAAATGCAAGCGCTGTCAACAGATTTTCTGTGATAACCGTGAGTGTTATTCTTATTACACAGTCCATTTTATTGCATCCACGGGTGAAATACCGCGTGTGTAAACTATTATCTCTTATTGTGTGAGAATAATTACTCATTCGGGG
>WNGS01005637.1:0-21862 GCA_020271785.1 Procambarus virginalis
ATAGATTGTTCTACTGATAACAAAGTTCATCTGCACATCAAACCAGATGTAATTCAAGTTGCCGAGGAAACATATACACCGTAACCTGTAAAGCAGTCCCTAAGGCTCTCATTCTTGATGAAATCCGTAATGCAACCCTAGAGGACCCAACTCTGCAAGCAACAGTGGATGCGTTGACCAAGAAAAAGTTTCCACGCATCCCACCCTCAGGAGTTAACCAAGATGCATTCAAAGCACTTGAACGCATCCAGACAGAATTAAGTGTTACTCAACAACGCGACACCGTGCTGCGAGGTACTCGTATCGTCACTCCAGCAGTTCTCCAGCAGCGTGCTCTGAAGCTTGCACATCAAGGACACCAAGGTCTTGTAAGGACCAAACAGCTGTTGCGAGAAAAGGTGTGGTTTCCTGGCATTGATCGTCAAGCTAAGGACATGCATGATGCCTGTGTCCCTTGCCAAGCTGCAGTGGATACTTCAAGACCAACACCTCTACAACCTTCACCACTACCTGCTGCACCATGGACGGAAGTATCGATGGACTTCTGCGGACTGCTACCAACTGGAGAGTACTTGATGGTAGTCATTGATGATCACTCACATTATCCAGAAGTAGAAATCATCACTTCCACATCTGCAAAGGCTGTCATCCCGAAGCTCGACAAGATCTTTTCAAATTTTGGCATTCCTGAAGTTGTCAAGACGAACAATGGACCGCCATTCAATGGACAAGACTTCGTCAACTTTGCTGAGCATATTGGATTCAAACACAGTCGTGTGATGCCACTACATCCTCAAGGAAATGGAGAAGTCTAGAGATTCATGCAACCTCTCATGAAAGCGGTACGCTGTGCTCATGCCGAAGGACGATCCTGGAAACAAGCTATGTATGCTTTTCTCAGGAAATACCGTGCAACACCGCATGCAACACTGGGCAAGTCACCTGGCGAACTTTTATTTGGACGTCCTATGAGGATCACACTACCTGTCATGCTAGCTGAGGTAATGGATAAACGTCTCGCTCAGAAGGATGCACTAGCCAAGGGCAAAATGAAGTAAGTAAGTAATTATCAAAAGAAGGCACCAAACCGGGAAGGCTATGTAGCACCACCAAATGTACGGAATAATCAGAGGGCGCTAAATATCACCAAGGATGCCAATACGAGAACAAAAACGCATAAGGCGAACGATATCAAAAGTATCCGAGTCACCAAGAATTCTATCGAGGGACAGGTGACCGCGAGGGGCGGTCGGAAAGCAAGACACACGCTCGTCCCGGAAGTCAGGACATTCAAGAAGGACATGCACGACCGTAAGAGGGACAATGCAATTAGGACAATAAGGAGCAGGGCGGCGCTCCATCAAGTGACCATGGGTTAAGCGAGTATGGCCAATACGCAACCTCGCCAGAGCAGTTTCCCATCGCCGGTTACGGTGATAGGAGGACGGCCACGAGGAAACACAACATTTAAGAGTACGGAGTTTGTTACCAGTAACAGACGACCAAGAAGCCTGCCAACGGGTAAGGATGGAGGAATGGATAACGGGTAAAAGTCGGAATATGGAATACCTTTACGAGAGATGGGACAAGAGCGGACAGCTTCCTTGGCGGCAGCATCCGCACGCTCATTTAAAGACACGCCAATATGGCTGGGAACCCAACAAAACTCAACCGACTTAAACTTACTGTGAACAAGAAACAGCCAATGCTGGATCTCGACAACTACTGGATGAACCGGATTAAAGGACCCGAGAGCCATGAGGGCACTACGAGAGTCAACAACAACCACAAAGGAAGACTGACAACGAGAAAGCAGGAGACGAAGAGCATAGAGAATAGCATAAAGCTCCGCTGTAAAGATGCTAGTCTCCGGAGGTAAGCGACACATATAAGTGCGATCAGGAAAAACAACAGAGTAGCCAACACCGTCCGCAGACTTAGACCCATCGGTGAAGACAGAAACGGAGCGGGAGTGAGAAGAAAAGTGCTCAAGGAAAAGGCGTTTTAGAACCGTAGGAGGGGTAAAAGCTTTAGTGACGCGGGTCAAGGATGTACAAAACTGCGGAAGGGGGACTCTCCACGGGGGCAAAGAAGGAACAACACGAGGAGAAACATTAGAAACACGAACGGAAAGAGAATCCTGTAAGCGAGATAACCGGACAGAAAGAGGGAGGTGGTGAAGAGGAACAGGAACCGCAGGAGGGGTAAAAGTTAAAGCACGACAGAGGCGAGAGGAAGGATGTTGTAAGGACCGCGCAAGATAGCGAAGACAGTAGCGATCACGGCGGTCCTGGAGAGACAGGAAGCCAGTGTCAACATACAAGCTAAGGACGGGAGTCGAACGAAAGGCACCAGAACTGAGGCGCAGCCCAGTATGGTGCAAAGCATCAAGACGGCGAAGAGCAGGAGAAGCAGACGAGTAAGCAGGGCAACCATAATCGAGCTTAGACAGGACGAGAGAGGAATGCAAAGCAAGGAGAGTGCGCCTATCCGCTCCCCAAGAAGTATGGGACAATACTCGAAGGAGGGTAAGGGCCTTAGAGCACTCAACACGGAGGTAAGAGATATGGGGAGACCAAGACAAACGAGTGTCAAGGAATAACCCCAAAAGCTTCGCGGAATCTTTGTACTCAAGGGGATGACCATAAAGTGACAAAGAGGGACGAAGAACGACCCGTTTCCGAGTAAAAGACATGGCACAAGTCTTAGAAGTAGAGAACTTGAAGCCATGATCGGTGGCCCAAGACGACACGGCATCAATCGCAAGTTGAAGCCGGCGCTGAAGGAGAGGCGAATCATCACCCTGACAGCAAAGGGTAAGATCATCGACATAGAGAGCGGAGAAGACACCTGAAGGAAGAGAGGAAAGAAGACCATTGAGGGCAACCAGAAAAAGAGTAGTGCTCAGAACACTACCCTGGGGCACACCTTCGTATTGCTGAAAAGAGGCAGAGAGAGCGGTACCAAGGCGCACCCGAAAGGAACGACGAGAGAGGAAGCTGCGGAGAAAGAGAGGGAGATGACCACGAAGGCCAAAAGAATGAAGCTGGGATAGAATATGATATCGCCAAGTGGTGTCGTAAGCCTTTTCCAGGTCAAAAAGGACGGCAACAACGGAGGTCCTCGCAGCAAAAGCAGTACGAATATAGACCTCCAAGTTCACCAGGACATCTGTCGTGCTGCGGCACTTGCGGAAACCAAATTGAGAAGGGGAGAGGAGGTGATGGTGTTCCAGGAACCACATCAGACGAACGTTAACCATACGTTCAAAGAGTTTGCAGACACAACTTGTGAGGGCAATAGGGCGAAAGTCCTTAGGGGAAGTTCCCAGAGACCCTGGTTTGCGAACAGGGAGGACAACGGCATCGAGCCAGTCCTCAGGGACTGACGACTCCCAGATCCGATTATACAGACTCAGTAAATACTGAGACGTGCACGGAGGGAGATGGCGAAGCATCTCATAATGAATACCATCGGAGCCCGCCGCCGTAGAACCGCAGAGGGCCAGGGCAGAACGAAGTTCAGAGAGAGAGAAGGGATCGTTATAGGAAAGTCGAAGACGAGTGCAGAAATCTAAAGGACGAGACTCAAGGACAGGTTTACGAAGAAGGAAAGATTGGGGAAGATGAAGACCAGAGCTAACAGAAGAAAAGTGGGAACCCAGTTCGGTAGCGACCTGCAACGGGTCCGCCACAAGAGTACCACGGAGGTGAAGGACCGGGAAACATCGGGAACGAACTTACCCGCTATCTTGCGGATACGCTTCCAGATCTGTGGCAGGGGAGTTTCGGACGTAATTGTGGAGACATAAGAAGCCCAACATTCACGTTTAGCCGTACGGATGGCCCTACGGGCCACCGCACTCGCTTTCCGAAAGAAAAGAAAGAAAAGAATCGGTCGTCTGCCGACGGCGGTGCCTCTTCCAGGCTGCACGCTTACAGCGGACAGCCCGAGCACAGTCCGCATTCCACCAGGGAACGCACTTCCGTGGACCCCGAGAGGAAGAGCGAGGAATAGAGCGGAGGGCAGCGTCGAAGACAGTGTCATGAAAAAGGAGGAGAGCGCGAGGGAGAGGTCAGAGAGAGCAGCACTGAGGGTAAATAGGTTCCAGTCCGCTTTAGCAAACTGCCACCTAGGGAAAGAGAGGGAAGGGCGAAAAGAGAAAAAGGAAACAAGGATGGGGAAATGATCACTGCCATGGAGGTCATCAAGAACCTGCCACGTGAAATCTAAGTAAAGAGAAGAAGAGCAGAGAGAAAGATCAAGACAGGAAAGGGTGCGAGTCCGAGAGTCCAAATGAGTGGGCTCACCAGAATTCAGAAGAGAGAGAAATGGCTCAAGAAGGCGACCTCGGGTATTCGTCAGAACATCACCCCAAAGAGAATGACGACAATTGAAATCACCCAGCAGGAGCACAGGCTCCGGCAAGGAGTCCAGGAGGTGTTTCAAATCAGGAAGAGAAAGCGGGACACTCGGGGGAGATAAATGGAACAAACTGTGTACCATTTCCCCACAAAGATACGAGCAGCAGAACAATGGAGAGGCAAAGGAAAAAGTAAAGGAACAAAGGGAACATCAGCGCGAATCAAGAGAGCAGAAGAATTAGGAGCCCCAGCAACGGCTGGGGGGGGGGGAGAGAAAGGAATAGCCACGAAAACGACCAGGACGAGCACCAAGCATCGGCTCCTGGAGACAGACACAAAGGGGCGAAAACCGCGAAATCAGA
Source organism: Procambarus virginalis (assembly GCA_020271785.1). Taxonomy (NCBI): domain Eukaryota; kingdom Metazoa; phylum Arthropoda; class Malacostraca; order Decapoda; family Cambaridae; genus Procambarus; species Procambarus virginalis. The sequence continues at coordinate 4,727 of WNGS01005637.1, forward strand.
AGTTGGAGTTCGAGGAAATTGGCGTAATAACCTCGAACGTTCCATTGAAGAATAGACATCGACGAGAAGAGAAAGGACAACAACAGAGAACAAGGAAGAAACAAAGGCGAAAGAGCAACATAGCACGTTAAAGAATATCAGGGTCGGGATCAGGGTCAGCAAAGTCAGGGTTAGGGGGCATGGGTAAACTGAGCAAAGACGGAGGGAAGGAAGCGGGAGAACAGACCAGAGGTGGGCGGGCGGGGTCCGGAGGAGGAGGAGGAGAAGAGGAGACAACGGAGAGGAGCAGTCAAGGACAGCAGCAGGAAGAGGGGGAGTAGAAAGAGGGGAGCGCACCTCAGCAAGGGCAGCAACCGAGAAGGAAGCAGGGGCCAAAGAAACCTCCATAGCAGGAACAGGGGGCGCAACCACTGAAATGGGAGGGGAAGGAGCAATAGAGCCAGTAGTAGGGGCCGAGGAAGAAAGCGAAGCCTTCTTACCCGCCGGGGAGGAGGAAGGAGAGGAGCCAGGCTTACGCTTCTGACTTAAAGAGACCGGTGTCCCAGCAACTACGTACCGGGCAACGGATTCCAGTGTCTCAACAGGAGAAGCTGAACGAGAGCACACACGACGGCCGTTAGGAGAGCGATGGACATCCGCCTGCACCGACAGGCGGCGGGGAGAGTCAATAGATGGAGGAGAAGGATGGGAAGGAGGATCGGAGGGAGACGAGGAAGAAGACACAGGAGACATGACAGACCGGGTAGAAAGAAGGGGAACCCCAGACAGAGGACCAGGAGGGGGACCCTTCGGGACAGAACTCAAAGGAACAGAGGAGGGGGCAGTGGGCGTATCAGGGTCCAAGGCCCGAAAACGGTTGTGAGTCTGAGGAAGGTGGGAAGGACGAGGAGAGGAAGAGCGCAACACGCGAGCATAAGAGATGTTAGCATAAGGCGGGAGCCGGCGAACCTGGCGCCTCGCCTCAGGAAAAGATAAACGCTCCCGGTGCTTCAAGTTGAGGACGGCTGCCTCAAGCTTGTAATGTATACAGGCACGGGAGAAGGTAGGATGGGCCTCACCGCAGTTGAGGCAGCGAGCTTGGGAAGAAGGGCACTCTGACTTAGAGTGACCTTCACCCCCACACAAAGGACAGAGAGAGACAGTCCCAGAGCAGCGGAGAGCACCATGCCCAAACCTCCAGCACTTGTTACAAAGCCGAGGAGAAGGAATATACTCCTGGACAGAGCACCTGGCACCAGCAAGAATGACAGAGGATGGAAGGGTTCTACCATCAAAGGTGATCTTCACAACTCGAAGGGGTTGACGGCGACGACCACGAGGGGGACGAGTAAACGAGTCTACCTGGAGGACAGAATGGCCTTGGGCATCAAGGATATGCCGAATGTCATCGTGGCAGTCCTGCAGATTCCGAACACCGGTTGCAACATGGGGCGGGAGGAGAATAGTGCCAACACTGGCATTCAACCGAACGTTCTTTGAGACCCGAACAGGGATCTCGCCAAGGCAGGATAAGGCAGCCAAGCGGGAAGCTGCATCCTGAGAAGGAGCAGCAACTACACGTGTACCGAGACGAGTGGGGTTGAAGGTAACAGACGCATCCACGGAATCAACGAGATGCCGATGGAGGGAGAAATCATCAGGAGGCGCAGAATCAAGAGGGAGGAGATCAAAGTATTTGGCCCACGAAGCAGGACCAAACAAGGCCTGATACGCATCAGTACAGGAAGGAAACGAGCGAGTGCAGCCGCAGCGCTGACGGCGTTGAGAACCCCCAGAGAGAGAGGGGTCAAAAGGCGCAGTAGTCACAACGAGAGACAGCCGCACCAGGGGACAAAGTGGTCACCAATGGGGGCTGGAGGCTCGACCCAACCACAGAGGAGGGAGGGGAGCTGGGGGAAGAAGTCAGGATGGTCAAAGGAGGAGCAAGGTCGGGGCCCAATGCAGCGGGGGCTACAGAGCCTGGTCTTCCAATACAGCTGACTCGGGGGCTTGGTCGCCCACCCCACGAGCCTGAGAGGGTACAACAGAAACATTCAACGACATAAAGACAAAGAGAAAGAAATTCATCCACGAATGTGCTCCCATACCCACCATGGAGCCACAATTAGAGGCAGGACACCCAACAGGAAGCTATCCCCGATCATGCCGGGGCCCCCTAGGGGTGCGTCGTGAGTATACGCCCCACAAACGCCACCTTAAGAACCGTCAGTCCGTCGAGATCGGGTTCAGCGACGAAAGGGGGATTGACGATAAAAGGTTCCCCTCGCTCGAGACGTTGGGTACTACAGTTCTACGGGTGCAAGAGTATGCCTCCTCAAGCACCCGGGCGTCAAAATAGAAGAAGTCCAAAGGAATAAACAAAACAAGCAAAAAATGACAAGCAGATAGGAGAAGAGGGGGGAGAAAAACGAAATAGAAGGAAAAGGAAAAGGCGTTCAGCATAATTAGAGAGAACAGCAGCAGGAGCACAAGGCCACAAAAGGACAGAGGACTGTCCCAAGGAGCATCACACTCCGGCAGCCGCCCACTAAGCCCCCCTCACGGCGTCAACGGGCTGAACAGGGAGGGGGGGGGGTGGCCAAAATGAAAATTGTTCATGATCAACGTGCAAAGGAATAATTCATAAAGGTTGGAGATACTGTTCTCGTTAAAAAGAAAAAGGAGGGAAAGCTAGATATGCTGTATGATACAAAACCATATAAAGTGATTAGTGTAAAAGGAACTATGGTAACAGCGAGTAATAGAGATCATAGTATAACACGTAATATGGCTTATTTCAAAGTGATTCCAACTAGTGTAGAAAATGACGAAGTGAAAAGTCGTACAAAGGAAAAAGAAAAAATAGTTATAACCCGACAAACAATTCATCAAGGGATATTCTCGTATTTAAGGACTCTCGTCCTAAACGTCATGTTAAACGCCCTACACGATTTGATGAATAATTGTATTCTTATGTAATGCAAAGTTTTCACTTATTATGCTAAATTAAATTTAATATTGTTTGATTAATGCAGATCTCTCATTCAATATTTTGTAACTTTGTATTACAGTTTCTTTCATTTTTGTTTAACATTGCATTTGTATTTTTAACATTGAAATCCTGTGTGGTAAAGATTAAGTTGTTTAAATTCTTTGTGTGCTTAACCCTTTAACTGCGTTGCCTCCAAATATGACACCCCCGTGGTGCGCAGGAAATAAATTCTCTGGAAAAAATTCTTTTTTCTTTTTAAAGTGTCAAAAACCCTTCCCTCAGTATGGGTATGTAAAAAAAAAGTCGTAATTGTACTTACTTTGGCTGCTATGGGGTCTGTAAGTTGGGGCGTGACGTCATGATTCCCCGTGCGCCCGTGCTGTAAGCTCCCGAGACGGGTGGGGCGCTCGGGGCGGGGCGCGCGAGTTGCCGCGAATATATTTTCGGTCATTTTTTGCGCACCTTTCTAAATACATTTTCATTGTTTTTACATGGCAATCCAATGTATAATGAACACGTACACTCTATTATCGCAGTACAACATCCGTACTGTCCGTAAACACTGTGTTACGTGCATCGCAAACAACGTCACTTATCCTGCACAATTTCCAATGTATCATGCCTAATATATTTATATTTACACTTTATATACACACTGTACAGTATCACACACTATATACACACATCATAAACACACTCAGTACTCCGCGAGTGTGTGATATGCTGCGAAGCAGCCAACGGGGCAGAGTGGCACCTTGCACTCCACGCACCAGGTGCTGATGCATCTTCGTTTTTGTTCTCTGCGGGTAGTGTTCCTGCATACTATACAAGCTCGTTTACCCTTCTCCCGTGATGCTGTGCCTGGCATATACTCGAGCATATGTACACTGAAGTTTTCATTACCCGTCAATCTGTCTGGAGCTGCATGTGGCATTGTTGCTTGCACTCCGCGCGGTACAACAGAACCCTCCTTGCCATACTTTACTAGCAGCTGTGACACAACACCAGCACTGAATGTACGTATAGACGGTCTCCTGCCTGATTTTACTAGGTACATATTGTAGCAGTTGAGCACTACAACATCCATGAGGTGGAAGAAGAACTTTTTCGTCCACTTCACAGACTTGCGCACACACTCCACTCCACCAAGCATCATGTCACACTTATCGACGAGGCGCATGTTCACGTTATAGTCTATGACACAGTCTGGCTTATACATGGTGTTGCGTGTCTGAAAGTGGACTTTCCCACTGTCCACCATGGCACCGGTGTGAATCGTAGTCAGCATATTCACCTCGCGTCTGTCCTTCCACCGCACTGACAGCGTTTTGTCACACTTGCGCAGCTGGCACTCACCCACGGCTATAGCTACACCGAACACTGGCATTTCCTTCCTGTGGCCCTTCACAGTGCCACATACACCGGTGTTGTGGGCAAGGAGGTATCTGGTCAGCAAGGGGCTGGTGTAATAGTTGTCGGTGAACAGTACATGCCCCTTGTTCAGCAACGGTTCCATCAGGGTTTTCACGACACTGCCTGAGAACCCGTGTACATCTTGAGCTGGTATGTCGACGTCTGTACCAGAATATAATATCATGTCCAAGACGATACCAGTCTCACAGTCGCACAGCACAAAAAACTTCAGTCCAAATCGGTGCCGCTTTGATGGGATGTACTGCTTGAATGCCAGTCGCCCCTTGAACAGTACAAGCGACTCGTCAATAACCACATTCTGTCCAGGTACAAAATAATCCCTGAACTTCCCTCTCATGTCACTGAACATCTTCCGTACTTTCCACAGTCTGTCTTGTCTGTCCTCATTTGCATTATTCTCGAAATGCAGGCACCTGAGAATCAAGAGATACCTATCACGCGACATGTACCGGTTGAACACGGGCGTTGGAACAAGGCTGTCTTTGCTCCAATATTCCTGGATGACAGATTTCTCAGAGTGCTTCATCATCATGGTGAGTGCCAGAAACACGTACATTTCGTCGATTGTCGTGTCCTTCCATCGCGTGAGGCGTGAGGCAGGTAAAATGCCGTCGTCTATGAGGCTGTGAGCGAACCTGTTTGTCTCAGTCACAAGATGCGTCATGAATACATTGTCAAAATATGCCTGAAAATATTCCATGTCTGCCATATCATCACCAGTATATGGAAATAATGGTGTAACACCAAAATCGCTATCATCAAATGTTGGTATTTGAGGGACAAATGTGGTGCAATCCTCCCACACAAGTACACCAGGGGTTTGTTGTTGGCGCCAACACCACGGCCAACACCACCACGAGCACCATAACTACGGCTACGTGGTCTGCTGCTTCTGCTGGAGCTGCGTGAGGCTATGCTAGACGCTGAGGCAGATTTCCGTACTGTAGGCCTACCACGAATAAATGATGTTGAGGGGCCACTGTCATTGTTGTCCACATGCTGTGAGGCACGCCGCCGCCTGCCCCGGCGTGTTGCTGAGGCAGCAAAACCCCGCCTGGTAACACCACCGCTGCTCGTACTCGGGTCGTCTACACTACTCATATCAGAGCCAATGTCACTGAAGCCCGAGAATGATTCGTCACATGTACTATCACTGAATAAACTACTAGCGTCTGGGGACATACATGGTGGTGGTGGTGATGATAACGGTGTTGACCCAGGGCGGCGAGGCAGGCCGGGCGAGGCACGTGTACCATACACACTCGCCGCATCTTCAAATTCCGTCTCCTCCTCGCTCGTATCAGATATCTGAGTAAGGTCTTTCTCAGGATCATAGTCTAGGTCATCATCCAGAGCACCATCATCATACAAAATGTCGCGTATTTCCTCCTCAGAGAGTCGTTTTCCATGACCGCGGGTCACCGTGGAGCGGGAGCTCGTAGAGGATGCGTCAGACATGGTTGCTGCTGTGAAACTGAGGCTCCCCACGGCCGCAGGGCATGCTGGGATTTTTTTTGAAGATGGCGGACGATCACTGGGGCCCCCATCCACCCATACCATACCCACGTCACCGCGCGCCAGTTTTGAATGGAACGTGAAAAATAAAAATACCTGGAGGCGCGCTGCGCAAACCAGACGCGAGCCTGGAGGCGCGTTGCGCAGTTAAAGGGTTAAGGGTTAATACAGAACTGTTCTGTATAAAATGCATAAAACTTCAAACTAACAATATTTCACTAATTATAACAATAATAATATTATAAATAAAATAACTTGTAACAGTCAATATGTACATTAAATTTTGAGTATGCCTATAAAATAAGCACAGGTCATGTCAACGTGTTGGACCTGGATGAGATGGCTGGCACCATGTGCTTCTCCTCTTCCTGGGGTAAAAACGTCAGACTCACGCGCGAAGGATTTTCGTGATAAATTTGAACAAATTTTACTGTTTGAACTCATTTAATCTGTCAAGATGTTTCAGAGCAGCATTCATGGTATTGAAGGTATAAAACAAAAGAGAAAATATTTGTCAATTGATTAGAAAGTTGACTTGATAGAGAAAGCAGTGCATGGATACTCTGTCACTCTGTCAAAACTATCACCTGAGGACCACATAAAGAATATTGTGGGAGGAGCCTATGCCACGCTTTCTAACTTCAGAATTGCTTTTAAATACATGGATGGCGATATACTAAAGAAATTGTTCACGACTTTTGTTAGTCCAAAGCTAGAATATGCAGCGGTTGTGTGGTGCCCATATCTTAAGAAGCACATCAACAAACTGGAAAAAGTGCAAAGACATGCTACTAAGTGGCTCCCAGAACTGAAGGGCAAGAGCTACGAGGAGAGGTTAGAGGCATTAAATATGCCAAACTAGAAGACAGAAGAAAAAGAGATGATATGATCACTACATACAAAATAGTAACAGGAATTGATAAAATCGATAGGGAAGTTTCCTGAGACCTGGAACTTTAAGAACAAGAGGTCATAGATATAAACTAGCTAAACACAGATGCCGAAGAAATATAAGAAAATTCACTTTCGCAAACAGAGTGGTAGACGGTTGGAACAAGTTAGGGGAGAAGGTGGTGGAGGCCAAGACCGTCAGTAGTGTCAAAGCGTTATATGACAAAGAGTGCTGGGAAGACGGGACACCACGAGCGTAGCTCTCATCCTGTAACTACACTTAGGTAATTACACTTAGGTAAATACACTCGACTCGCCCAAGAATTCAACATCGGTAAAGCTACAGTTTGTGATATAAAAAAGCAGAAGGATAATATTAGAAATTCTTTGCTCAAACTGATGCAATAGGCAACAGGAAAAATTGAGGGCTGCAAAGTATACGGATTTGGACTCGTCTGTATTTAAATGGTTTACACAGCATCGTGCGAAAGGAATTGCTGTTTCAGTTGATTCTATTAGAAATGCAGCTGAAAGACTTGCTGTAAAGTTAAACATAGATAATTTCAAGGCTAGCACTGAATGGGTATGTCGATTTAAAGAGAGGTATGGCATCATTAACAAGAAAATTTGTGGCGAGGCATTAAGTGCAGGTGTTGGAAGTGCTAATGCATATAAGAATAAACTTTTTCAGCACATTATATCTAATAATCTAAGCTGGTTTTAAGTGTACAATGCAGATGTAACAGGCTTTAACTGGAAATGCCTTCAAAGAAACACTTTGACCTTCAGGCTTGAGAAGAGTACTCCTGGTTGCACGGTAAAGAAGGAAAGAATTTCAGCATTATTGTGCTGTAACGCAGATGGCAGTCACCGAACAAAGTACGCAATTCTTGGGAAATCTGCCAACCTCAGAGCATTGAAAAACTGCATGAACAGACTACCTGTCATCTACTACAACACAAAAAATGCCTGGTTCACACAGATTATTTTTGAGGATTGGTTCCAAAATCACTTTTGCAAAGAAGTAAAAAAGCAGCAGATCAATATGTGTAGAATTCATCCTGCTGAGGTAAAGGCAATGTTGTTGACTGATAATGCCCCAGCTCACCCCATTGCTAAATTAACATCGCCTGATGGCAAAATAACATGTATGGCTTTACCACCAAACACTACATCTGTAATACAGATCATGGATTAGGGGTTATCTATGCTCTCAAAGGCTTTATAAAAGAGCTATGAATTCAGATATTATGGAAGTTCTGCTCTCTGAGGAAGATGAGATGCCTACTAAGGATACGAAGGCTAGTAGAACACTAGAAAACTTCAAGAAATATTCAATTAAAACCGCAATTTACAACTAGGCCAAAGAATGGAGCGAGTTGAAGGTCACCACATTAAAGAACGCATGGAATAAAATTCTGAGTACGGTACCTGGTTAGAATGAAGACAAAGATGACTATGATTTTGAGGGCTTTGATAATGCAATTTTTGAGACATTCAGAGATGCAGGTGAGGAAGATTTGAAACTTTCTGATGTGAATGCGTGGTTAGATAATGATGGTGATGATCCAGGTTATGGTGAATTAACTGATAATGAGATTATCCAGTGTGTTATTGGTAATAATGATGAGGATGTGGAAGAGCCATGGAACTTGTGAGTCATGGAACAATCCATGGCTCACAAGTGGCATTCTCAACTCAGTCAACAAGAAACATGAATATGAAAAGAAACTTAGGATTGGCCTAGTTTCAAAAGAAGTAGCTTAAAGGTACTCATCAATGCTTACCAGTATCATAGGAAAGGCAAAACTTGCATATTATGTGAATAGATTCAATGAAGCAAAAGGCAACATGAAAAGCACTTGGAAAACAATCTCTAGTATCCTAGGAACTAAACAACACTCACATAACCAAATAAAACTCTACAAGGATGGGGATATACCGTCAACTGATTTAAAAATGGCAAATGAATTTAATAGTTTCTTTTCATTGGTTGGTGCTAATCTTGCCACTAAAATCCCACAGACCCAGACACATATTAACACATATCTCTCAGGCAGCTATCCAAACTCTCTTCTCCTTTCACCAATCAGCCCGGCAGATGTTGTGTCCATCATACACTCTCTAAAAACCAAGGTAGGGAACACCAGTGAAATTCCGTCCATTGTATACAAGAGCGCCTCCCATGCCCTTGCCCCACCCATAGCTCTACTGTTCAACAAATCTATAGGGTAGTGTCACACCTTCCCTGATATCCTCAAAAAAGCAAGAGTAACGCCAGTCCATAAAGGAGACAATCCGGCGGACATAAACAATTATAGACCAATATCAAATCTACCCATTCTATCAAAAATATTTGAAAAAATTATTTACAAACCAGCTCTATTCCTACCTCGTAAAATTCGACATACTCAGCCCCTGCCAGTTTGGCTTCCAAAAGAGCACCAACGATGCAATCATTAGTCTCCTTGACGTAATCTACTCAGCCCTTGACAAAAATGAGTTTCCGATTGGACTCTTCATTGACCTAAGAAAAGCCTTTGATACTGTTAATCACAACTACCTCTTACTTAAACTCCAGCATTATGGAATTCGAGGCCTTGCTCTTGACTACATCCGATCCTATCTTAGTGACAGACACCAATATGTAACCATCAATGATACAACTTCTTCCACTCTACCAATTACCGTTGGAGTGCCACAGGGCAGTATCTTAGGACCTCTTCTATTTCTTATATATATAAACGATCTGCCTAATGTCTCTAATATTCTTAAACCTATATTGTTTGCTGACGATACTACCCTTATCTATTCAGACCTCAACCCACATACACTAAATAATGTTGTGAATAATGAATTAAAAAAAGTCCACTTATGGATGTCAACTAACAAACTAACATTAAACATAGAAAAGACTTACTACATCTTATTTGGAAGCAAATCATCAAATGCAATTCAGCTACAGATAGACAACATTAACATCAGTAATAAAAATGATGGCAAGTTTCTTGGCCTATTCCTAGACAAGAGACTCAACTTCAGCACCCACATTCAACACATAACTAAGAAAGTCTCTAAGACAGTTGGTATACTCTCTAAAATAAGATATTACGTTCCTAACTCTGCTCTCCTCTCACTATATTATGCACTAATCTACCCCTATCTTAATTATGGTATCTGTGCATGGGGGTTCAACCACTGCAAACCACCTTAAGCCCATCATCTCCCAGCAAAAATCTGCTATCAGAATAATAACTAACTCTGCTTTCAGACAACACTCAGCTCCCTTGTTTAAATCCCTAAACTTGCTAAATATTAACTCCCTCCACACATTCTCTTGTGTCAACTACATTTACAAAACCCTGTTCTTAAATGCAAACCATGCTCTGAAACTCTCCCTGGACAGATGTAATAGGACCCATTATCACCACACCAGAAATAAATATCTCTTTGATATCCCCAGGGTCAAACTTAATCTGTGTAAACACTCTATGCAAATTAAGGGACCTAGTCTATGGAACTCACTCCGTAGTGAATTGAAAAGCTGTCAAACTTTTGCCTTAGTTAAAAGCAAAACCAAAAAGTACCTAATTTCATCTTCTTAGTTTCCTACACTGAGCTTTAAATTTGCTCTGTACCTAGTGTTACCCAATCTCCTAATTTTTATGTATTTAACCCAAACAACCTTATCATTGTGTTCATTGCTGTCTTCTTTTATGTGCTAGCCATATGCTGTATTGTGCCTACCAATTTTTGTCAACTACCATTCACGCTGTCATTGCAATCAATCTGAGCTACCTATGTGCTTTAATATACTGTACCTACAATTTTCTCTCATATTTTTTTTCTTGCTTTGTAACTGTTATCATTTTTTTTTTAAAAATTTTGCAAGTATTTACCTACTTAAAATTTTCTTAGATTAACCCTCAAACCGCGCATATCATATATAAATGATATCAGTGACAAAACCGATATCGCGCACATCATTTATATATGATTTCGTGTCTAGCGCTATAATTTAAACACCCCGCCTGGGATAGGGGCAGCAATAGTACAGCCACGACTGATAGTTGCCAGATCCCACCTAGAAAAAAAATCCAGCCCAACATTTTTGAGTGAGAGCGTCAGTATTGTGCCAGCCACCAAGGCTAGCGCACGCAGCACGAGCTCACAGCACCGCTGTTCAGCTTGTGACCACAGCATCGCCTACAAATGCCAAAATATAAGTGATACTGCTATTATTTAGCAGTGATAGTATTACTGAAGCCCCCTGACTTTGATAAAACTGACCAGGATTCTGATAACAGCTTGATTGTGGAGATATTTAGCGCTGTGCTCGATGGAGGGAGGAGTACGGCTGTGGAGGGAGGATTGTGGCGTTGTCTTCTGACTGTGTGTGGCCACCATTTATTGACTGCACTCACCATACCAGCTTAGTGGTTCGCTATGGTGAACACAAATGTAGATACTTACATATAACGTGTGTATAGTGTGAGATAACAGTGAGAGGAGTAGGTTGGGAGCCGCCATTTTGGTGAAGGAGGAGCGTCGTCTGCAGGAATTATCGTGTTGTTTACTGGTGACCACAAAGGGTCTTTGGGCACCATACCAGCTTATTTGTACAAGTATGGTGAATAAAACAGGTAGATACTTATATATAATGTGTGTATATAGCATAATAACACCACAACCAATATTGTTGGAGGAGAAATATTAGTGCGTGTGGCCTTGAGGGTGGCCGCCGATCAGCTGACTGTGGAGTAGCTACGTCTTTGTGCGTTTACTCACCATACAAGCTTAGATGTACAGTTATGGTGAACAAAACATGTAAATACGTATATATAACGTCTGTGTATAGTGAATAAATGCAAAAACAGTATTGTGGGAGGTAAATGAGGGTGAGTGAGGTGGTGTTGAGGGAGGGCGTGGCAGTGAGTGGCTCGCTGGTGTGTGGCGGCCACTCCTCGTTGCTTTTTGACTCACAAGACCAACTTAGTAGTTCGTTATGGTGAACAAAACATGCAGATACTTATATATAACCTGTGTATATAGTGTAACAACAGCAAAACTATTTGTTTATTGTTTTATGAACATAATAATTGAATCACTTATATGCACACCATAATTTTGAGTACAGCGATGGTTCACACATTTTATAATAAAATATACCACAATTCACTGTATGGAATAATATTACTGCAAAAAAAACAGCGTTGAATGTAATGAAACGCCATTTTCTGGGTGAGTCCCGGAGGCTCCCCGGAGCTATCCCAGGCTGATATGCTAATTTCAGACTTTGGCATCAGTCATGTGTATGGAGTTCTTAGGCCTACCGGGGACCACGGCCAGAACCGGGCCCCCTCAGAGAGGCAAGGGGAGCAATGGCCTATAGAAGCCCCCGTGTGGTTGGAAGCATTCTATGTCTGCCATCGACCGGGACAGGCACCCAGAAAGGTAAGCGCCCCAAAACAAACCCCTATTCTGGTTAAAATTGCTACCAAAATCCGAACTAGTGGATAGAACTCCCAAACAGAAAAACAAGCAAACTAGTGTGACGTCACACGTCACCACGCCGCTGTCTGCGCAGCTCCCCCCTCCCCGGGAGGGGGAAGGTGGAGCCCCAGACCTCCCACGCCGGCTATCCACCCATCAGTTCTGAGGCTGGATGTCAAGACACGCGAAAAACCGCCGACCGGAGGGAGGGAGGGTTGCCGGGGAGCCTCCGGGACTCACCCAGAAAATGGCGTTTCATTACATTCAACGCTGGTTTCTGGGGGGAGCCCCGTCGGCTCCCCGGAGCTAACTACCCACAGAGGAAGATCAAAGGGACGGAACGGGAGGCGGACACCACCCAAACAACCAAAACGCTAAAACCAAAGGAGCAGGAAAACTCAGCGACCCGACCCCCAGAGGCAAATGCCAAAAGGAAAAGAGCCGACGAAAAACAAACCGGAACCGAAGAGGCACTACCAACCGAGGAGAAGACAGAGCACGCTGACCAGAAACCAGGATGGTGCAAGCGGCGCACGAACAGGCCGGAGGGGAAACGAAGCACAAGACAGCTTACTAAGCGGTGTAGAAGCAAGACCGAAAGCAAGCCAAAGCGGCTCCGCCAGCGCCGCACAAAAAGAGAGGCGACAGTATGTGGCACGACGACGGCCCCCAACCCCCACCAAAAAACCAGGCCGACGCTAACAAGAGGAACCACCTAAGAAGGTACAGGAAAAGGAAGGACCGCCAAAACACCCCATACTGCCGCCAAGAGAAACACGCAGGTGGGACACCGACCACCAGCCGGAGGCGAGACCACGAGGCAGACGGAAGCAGCCCCGACAAGGCCCCTCCGAGCCCAGGAAAAGGCGGAGCCGCAAGAAGATCTCGGGCGCGACCACCGAACTCAGGTGGTACAAGGAGATGGAACGTCTGCCGAACAGACAAATCCCAAAGCAAGCAAACCCGCCAGGAGAACAAATGACGGGTCCGACGCGAGACATCGCAAGACCCCAAAAAACCAAGTGGCAGGGCAAGCAAGGAAACCAAAGAAGGCGGAAGGGTTGCCGCCAGAACCGTACCCGAACCAAGAGGTACGAGCAACAGCAACAGACCGAGACAAAGAAGCACACCACAGGACACAGGCCGAAAAAAAAGCCCAAGAAGCCAAGGAACACACGCAGAACACCCCTGTGGCAGAGGAGGAAAACAAGGGAACACACAAACAATGAAGTGGTGGAAACCGACCACGTCCCCCAACATAGCAGCAAGTGCAGGCAAAACTGACCAAGGAGATGCCAGGAAAACGACTGGGGTGAGGCAGGACGAAAGAGCAGAAGCATAAAAACCCCAGGAGTAAGGACACGCCACTGCGAAACACGGTACTAATGCACACGCGCAGTAGTAGCAACATACAACCTGGTGGATAAAGACAGGCTGTTTAACACAAGGGGCACACGCACTAGGGGACGCAGGTGGAAACTGAATGCCCAAATGAGCCACAGAGAATTAGAAACTTTTTTAGTGTCAGAGTGGTTGACAATGGAATGCATTAGGAAGCGATGTGGTGGAGGCTGACTCCAAACACAGTTTCAAGTGTAGATTGATAGAGCCCAATAGGCTCAGGAAACTGTACACCTGTATAAGATTGACGTTTGAGAGGCGGGACCAAAGAGCCAGAGCTCAACCCCCGCAAGCACAACTAGGAGTATACACCACCGCAACATGCCACAGGTAAAGAGCAACTCGCTCCGGCAAAGGCAGAGAACGGAGCAGATAGACCCCAGACAGGGCCCACGGAGACACGACAGAACCCAGCAGGCCCAGGAACCCGCCTACCAGGCGACCGACGGCGGAGAACCCCGCTCAAACCGGCTGGATGGGAACCGGGAGCTCATGTACACCCCAAGCCCGGCCCGAGGCAGGCTAGACCGGCCAAAGGGAGGCCCACCAGGAAGACGCATGGGGCGGCCTGCAGGCCCACAGACTCCCCACAACCAGATGTGCCATAACTAAGTCGAAGCAAGCTAGTGTGCCCCGGAAGTCCACAGACCGTACCATAGGGGCATAACTTGCAATCCCCTCACAGAGTTCAGTGGCATACCTATAATAGGTTAGTAACAATTGTAATTACGAAACCATAAGATGCTTATTGTAACCTACTAAGTAGGTCAGTAAGGTCGGTGTTTTCCACGAAGTTTTTAGGGAAACTATTATGTTTAGTATGGCACCTATGCACGGAACGAAGAAGTCAATATTGACGTAATAAAGATGCGGGGACGGGTTGGTGCAGAGAGAACCGGATCAGCACCTCCAAGGATACCCGATCAACCAGGCTGTGACTCATACGTCGGGCAGCGAGCAGCCATGTCCAACAGCCAGCATGACCAGTCCGGAGGCCTGGTCGATGACCGGGCCGCGGGGACGCTAACCCCGGAAGCACCTCAAGTTAACCTCAAGAAAGGTACCAGCGAGAAGGCGTATGCTCGCAAGGAGGTCGTGTAACAACTGCAGACCTCTGATGGATATACAGTGTTCCCCGAGTGTGCCTATGGCACCACTGCACTCCACTGGTACTATCCCGCAAGTTCTCCAGATAGGCGGGACCCAAAAGCCAGAGCGCATAAACCTTGCAAGCACAGCCGAAGCCCTACCAGGCGAGTACAGAACCAACACCACAACCCCCCACCCACATAACACTAACAAGTGGGACCCTGAATGACCCTAGCATGGGATGGACATGCACAAGAGTGGGACAGGAAGGGGTGAAAAAAGGGACCGACACGGTGTGCGAACGGTNCACACACACATACTCACATACACACGCACTCACGCTTACACACATAACTCTGAGGAATCATAACGAACGCCGTGTTTCCCCAGGAGTACACAGTAAAAAGGAAAGAGAGGGAAGGTAGGGGAGGAGGTGGAGTGGCCCTACTCATGAGAAAGGAATGGAGTTTCAAGGAGATGACTATCCCAGGCTGTGAGGGTTTCAGAAACTACATAGCAGGCACCACGAAAGTGGGAGGACCAAGAATAGTAGCAGCAATATATAACCCTCAACCAAATGACAGAAGACCCAGTCAAGAGTATGAAAACAACAACAACATGGCAGTTAACACTATAATTGAGAGGGCAGCCTCTGCTGCCTGTAGAAATAGATCCCACCTGCTCATCATGGGGGACTTCAATCACGGAAGGATTGACTGGGAAAACGAGGAACGGCATGGGGGCGAGGATACGTGGAGAGCCAAACTATTGGTGGTGGTGACTAGAAATGTTTTAACCCAGCATGTCAGAGAACCCACAAGGATGAGAAGAAATGACGAACCAGCGAGACTCGACCTAGTCTTCACTCTGAACGACTCTGACATAAGAGAAATCGGTTTTGAGGCCCCAGTAGGAATGAGTGACCGAATTGTACTGGTGTTTGGGTACCTGATTGAAGAAGGGTTATTGCAGTGAAGGAGGGATACTGAAAACAAAAAATTGGCATACCGAAAAGGAAACTATGAGGAGATAAGAAAATTCCTAACAGATATAGCATGGGAAACAGAGCTCAGGGGAAAGACGACCCAAGATATTATGGACTACATCACGCAGAAGTGTAAGGAAAAAGCAAACAAGTTTGTCCCAGTCCAAAAGGAAAACAGTGAAATGAAGATGAGAAACCCATGGTTTAATCATTAAACATGATTAAATGATTTAATCATTAAAGATGATTTAATCATTAAACATGATTTAATCATTAAACCCATGGTTTAATCATTAAATCATTAGGCTAGCTAAGCAGCAAAGTAAAAGGGCATGAAGAAACTATAGGAATAACAGGACACTTGAGAGCAAAGAAAGATACCAGAGTGCTGGGAATGAATATGTCAGGATGAGAAGAGAGGCAGAAAGACAATACGAAAATGACATCGCAAGCAAGGCAAAGACTCAGCCTAAATTGCTGCACAGCCACAACAGAAGAAAAACAACAGTAAAGGAACAGGTTATGAAATTAAGGATAGGGGATGAAGGATTCACTATAAACGACAAGGAAGTGTTTGAAGAACTGAATAAGAAATTCCAGGAGGTCTTTGCTTTAGAACAATGAGAAATTCCAGAGACAAGAGAGGTTATAGTTAACCAGGAACCACTGGAAGAATTTGAGATTACCAGCAGTGAAGTAAGGAAGTGTTTACTTGAGTTGGATGTGACAAAGGCTATAGGCCCAGACGGAATCTCCCCCTTGGATACTGAAGGAAGGAGCAGAAGAGCTGTGCCTGCCACTCTCCATAGTGTATAAAAAATCCCTGGCAACAGGGGAACTGCCAGAAATTTGGAAAACAGGTAACATAGTCTCGATATACAAGAAAGGGAATAGACAGGAGGCACCGAACTACAGGCCAGTGTCCCTAACCTGCATACTATGCAAGCTGATGGAGAAAATTGTGCAAAGAAAGCTAGTGGAACATCTGGAGCGAAAGAACTTTGTAACACAGCATCAACATGGGTTCAGGGATGTCAGGTCCTGCCTCACAGGGTTACTTGAATTCTACGACCAGGCAACAAAAATTAGGCAAGAAAGAGAAGGTTGGGCAGACTGCATATTTTTGATTACCAGAAAGCCTTTGATACAGTACCACACTATTGAAAAGTGGCTAGTGAAAAAGCGGGAGATGCAGGCTGGAGTGAAAGGGAAGATACTCCATTGGATAAAGGAGTACCTAAGCAACAGGAGACAACGAGTCAGTGTGAGGGGTGAGGTCTAAGATTGGCGAGATGTTACAAGTGGAGTCCCGGAGGGGTCAGTCCTTTGACCTATGCTGTTTCTGATATATGTAAAT
>WNGS01005637.1:62274-86045 GCA_020271785.1 Procambarus virginalis
CCTCAGGGAATCGACCGGGTAAATAAGGATAAACTATTCAACACTGGTGGTACGCGAAGAAGGGGACACAGGTGGAAAATGAGTACCCACAAGAGCCACAGGGACGTTAGAAGGAACTTTTTAAGTGTCAGTAGTTAATGGATGGAATGCATTAGGCAGTGATGTGTTGGAGGCTGACTCCATACACAGTTTCAAATGTAGATATGACACAGCCAGTAGGCTCAGGAATCTGTTCACCAGTTGATTGACAGGTGAGAGGCGGGACCAAAGAGCCAAAGCTCAACCCCTGCAAGCACAAATAGACGAGTACATATGAAAACTTAACAATTTTATAGTTTTAATATTATTTGTAAGTTTTTACATCAATCATAAAAAAATATTTCTCAATAATATATGTTTTTTGGTTTTAACGTCAGAAAGACGTATTTAAATCAACAGTTACAGTGTTACCTTTCTGCCACCATTTAAAAACGTTCACAAACGTGTCGTGTTAGCTGCGAAGAGCGCGAGTGTCTTCAGGACGTAACGAGTGTCCTATGGATGGGAAGATTGCCCTCAGGGTGTGAAGAGTGTCCTCATAACGTGAAAAGTATCCTAAAGATGGGAAGAGTGTCCTCAGGACGGGAAGAGTGTCCCAGGACGGGAAGAGTGTCCTCAGGACGGGAAGAGTGTCCTCAGGACGGGAAGAGCGTCCTCAGGACGGGAAGAGCGTCCTCAGGACGGGAAGAGTGTCCTCTGGACGGGAAGAGTGTCCTCGGGACGGGAAGAGTGTCCTCGGGACGGGAAGAGTGTCCTCGGGACGGGAAGAGTGTCCTCGGGACGGGAAGGGTGTCCTCGGGACGGGAAGGGTGTCCTCGGGACGGGAAGAGTGTCCTCTGGGCGGGAAGGGTGTCCTCTGGGCGGGAAGGGTGTCCTCTGGGCAGGTAGGGTGTCCTCTGGGCGGGTAGGGTGTCCTCTGGGCGGGTAGGGTGTCCTCTGGGCGGGTAGGGTGTCCTCTGGGCGGGTAGGGTGTCCTCTGGGCGGGTAGGGTGTCCTCTGGGCGGGAAGGGTGTCCTCTGGGCGGGAAGGGTGTCCTCTGGGCGGGAAGGGTGTCCTCTGGGCGGGAAGGGTGTCCTCTGGGCGGGAAGGGTGTCCTCTGGGCAGGAAGGGTGTCCTCTGGGCGGGAAGGGTGTCCTCAGGGCGGGAAGAGTGTCCTCAGGGCGGGAAGAGTGTCCTCAGGGCGGGAAGAGTGTCCTCAGGGCGGGAAGAGTGTCCTCTGGGCGGGAAGAGTGTCCTCAGGGCGAGAAGAGTGTCCTCAGGGCGGGAAGAGTGTTCTCAGGACGGGAAGAGTGTCCTCAGGACGTGAAGAGTGTCCTCAGGACGGGAAGAGTGTCCTCAGGACGGGAAGAGTGTCCTCAGGACGGGAAGAGTGTCCTCAGGACGGGAAGAGTGTCCTCAAGACGGGAAGAGTGTCCTCAGGACGGGAAGGGTGTCCTCTGGACGGGAAGGGTGTCCTCTGGACGAGAAGGGTGTCCTCAGGACGGGAAGGGTGTCCTCAGGACGGGAAGTGTGTCCTCAGGGCGGGAAGAGTGTCCTCAGGGCGGGAAGAGTGTCCTCAGGGCGGGAAGAGTGTCCTCAGGCGGGAAGAGTGTCCTCAGGCGGGAAGAGTGTCCTCAGGGCGGGAAGAGTGTCCTCAGGGCGGGAAGAGGTCCTCAGGGCGGGAAGAGTGTCCTCTGGGCGGGAAGAGTGTCCTCAGAGCGGGAAGAGTGTCCTCAGGGCGGGAAGAGTGTCCTCTGGGCGGGAAGAGTGTCCTCAGGGCGGGAAGAGTGTCCTCTGAGCGGGAAGAGTGTCCTCAGGGCGGGAAGGGTGTCCTCTGGGCGGGAAGAGTGTCCTCTGGGCGGGAAGAGTGTCCTCTGGGCGGGAAGAGTGTCCTCTGGGCGGAAGAGTGTCCTCATGACGAGGAGTAATATTGACTCTGCAGGAGTAAATTATTACGTAGCAAGACGCATAAGTTATATCGTTAAAAGTGGGTGATTGTCAGAGGTTTCTTCCCAGAATATCAAATGTCGGGAGTATCCGTACATGATCCATGCGCGACACGTACACCATGACACGTACATCACTGGAATGGGCATTTTGACGCTTGTTACGGCCACTATGTGCCAGTAACTGGGTTCTTGATGTTATAACCTCTTTTACTGTATCCGACCCCAAGTCGGTATTAAGCTTTCAAGAACTGGCTGTATAGCGCAATTAATTTAAGAATATTGGGGGGATAAACAATACACAGATCCTATCATCAATATATATATAAAATATATATTTTATAAATATATTTTATATAAATATTATATATATATATATATATATATATAGTAGGCATCCATCAGCTCAGGAGACTATGGAGTTGCGCTCTGGTTGTCGGTCTGGAGTGGCCTCACCAGGGCGCAAAGCCAGGGTAGGTTGATTCGGGGGAGAAGCTGTTACCCAGGCAGCAGGTCCCCCCTCTCCACGGCACTGAAAGTCTCCAGTGGAAAGGCAAACGCCAATACGATTGGAGATAACCTAACCTAACCTAACGATAATACCTAACCTAACCTAACGATAATACCTAACCTAACTTTTCGGATACATAACCTAACCTAACCTCTAAAGATAGGTTAGGTTAGGTAGGGATGGTTAGGTTTGGTCATATAACTACGTTAATTTTAACTCCAATTGAAAAAAATTGACCTCATACATAATGAAATGGGTAGCTTTATCATTTCATAAGAAAAAAAATTGAGAAAATATATTAATTCATGAAAACTTGGCTTATTAGGCAAATCGGGCTTGCATAGTAGGCTGAGAAGTGCATTCTGGCTACTAGGTATGACATATATATATATATATTATATATATATATATATATATATATAGATATGTGTGTGTGTGTGTGTGTGTGTATATCACGAAAATAAACACGTGATTAAAAATGTGACAATGTCAGACCACGGAGGAAAAATGAAACAGGAATTTCCTTAAGTACTTTCGTATATTAATACATCTTCAGAAGGAGTGAAGTTGTATTAATATACACTCCTTCTGAAGATGTATTAATATACGAAAGTACTTAAGGAAATTCCCGTTTCATTTTTCCTCGTGGTCTGACATTGTCATATATATATATATATATATATATATATATATATATATATATATATATATATATATATATATTGTGACGATAATCTCTTTCAAGAGAGATTGAGCCTGCTCTTCCCTACTTAAAGTTACGTCAATTCTACAAGTAAAAGATGCTACATTCAAGATACGTCACCAGTAGCACCAAAACGTTTTGACCAGGAGGCAAAAACGTACCCTGAACCCCCCTTCACACCAGCTCGCCACGCGTCTTCAACCAGCCAACTACCCATCCCAGCTTGCCTGCTCCTGATTGGTGACTCGCCGACTGCACACCTGCACACCGCACCTCAGCGCCATCTACCTGAGTCGACGTCTGAGCCTGACCAGCTATCAACTTCAGAATATTCTTTGTGCTCTTAGAGTTGACATCTCTCTCTGGCATACTAAGCTCTCTAGCTTTCATATACTAAGGGAGGTCTCAGCCATAGCTAATATTCTCAGCACCATTTCACCATTTATCCATTATAATATTTAATCTATTGTGTCTTTTGTATTTATCTTTGTCACATTTTTGCATTAGTCATTTACCCGAGATTTGTCTTTATTTTCATTATGTTTAAAGTAATTATATTAAAGTTTCGTTGTTCATACTTTGTGTTTTACGTGTTCCTCCCTCTAACTTACAACCGACAACAGGCAAGCAGTCTATCTTTTTTTTGTAAGTGTGACCAGGCATTGGCACCTGCCATTGGAGGACTGCCGAACATCAACACTCCAACACTTTCCGTCACATTTAATGGGGGCCTGTCCGGGAGTAGCATATGGTGAGTGTGAGATAACTTTGGATTACATGGTGACTGTAGGCCTCAGTCATTCTCTTAATTGGTCATCTCTCCCTCCGTGTTATTACTCGTGTTTACCACCTTTAGTCCCTAGGATATTCCTCAACTTATCAGCAGGTCATCATTTTGGGTACCCTGGTACTTTGGTTTGTCTTCAGGTCAAAAGCACCCAATCTTCTGCAATCCGACCGAAAGAGGATAAAGAGGGCCATAGATCCTCTAGCACGGACTTCGTTGCTGAGTTGGGACCTCAGCAGCAGTTCTCATCACCAGTTGACACTCGCACCCCTACACGTCGGTCAGAGATGAAGATATTTACTTAGGTAGGGAATTAGCTTTCTTTTTACAGAGCACAAAAGTTCGCTAATTCTGTATCATATTTCATTCAGTGGGAAAGACTTGCTTATGTCCTATAGAGACTTGGCAAGGTATGCCTACAGTCTTGGACTACCTAATTCACTTTTGGAGCAATTAAATGTTTCATTTGTTTTAGAAACTCAGTTTCATTCATTTAGTAGGATTTTCTTGCCCTTATTCTCTTACATTGAGTACCGGGTACAAGATTTCCTGCTATCTTGATTTACTAATCATTTACCATCTTGAAATTGACTTTAATTGTTAAAGATTAAAATTCCACAAGATAGTTACCAGTTGCCACGTTATCCTGTTTCTGTCATTTACCATATCACAACTATATTCGTTGTACATTTATCTGCTATCTTTCACAATGTTTCGTCTCCAAGCTTTCCGTAACATTCCAGCAGGTGAAATAGGGAACTTGAGTCGTGCCAAGAGGACCGAATTACAAGCTCTTGCACATGAGTATCAACTAGATGTTCCCTCTGGAGCCAACAAAAATAATATACACAACATGCTCTTGGCTTACCTTTTAGATGAAGGGAAAATCGACTCTGAAACTCACGAAAATTATTCTATTGCAGATAAACATGATCTGGCAGCAATGAAACTCAAGCTCGAACTTGCCAAGATCGAGCGAGAACAACAAAAAGAAGCTCTCCAAATAAGGGAACGAGAGATGGCCCTCAAGAAAGAAGAAGCAGCCATCAAGAAGGAAGAACAGGAACGAGAGGCCGCCCTCAAGGAACGAGAGGCCACCCTGAGGAAAGAAGAAAGAGATTGAGAGGCCGCCTTACTCAAAGAACAACAGGAACGAGAGGCCGCCTTACTCCGTGAGCGTGAGCAAGAACAGCTTGAAGCAAGAAAACGTGACCTGGAGTTACAACGTGAGCACAGTAAACGGCTAGCTGATAGTGCGCTCGAATATCGTCGACAAGAACTCACGTTGGAAACTACACACCACACTCAGCGCCAACAAGCTACAGCTAGTCTTCCTGTAAGTTTCAATGTCTCCCATGCAAGTAAGTTAATGCCACCATTCGTAGAGACGGAGATCGACGTCTTTTTTACCACCTTTGAGACCCTAGCTAATAAACTTAAATGGCCTGCTGATCAATGGTCTACCCTTCTCAGAGTGCATCTTACAGGTAGAGCTGCAGTTACTCTCAGTACCTTAACGTCTGAGAATGACTACCAGATCCCGAAGCAAGCAGTGTTGGACGCCTACCTTCTCTCCACCGAAAGCTACAGACGAAAATTCCGTGATCATCTTAACCCCTTAACTGCGTTGCCTCCAAATATGACACCCCCGTGGTGCGCAGGAAATAAATTCTCTGGAAATTTTTTTTTCTTTTTAAAGTGTCAAAAACCCTTCCCTCAGTATGGGTATGTTAAAAAAAAGTCGTAATTGTACTTACTGTGGCTGCTATGGGGTCCGTAAGTTGGGGCGTGACGTCACGATTCCCCGTGCGCCCGTGCCGTAAGCTCCAGGGGCGGGTGGGGTGCTCGGGGCGGGGCGCGCGAGTTGCCGCGAATATATTTTAAGTCATTTTTTGCGCACCTTTCTAAAGACATTTTCGTTGTTTTTACATGCCAATCCAATGTATAATGAACACGTACACTCTATTATCGCAGTACAACATCCGTACCGTCCGTAGACACTGTGTTACGTGCATCGCAAACAACGTCACTTATCCTGCACAATTTCCAATGTATCATG
This sequence comes from Procambarus virginalis, assembly GCA_020271785.1. Lineage (NCBI taxonomy): Eukaryota > Metazoa > Arthropoda > Malacostraca > Decapoda > Cambaridae > Procambarus > Procambarus virginalis. Next base: position 68,299 of record WNGS01005637.1, read on the forward strand.
CCTAATATATTTATATTTACACTTTATATACACACTGTGCAATATCACACACTATATACACACTTCATAAACACACTCAGTACTCCGCGAGTGTGTGATATGCTGCGAAACAGCCAACGGGGCAGAGTGGCACCTTGCACTCCATGCACCAGGTGCTGATGCATCTTCGTTTTTGTTCTCTGCGGGTAGTGTTCCTGCATACTATACAAGCACGTTTACCCTTCTCTCGTGATGCTGTGCCTGGCATATACTCGAGCATATGTACTCTGAAGTTCTCATTACCCCTTAATCTGCCTGGAGCTGAATGTGGCATTGTTGCTTGCACTCCGCGCGGTACAACAGAACCCTCCTTGCCATACTTTACTAGCAGCTGTGACACAACACCAGCACTGAATGTACGTATAGACGGTCTCCTGCCAGATTTTACTAGGTACATATTGTAGCAGTTGAGCACTGCAACATCCATGAGGTGGAAGAAGAACTTTTTCGTCCACTTCACAGACTTGCGCACGCACTCCACTCCACCAAGCATCATGTCACACTTATCGACGAGGCGCATGTTCACGTTATAGTCTATGACACAGTCTTGCTTATACACGGTGTTGCGTGTCTGAAAGTGGACTTTCCCACTGTCCAACATGGCACCGGTGTGAATCGTAGTCAGCATATTCACCTCGCGTCTGTCCTTCCACCGCACTGACAGCATTTTGTCACACTTGCGCAGCTGGCACTCACCCACGGCTATAGCTATACCGAACACTGGCATTTCCTTCCTGTGGCCCTTCACAGTGCCACATATACCCGTGTTGTGGGCAAGGAGGTATCTGGTCAACAAGGGGCTGGTGTAATAGTTGTCGGTGAACAGTACATGCCCCTTGTTCAGCAACGGTTCCATCAGGGTTTTCACGACACTGCCTGAGAACCCGTGTTCATCTTGAGCTGGTATGTCGACGTCTGTACCAGAATATAATATCATGTCCAAGACGATACCAGTCTCACAGTCGCATAGCACAAAAAACTTCAGTCCAAATCGGTGCCGCTTTGATGGGATGTACTGCTTGAATGCCAGTCGCCCCTTGAACAGTACAAGCGACTCGTCAATAACCACATTCTGTCCAGGTACAAAATAATCCCTGAACTTCCCTCTCATGTCACTGAACATCTTCCGTACTTTCCACAGTCTGTCTTGTCTGTCCTCATTTGCATTATTCTCGAAATGCAGGCACCTGAGAATCAAGAGAAACCTATCACGCGACATGTACCAGTTGAACACGGGCGTTGGAACAAGGCTGTCTTTGCTCCAATAATCCTGGATGACAGCTTTCTCAGAGTGCTTCATCATCATACAGAGTGCGAGAAACGTATATTTCGTCGACTGTCGTGTCCTTTCATCGTGTGAGGCGTGAGGCAGGAAAAATGCCGTCGTCTATGAGGCTGTGAGCGAACCTGTTTGTCTCAGTCACAAGATGCGTCATGAATACATTGTCAAAATATGCCTGAAAATATTCCATGTCTGCCATATCATCACCAGTATATGGGAATAATGGTGTAACACCAAAATCGCTATCATCAAATGTTGGTATTTGAGGGAAAATGTGGTGCAATCCTCCCACACAAGTACACCAGGGGGTTTGGTGTTGGCGCCAACACCACGGCCAACACCACCACGAGCACCATAACTACGGCTACGTGGTCTGCTGCTTCTGCTGGAGCTGCGTGAGGGTATGCTAGACGCTGAGGCAGATTTACGTACTGTAGGCCTACCACGAATAAATGATGTTGAGGGGCCACTGTCATTGTTGTCCACATGCTGTGAGGCACGCCGCCGCCTGCCACGGCGTGTTGCTGAGGCAGCAAAACCCCGCCTGGTAACACCACCGCTGCTCGTACTCGGGTCGTCTACACTACTCGTATCAGAGCCAATGTCACTGAAGCCCGAGAATGATTCGTCACATGTACTATCACTGAATAAACTACTAGCGTCTGGGGACATACATGATGGTGGTGATGATAACGGTGTTGACCCAGGGCGGCGAGGCAGGCCGGGCGAGGGACGTGTACCATACACACTCGCCGCATCTTCAAATTCCGTCTCCTCCTCACTCGTATCAGATATCCGAGTAAGGTCTTTCTCTGGATCATAGTCTAGGTCATCATCCAGAGCACCGTCATCATACAAAATGTCGCGTATTTCCTCCTCAGAGAGTCTTTTTCCATGACCGCGGGTCACCGTGGAGCGGGAGCTCGTAGAAGATGCGTCAGACATGGTTGCTGCTGTGAAACTGAGGCTCCCCACGGCCACAGGGCATGCTGGGATTTTTTTGAAGATGGCGGACGATCACTGGGGCCCCCACCCACCCATACCATACCCACGTCACTGCGCGCCAGTTTTGAATGGAACGTGAAAAATAAAAATACCTGGAGGCGCGTTGCGCAAACCAGACGTGAGCCTGCAGGCGCGTTGCGCAGTTTAAGGGTTAAGGCAAGTACCACCACCTTTCTAGAATTTGCCACCAAGAAAAGATATTTCATGAAATGGCTGGAAGCAGCACATGCCTCTACCTTTGCATTACTCATCAACCTCATGCTAGTTGAGGAATTCTTGAGACGTATTCCCCCTTCCGTCAGTTTATATCAAGCAGATAAAGAAGAAACCGACTACATAAAATGTGCGAAGTCAGCTGACACCTACAGCCTCATCCACCGGCTGACACCATCACCACCTCCCAGTAAGAAGTCTTGGTACAGTTACGATAAAATGAGTACAGAGGAAGCGAGCTCACAATTGTAAGTATTGCAAACTCTATGGACATACCATAGATAGATGTGTGAAGGCTCAATACAAGAGCAATGAATCTACTAAACCCAAACCAACTCCTCCTAAGTCTGGAAAGCCTGTGATGAATGTTCGTGTTCATGTTAATGATCTTTCTCTCTTCAGTAAACACCTATATCCTGGAACTGTCTCTACCAACGGTACAGATTCGGAGGGACGTTTCAAATTGAAGATCTTGAGGGACACATCGGCTCTTCAGTCCATCATGTTGAAATCGGCTGTGTCTAACGTCACCTACACCGGGGAAACCGTCCTTATCACTGACCTCACTGCTACCACTCCATATCCACTCGCCAGAGTCCACCTAGATTGTCCCTTCATAACCGGTGAAGTCCAAGTCGCCATCAGGGAAAAGCCTTTTCCCATGCCTGGAGTGCAACTTCTCCTGGACAACGACTTGGCAGAAGATCTGCAACCGCCCAACCTGATCATCACGGACAAACCCCAGTTGTGTACTTCTGTAATGGATAATCCCATCTTTGAATATGTTCCAGCAGAGGTTCAAGAAAGTGATCAAGTTTCCCTTCCGGTTTTGGTGACTACCCGTGCACAAGCTGCACGACCACAACCAGCTGACTCTACTGCTACCGCTGTCTCTCAAGACCCTCAGAATCTACCCCCAAATCTTACCAGTTTGGAGTTCCGTAAGTTACAGAGGGAAGATCAATCATTAACACCATTATTCTTCTAGGCTGAGACTCAACCTGACAGTATCCCTGGGTTCTTCCTAGAGAATGAGTTGCTCTACCGCAGATACAGACCCAGCAAGCTGAAGGAGGATGACGATTGGGCCAATGTCGAACAACTAGTGATTCCCACCAGCATACGGCCCGATATTCTACACCTGGCCCACGGAGCTCTTTCTCACTATGGTTTCAACAAAACCTACCACGGAATCAGACAAGACTACTACTGGCCAGGTATGGTAAAAGATGTTAAAAAGTACGTACAACAGTGTCATACATGTCAATGGCAGGTAAACCTAACATCTCTATTCCCCAGGCTCCACTAAAACCCATCCAGGTGCCTGCAGAACCTTTCCACAGACTCATCATAGACTGTGTTGGTCCTTTACCCCGGACCAGTTCTGGCAACGCATATATATTAACTATCATGTGCCCTACCACCAGATTCCCCATAGCAGTTCCAGTAAAGAACATTACGGCTGCTACTGTGGTGAAACACCTATTGACGATCTTCACCCAGTATGGATTTCCAAGAGAGGTTCAAAGTGACTGTGGCACCAACTTCACCAGTGATCTCTTCAAGAAGACGCTGGAGGAGTTCAACATCACACAGGTACTGTCCAGCCCCTATCATCCTGCTTCACAGGGTTCTCTTGAACGTAGTCATCAGACTATTAAAGCACTCCTAAAGAAGTTCTGCAATGACACCTTGAAGGACTGGGATAAACTATTTGATCTTATTATGTGCATTTTCAGAAGTCTCCCCAATGAGTCTCTAGGAGTATCTCCTCACGAGATGCTCTACGGACGTAAGTGCCGTACTCCTCTCAAAGCTTTTAAGGACTCTCTACGTAATGCCACCTTCAGTGACCCTCAGAATGTGCCCCAGTTTCTTCAAAACCTAAAACACATTCTAGAGAGAGTACGTAAATTTACTAATGACAATCTATTGAAAGCTCAGGACAGGATGAAGACTCATTTTGACCAACGTAGCAAACTAAGGAAATTTAACCCAGGAGACTTCGTGTTGGCATATTTTCCTATCCCAGGTTCTCCATTGCAAAACAAGTTTTCAGGACCCTACCGTATTAAGGAGTGCAGAAACAACAACTACGTTCTTGAGACTCCGGATAGGAGGCGGAAGACCCAGCTGTGCCACGTTAACCTCCTGAAGCAATATCAAGGTATTTCCCCCACTGTGTTGGTATCTGTCTCCACACTTAAAGGTCCATATCTCCACAGTGAAACCTTCCCTGCTTCTCACGAAAGCATTAACACTGAATCGGTGCTTTCCAAATCGGAAATCCTACCTGATCTTCATTCCAATTTACAGGACTATAATAGTGCTCCTTTATCATGTTCTAATCCTATTCTCGCCTCGCCAGATATCACGAAGCCTTTCATCCTCCATGTCGACGACAGTGGTACCGGTATCAAGGGGTGACCTGATGCAACAACGAAGCGAGGAGATTCTACCTGCTAGCTACAAGGAACTACAGCACGATCGAAAGGGAGCTACTCATCGTCCTGAACTTGCAGCACTTCGAACCATACCTGCAAAGTGCTCGGTCTACCACCATCTACTCGGACCACAATCCTCTTCACTTCCTGCAGCAAGCCCAATTCAACAATCAACGGCTTCTACGATGGGCTTGATATCTGCAGAATTTCAATCTGGAGATCTCTACATCAAGGGGTCTGACAACATCATAGCAGATGCACTCTCCAGAGTCTGAGGTAGAGGCTGCTCCACCTATCACTCTACCACCTGAAGACGTAACTTCACCAGTAACCGCAGGCTTCGGGGGAAGAGTTGTGACGATAATCTCTTTCAAGAGAGATTGAGCCTGCTCTTCCCTACTTAAAGTTACATCAATTCTACAAGTACAAGATGCTACATTCAAGATACGTCACAAGTAGCACCAAAACCTTTTAACCAGGAGGCAAAACGTATCCTGAACCCCCCTTCATGCCGGCTCGCCACCCGTCTTCAACCAGCCAACTACCCATCCCAGCTTGCCTGCTCGTGATTGGTGACTCGCCGACCGCACACCTGCACACCGCACCTCAGCGCCATCTACCTGAGTCGACGTCCGAGCCTGACCAGCTATCAACTTCAGAATATTCTTTGTGATCTTAGAGTTGACATCTCTCTCTGGCATACTAAGCTCTCTGGCTTTCGTATACTAAGGGAGGTCTCAGCCATAGCCAATATTCTCAGCACCATTTCACCATTTATCCATCATAATATTTAATCTATTGTTTTTTTTGTATTTATCTTTGTCACATTTTTGCATTCGTCATTTACCCGAGATTTGTCTTTATTTTCATTTATGTTTAAAGTAAATATATTAAAGTTTCATTGTTCATACTTTGTGTTTTACGTGTTCCTCCCTCTAACTTACCACAGACAACAGGCAAGCAGTCTATCTTTTTTTTGTAAGTGTGACCAGGCATCGACACCTGCCATTGGAGGACTGCCGAACATCAACACTCCAACACTTTCCCACTATATATATATATATATATATATATATATATATATATATATATATATATAATATATATATATAGAGAGAGAGAAGCATCAAGAAATATGGGCCAATAGGCCCTCTGCAGTTACTTCCATCCTTCCCTTTAGCTCATACCCCGATTCTATACCCCGTTCTATGCCCCATTCTGGCTTGTGTTGAAAATCTGTTTTCACCTCATCCAAATACTATTGTAACATGTCACCTCACCCAAATGCAGGTATATAAAATCGAAGATGTTTTAGCTCTTTTCAGTTACAGTTGTGTGTGTGTGTGTAAACTAAAGTCTTTGAAAATGTAATAAGTTTTACGAAACGCGCTCAAGTGTCGCGTCGGACTAGAAATAAAAATGAATTTTGGAGAATTTATTTTTCATTTACCATCAACAGTAAAAAGAAACATAAGGAAGATCGAGAACATTCGTGTTAGAATTATTAATCTTACTTTTTCGATCATATTTAATAATATATGTCTACAGGAAAGACTGCTACAAAAATATACTAATATATATATATATATATATATATATATATATATATATATATATATATATATATATATATATATATATGTGTGTGCATTTGGGTGAGGTGATGTAATACAATAGTGGGGTGAAAAACTTTCAACAAAACACAGAACACGGAACAATGGGTATAGATTTGTACCTGCAGAAGGCCTATTGGCCCATATTTCTTGATGCTTCTATATTGGAGCGGAGTCTTGAAGTGGGTAGAATATAGTTGTGCATTAATTGGCTGTTGATTGCTGGTGTTGACTTCTTGATGTGTAGTGCCTCGCAGATGTCAAGCCGCCTGCTGTCGCTGTATCTATCAATGATTTCTGTGTTGTTTGCTAAGATTTCTCTGGTGATGGTTTGGTTGTGGGAAGAGATTATATGTTCCTAAACATATATATACATATATATATATATATATATATTTATATATATTATATATATATATATATATTATTATATATATATATATATATTAGAGAGAGCACGTGCTCTCAGCCACAGCTCAGAATGGAAGCAAGTCGACGAAGAACTCTGTAGGGTAAGGCAGGTCCTAGTCAACAACAGCTTCTCCAATGGTTTCGTCGAAGACATCATAAGAAGGAAAGTGAAACGCCATGCAACCTCTGAAGAGACAACTAATACAACACCTATACCCCCTATTAGACTATTTTACAGGAACTTCTTTTCCACAGCTCATAAAACGGAGGAAAGGGTCCTGAAAGATATTGTTAATAGAAATGTTATCCCTACAGACAAAAATCAGAAGCTACAACTGAAGATTTACTATAAAACCAAGCTTTGCCGGCCGACCAGACGGAATCACACTGCGTCCGTGGAAGGGTGGCAGACAGTTGGCATGGGACTATACTTGCGTATCCACCCTGGCAGCCACATATATCAACCTCTCTGCCGGCACAGTAGGAGCCGCGGCGACACACAGAGAACGAGACAAGTCAGCCAAGTACAGGCAATTAGATCATCGGTACAACTTCGTTCCAATAGGGTCTGAGACACTAGGCCCATGGGGCGAGAGTGCAAGAAGGTTTCTAAAGGATCTTGGTTCCAAGCTCATCGACACCACAAGAGACCCTAGAGCGGCAAGTTCTCATTCAGCGCCTCAGCGTCGCGATCCAGAGGGGGAATGATCGGTGCATCCTCGGTTCCTGCCAACGTCGGAGGAGTTCGAGGAAATCTACAGCCTCTAGGAAGCGAACTATTTTTGTGTCCTCTTAATGTTCATTTTTTGTATACAATCAGATATGTAACTGTATAACCTTGCTTAATAAAGTGTACACCATAAAAAGGGGGGTGGTAGGAGAAGCGAACACCCTTATGTATTCAGAGTTAAATGGCAAGTTTTTCCCTGAATGCTCGGTGTTCCCTTCTCTGAGGCTGTGGGTCCCTATAATTGCACCAGAGGTGGTACCCCCCTATATATATATATATATATATATTTATATATATATATATATATATATATATACATATATATTACATATATATAACATATACATATATATATATATATATATATATATATATATATACATATATATATACATATATTAATACATATATATACATATATATATACATATATATATAACATATATATATATACATATATATATATATACAATATACACACATATATATACATACATATATACACCCATATATACATACAGATATACACACATATATATACATACATATACACACATTATATTATATATATATATATATATATATATATATATGCCTACACTTATTTACAATTGCATTTCTTTCACACAGGACACATACTTCAGTGTTCATCAACTCCAGTGTTTTCACAAACACAGCACCCTGTCCACTTGTGCTGGGAACATTAGGCAAGAAAGAGAAGGGTGGGCCGACTGCATTTTCCGGGACTGTCAGAAAGCATTTGAAACAGTACCCCATTAAAGGCTGTTAAAAGCGTGGAGCAACAGGCAGGAGTAAAAGGGAAGGTGCTCCAGTGGATAAGGAGTACGTAAGCAACAGGAAACAGAGCAACGGTGTGGGGGGAGACATCAAAGTGGCGAGATGTCACCAGCGGAGTCCCACAGGACTCAGAACTTGGACCCATCCTATTTTTAATATATGTAAAAGATCTTCCGGAGGGTATAGACTCATTCCTCTCAATGTTTGCTGATGATGGAAAAATTATGAGAAGAATCAAAACGGATGAAGATAGACTACAGGATGACCTGGATAAACTGGAGGAATGGTCCAGAAAATGGCTGCTAAAGTTCAACTCAGGAAAGTGTAGGGTGATGAAATTAGGCAAAGGGAGCAGGAGGCTGAACACAAGGTATCATCTGGGAGGTGAAATCCTGCAAGAGTCAAATAGAGAGAAAGATCTGGGGGTTGATATCACACCGAGCTTGTCCCCAGAGGACCACATCAAAAGAATATCATCAACGGCATATGCTAGACTGGCCAACATAAGAACTGCCTTTAGAAACTTGTGTAAGGAATCTTTCAGAACCCTGTATACCACTTATGTAAGACCAATCCTGGAGTATGCAGCTCCAGCCTGGAGTCAATTCGTAGTTAAACACAAGACAAAGCTAGAGAAGATTCAGCGGTATGCCACCAGGCTCGTCCCGGAACTGAGAGGAATGAGCTACGGGGAAAGGCTAAAGGAGCTGAACCTAACATCCCTGGAAAACAGAAGAGTAAGGGGAGACAAGATAACCACCTACAAAATTCTCAGGGGAATTGACGGGTTAGACAAACACAAACCCTTCAGCACGGGTAGAACACGTACAAGGGGACACGGGTGGAAACTTAGTACCCAGATGAGCCACAGAGACGTTAGAAACAATTTTTTCAGTGTCAGAGTAGTTAATAAATGGAATGCACTAGGAAGTGATGTGGTGGAGGCTGACTCCATACACAGTTTCAAATGTAGATATGATAGAACCCAGTAGGCTCAGGAATCTGTGCACCAGTTGATTGACAGTCGAGAGGCGGGACCAAAGAGCCAAAGCTCAACCCAGCAAGCACAATTAGATGAGTACTTGTACTAGACAACACCGGCGAGTTCATCTTTTACATGGGCCAGTCCACCCACACACGATCACGATGTGCCTACACCCCAACTTCGCTCTCCAGCCACTCACTGGCAGAGGGCTTCAGCAATACGCTGACAGGGGTCTCGAGCAGCCATATACAGGGATAGCGAACACCCTGGCAGAAGCCTCTAGCAGCTTGCTAGCAGGACTGCACAATAGACACATCATTGTCGTCCATAACCCTTGTTAGCCAATCCCGGGTACGCCGATCCTCTACAATACTGCATATTCTAGCAGCTATTACACACTACTCTGATCGACGGTGGTTACTTAGTCCTCTTGCAGAACTAAGCTAATGTTTCGTGGACTGCCCAAGATAAACTACTTTCCTCAGTCCAACCGCCACCACATGTCACTTCTGTGGACATAAAAACGTCATTAAAGTGTCATTAAACGTCATCGTTTCCTGCCCGAAACGCATTGCGTAATAGTGGCTTTAGGCATTGTATGTACTAGCTCTACCTATAATTCGATCCATTATGTAACCACTTGTATGTATATACCTCACCTGAATAAACATTTATTATTTATTATTTATTAGTTAGATGGACAGGACACTGGGGAACCATGGGGTAACACTAGTCCACTGGGGAGTTGAAATTATGCTCTTAACACAGCCTAGATGGCGCTGATCTTGACACGTCACCCACCAGAGGTCATCCACATCGACATCTCTTTCTAACTAGGGCAGGAAACTGGAGCCATTCGTTGATACCAGGCCACCACTCACAGATGGCATTGTATACGTAGCCCTCAATATTAGGGGAATTTGAGTGCAGACCCATAGATAGCGCTGAAATTGCCACTCCACACACTTTTTTTTTTTGCAGGTATTCCTGCACGGGCCGTAATCCTCTGGCTGGCCCACTAAGTGTTGCTTGTTTTTGTTTTACTTGGGCGGAGTATGAGTATTTATGACTCGTATGGTCGCTTCAGTAAGATTTTGCCATATGTGTTTAACAACTTTTTCTGCTCTGTTGAGTTGAATTCTTAATGGGTTTGTGACTGTGCACTGTGTTAGATAATGTTTCAGTGGTCTGTCGGGCATTTCTCCAGTGTTGACATTTCCTCTCATCTTCTGGAACTTGTAAGCCTATTTCCCATACACATGGGTATCCAAGCCTGATGCGATGTAAGTGTACTTCCGTTGCTCTACTGTTCCCTTTCATCAAACTAAGTGGTTCGTAGTTGGTTGAATTCTTGTACCAACCCGCAGATCCTGATGTTTCAACTGATGTGTTGTGGTCACTGTGCATCTTTTGCATTGCTCTGTTTCTAATTACTTTCTTAATCTGTGATAGACTCTGTGGTATGTAAATGTCTATATTTCTTCTCTTAGTTGCAAGTTTTGCAACTTCGTCTGCAATGTCATTTCCTATTATTCCCACAAAGAAATGGTGTTGATACCGTAACACGCCTACATCACTTGAATGTACTTGTGACACGTACAGAACTTGACACAAACAGTATGTCACACATACAGCACGCAACATTTGCAAAGTGTCTCACATACTTTGATGTCACATGCATGCATGATACATTCAGTCCATGACTCGTGCTCAGTGAGGCAAGTACTTGCACAAGATAACAGCGTGTGATGATACACGCTCAGTGTAAGAGGATTAATATATGAAAGTTTACCATGAGGCCAAACACGTCCCCCGGCCATTATTAATATCAAGTGAAGCCAATAAATTGCTAGCTGGTGTCACTTGAGGCGGCCTCTGTACTCCAGTCTAAACGTCTGGCTTGTAAATCACTGGCATCGTAAAGTTTAGGATATTGACGAATTAAGTCCTATCATGCAATGTTTGTATAATGTATTACGGTAGTTAAGCATCTTAACATTGAAAATATGGCAGTCGATATCCAGGACAAATGAGCATCGCTCTCAATTGGTTATGGGTAGTGCACCAGGTTCGCAAGCTAATGGACAGTATAGTCAGACAAATTGGACGCTGGCCGTATCCTGACAGTGTGTTGCACAGTCCTATTAAAATTCTGAGATAATTTTAAGAAAAATTATGACAGGGAATTTTGCGCTTCAGGAACCAGTAAATTTGCACAACACTCCGGATGATTAAAGACCAACACCGACATGTGGGAAAAATGTTGATGTGACATTGGAGCCCTACTGCACCTCCCTAATGCTGGCCACAGAGTCCAGCTACACGTCCTTGGTGCTGGCCATGGAACCCTGCTGAAACTCCATGGTGCTGGCCATGGAACCCTGCTGAAACTCCATGGTGCTGGCCACAGAGCCATTCTGGACCTCCCTAGTGCTGGCCGCAGAGCCCTGCTACACCTCCCTGGTGTTGGTAACGGAGCTCAACTGCACCTCCACAGTATTATTCAGGGAGCACTTCCGCACCTCCCCAGTGGTGGACTCGTAGTAATATTACACCTTCCCCAGTGGTGGCCTCGTAGCACTGTTACATCTTCCCAGTGTTGGCCTCGGAGCACTGCTGTGCCTTCCCAGTGCTGGACACAAAGCACTGTTGCACCTTCCCAGTGCTGATCTCGGAACACTGTTGCACCTCCTCAGTGCTGGCCTCGGAGAACTGCTGCACCTCCCTAGTGTTGGCCTAGGAGTACTCCTGGACCTCCCCAGAGCTGGCCTCGAATCACTGCTGCATCTTGCCAGCGCTAGCCAGGCCTACTGGCAAGCGCTGGCTTGCGTTGAAAACTGCTGCACCTCCACAGTTTTGGCCACAGAACTCTACTGTATGTTTCAAATTTAGCTACTCAGAACGAAGTATCCATGTCGGCACGGGCTATGGTGAACCCGTAATTGAGTTCGGTTATTCGCGATAACCTTGTTTCTGTGATACCTTTAAAATGGAGGAGGGGATTCCTCCTTTTTCCCTGTTTATTCATCGCTTCTGTTTTAGTGCACTGGTTTTAGTCTTGTTTTATTAACATTATCTTGGTGGCGGATGTAGATGCAGAATGCTCACTAGGGAGTCCCATTCATCAACGGCTTTTCTAATCATTGTAGTCGCGGTGGAATGTGCATCTAATGCAGCTGCTGTCGTTGGATTAATGTTGAGTTTGATGCGCAATGCTTTAGTAGCTTCACATTCCAGTAAGTAGTGCAATAATGGCGCCTCTGCTTCTGTTCCACAAATGTGACACTCTTTAACTATTGGGTTCATTACCTCCCAGCAGCACTCTTAACCAAGTCTGAGTCTGTGTATGGCTACTGCAATGTCTCTGGATATCTTTTTGCCAGGCTTAAAAGAGGAGTAACCAGTGGCTTGTTCGTACCATATCGCAGTGGATCTTCCTTCCGCTACTTTGGCTCTGTGGCGACTTTTGATTGTTGAGAATATTTTCTTCTTGATTTGCTCCTTAATCTGTGAGAAACTTGGAGGTATTTAACCTGTACAACAGGTAGAGCAGTGGCAGCTTTTGCTAGTGAGTCTGACTTTTCATTACCATCTATGCCAATGTGACTTGGTATACAATTTAGGGTGATTGACAGCCCTCGATTATGGGCTTCTTTTCCTATATGTTGAATTTCTGTGAGGAGTTGTATATTATCTCTGTGCTGACTGGATAACAATGCCTGGAGCGAAGATTTGGAGTCGGTATGAATGATGATATCATGTAAATTATTCTCAATTGTATAGCTTATGGCCTCCTTCAGGGCATATAATTCTGTTTGCAATGTTGAGCACCCACTATTCATGCTCCAGTCGGCTTCATGGTTGGTAGTGCAAACTGCTGCCCCAGCAGAATCTTTTCCTTGATCAACTGATCCATCTGTGAAAATGTGAGTCGTTGTGGGTCTAGAGATAGTTTCCATTCGTTGTTCTATTACTTACTTAAGCCTCTGCGGGTCACATGCTGATTTTTAACTGGTAATCCTTCAATGATTATCTTTAGATTCGATTCTTCCCATGGAGGAGGCTGCCGAAAGTGTTGATATGGTCTATCTTCCCCTTTGTTTTTAATAGTCCATTTCAGGTCCACTTTCTCTAGAATCTTGACCAGATTATCCATCCATGAGCTTGTTCTATATTGAAGGGTTTCTATATTGTTCTGTATTGAAGGGTTTCTATATTGTTCTATATTGAAGGGTTAGGTATACTCTAGTGTACCTCCACAGTGCTTATCAGTGATCATTGGTTCAACTCCCCAGGGTTGGCCGAGAAGCCCTGCTGCACCTCAGCACCCAGCAAACAAAACGTTGTTGCAACCTTCTGTAACGTTTCCATAGTGTCTTGAAATATGAATAAAATAAATAATAAATAAATATATAAATAAATAAATTTTTATTCCGGAAAAGTACATACATAGTTGATTTACAAACAATGTTGGATTTATATATAGAGCTAGTAAATTCAATACCTAAAGCCACTAATACGCATAGCGTTTCGGTCAAGGTGTGGGGAAAAAAAACACTTAGACTAAAACTTAATAGTAATTGGGGTTAGGTATAAATTGTGTTGAAAAAAGGAATAAAAAATATAAAGCGAGGGAACATGGCAGAAATCAGCAATTGTACAAGTTGGAGAACAAACAGCATTGTTTAACAAAAGCAAGACATGGTTGACATTTAGGGGGTAAGGTAGGTTACATGAAGTTAATTAAGTAGCACTTGGTTTTACTCTTAAACAGGTTGAGAGAGTTACAGCCTTTGACATGATTGGGGAGACCACTCCACATTCTGGGTCCCTTGATTTGTAGAGCATTTCAAGTTTGTTTAAGTCGCACTCTTGGAATATCAAATAAGTATTTAGGAACATAAGAACAAAGGTAACTGCAGAAGGCCTATTGGCCAACACGAGGCAGCTCCTATCTATAACCACCCCAATCCCACTCATATACATGTCCAACCCACGCTTTAAACAATCAGGGGACCTCTACTACGTTCTGCGATAATTGGTTCCACAAATCAACAACCCTGTTCCCACACTGCAGGGAAGTGTGGAGGCTGCAGAAGAGGTAACCGTGGTGGCTTCAGAGGAGGAGACCGTGGAGGTTTCAGAGGATGACGTGGAGGTTTCAGAGGAGTAACAACCCTGTTACCGAACCAGTATTTACCCAAGTCTTTCCTAAATCTATACTTAACACATTTCTACCCATTGTTTCGTGCTCTATCTTGTGTTGATATTTGTAATGCCCTATTAATATCCCCTTTGTTATGTCCATTCATCCACTTGTAAACCTCTATCATGTCACCCCTAACTCTTTGCCTTTCCAGTGAATGCAATTTAAGCTTTGTTAAGCTTTCTTCATATGAAAGATTTCTAATTTGGGGAATTAACTTAGTCATCCTACGCTGGACACGCTCAAGTAAATTTATATCCATTCAATAGTACAGCGACCAAAACTGACCTGCGTAATCTAAATGGGGCCTAACCAGAGCAAGATATAGCTGAAGAATAATACCAGGTGTCTTGTTACTAACGCTTCGATTAATAAATCCCAGTGTCCTATTTGCCTTATTATGAACATTCATGCATTGATACTTTATTTTTAAATTCCTACTAATCATAACCCACAGATCCCTATCGCAATACGACTTCGCAATCTCAACACCATCTAGCTCGTATCTTGTAACTCTATCATCATTACCAAGCCTCAGAACTTTATATTTATTAGCATTAAACTGCATATGCCAATCTTTTGACCATTTCAAAACCCTATTTAGAAAAACTTGAAGGGATAGCGAGTCTTCTTCTGTGCTAATTTCCCCACCGATTTTTGTATCATTTGCAAATTTGCAAATGTTGCTACTCAAACCTGAATCTAAATCATTTATATATATTATAAACAACAGAGGTCCCAATACAGAGCCTTGAGGCACTCCACTTACAACATTTTCCCACTCTGACTTAACCCCATTTATTCTAACTCTGTTTCCTTTGGTAAAGCCATGCACTAATCCATCTTTAACATAGCTCCCTCAATACCATGAGCCATCTTTGTAATCAGTCTTTCATGTGGCACTGTATCAAAAGCTTTGCTAAAGTCAAGATACACAACATCGCAAAACCTTACCACTATCAACTATGCCAGCCTCAACTATGCTGGAATAAAAGGATAGCAAATTTGTTACACATGAACGGCCATTTGTAAAACCATGTTGTGACTCTTTATTAATTTATGTTGTTCAAGGTGAAAACTAATGGTATTTGCAAATATCGATTCAAGTAGCTTTTTATTCTAGCATAGTTGAGGCAGTTGATAGTGGTAAGGATTGTGATGTTGTGTACCTTGACTTTAGCAAAGCTTTTGATACAGTGCCATATGAAAGACTGATTAAAAAGATAGAGGCTCATGGTATTGGGGGTACTATATTAAGCTGGATTAGGGCATGGCTATACCAAAGGAAACAGAGAGTTAGTATAAATGGAGTCAAGTCAGAGTGGGAAAATGTTGTAAGTGAAGTGCCTCAAGGCTCTGTCTTGGGACCTCTGTTGTTTATAATAAATATAAATGATTTAGATTCAGGTTTGAGTAGCAACATTTGCAAATTTGCCGATGATACGAAAATCGGTAGGGAAATTAATTCGGAGGAGGACTCACTATCACTTCAAGTTGATCTAGATAGGGTATTGAAATGGTCAAAGGATTGGCAGATGCAGTTTAATGCTGATAAATGTAAAGTTCTGAGGCTAGGTAATGATGATAGAGTTACAAGATACGAGCTAGATGGTGTTGAGATTGCGAAGTCGGATTGCGAAAGGGATCTGGGAGTTATAATTAGTAAGAATTTAAAACAAAAGGATCAATGCATGAATGTTCGTAATAAGGCAAATCGGACACTCGGATTTATTAATCGCAGCGTAAGTAACAAGACACCTGGTGTGGTTCTCAAGCTATATCTTGCTCTTGTTAGGCCCCATTTAGATTATGCAGTTCAGTTTTGGTCGCCATATTATAGAATGGATATAAATTCACTTGAACGTGTCCAGCGTAGGATGACTAAGTTAATTCCCCAAATTAGAAATCTTTCATATGAAGAAAGATTAACAAAGCTTAAGTTGCATTCACTGGAAAGGCGAAGAGTTAGGGGTGACATGATAGAGGTTTACAAGTGGATGAATGGACATAACAAAAGGGGATATTAATAGGGTATTAAAAGTATCAACACAGGACAGAACGCGAAACAATGGGTATAAATTGGATAAGTTTAGATTTAGGAAAGACTTAGGTAAATATTGGTTCAGCAACAGGGTTGTTGATTTGTGGAACCAATTGCCACGTAACATTGTGGAGGTGGGGTCCCTCGATTGTTTCAAGCATGGGTTGGACATGTATATGAGTGAGATTGGGTGGTTATAAATAGGAGCTGCCTCGTATGGGCCAATAGGCCTTCTGCAGTTGCCTTTGTTCTTATGTTCTTATGTTCTTTCCCACAATGGACGTTACGCTAACAGTCAGTCAGGTGCTGTCACAGTGAGAGGTTGTGTTAGCTGGAGCTCCGATTGTAGCAACATTATTATAGCAATAATGGAAGGATTAGTGAAGGAATTGGTGAATCTAGTTGGGAACTCTGAGAGCAGAGATGGATTCCCTACGAGAGGAGGTACGACAGCTGAAACATCGGGAAGAAACGAAGGAGGAGACCAATATTAACAAGACCTCGTCGTGGAAAGTCGTTAAGGACAGGGGTCTTAAGAAAACATTGACAAAGCCGCCTACAGACGCCCTAAAGACAGCAAATTCATTTGCCGTATTGGAGGACGTGGGCTGTGGTGAGCCTGCAGTTCACTCTGAACAGAAATCAGCGAGGAGCGGCGAAGCGCGGGCCCCTCAGGGCTCAGAAAGTTAAGGAGGTACCGAAGCGAATTTTGGTTGTGGGAGATTCCCAGGTGAGGTATTTAGACAGAACGTTTTGTGCCAGAGATAGGGGGAACAGATTAAGAGTTTGCTATCCAGGAGCTGGAATTGGTGATATTGTTGGAAACATGAATGATATTATGACGGGAAATGGGAACAAACCCATAATTTGTATTAGTGCAGGGGGTAATGATGTTGGACGAGTTAGGAGTGAGGAACTAATACAGAGATTCAGGAAAGCCATTGAATTAGTTAGGAGCAAGGGAGGAATCCGGATCATAT
>WNGS01005638.1:16124-34063 GCA_020271785.1 Procambarus virginalis
TGGTTCCAGTTATTTTTTGGGTGTGTGCTAAGATACAAGTCACCAGGTATCAAAGTCATCCCACATCTGGGATCACTCATTCCAATGGGGCTGAGTGATCAAAGTTCCATTTTTTGGGGGTGACGATTCCTAGCTCAACCAGGACTCAAAGCTCAATACCTATACCTCTTCCATGGGGAGTGTGATCATGTTGGTGGGGGTACTATATTCTTTTTGACAGTTGAGAGGCGGGGCCGAAAGAACCAAGAGCTTAACCCCCACAACACTAACTAGGAATAAACAATATGTGAATAACCACCACATGCGAGGCTGACCTTCATAAAGTTGTGTGCATATAAACCCAGATTCTGGATGGTTTATCCGAACTCCGAAATCTCCTGAACTCACAGCGGAAAAAATCTTAATATTTTATGTCTTTACTCTTACTCTTATACTTTGACTCAAAAGGATTGTTAATATGTAATCCAAAGTCCTGTATTATTAATGATGAAGAAATGACATTTGAGGTGTGGGTTTTTAATATCTGGACAAATTCTGTGGTATGGAATAGGAAACTAGAAACTACTGTTATCAAAGTGGGCTGTCTCCAGAGAAGGCTTTAGACTCAGTTTATAGTACTTTATGTACCAGTTATGTAACCGCTCAATCCTTATTGTGACACTCACTAGTCCTGATTGGCAGGAATGGCGGGCCATCTTTTGGGGTCAAATCTCCGCTATGATCTAAGTGAATTGCAAGCGTTATTATACTAAGCTCATTGTGGTTTGAAGCTTAGCGTTGGGTAGCGTGCCCACCTAGGGGTGCGTTAGGGTTGGGCACTTACCCTATAGTTGGCACTATGGGTAGAGTACAATGTGGCTCAGTCTAGTAGCGAACCCCATGACGAGTATTAAACTATCAGCTCGAGGTGGGGGGGGCTGAAAAATATATTAACAATAAATTGTCTGCTCCTCTAGTACCACTGAATATGTGCGCACTGATAGGCAGAACAGCGTTTACAAACATTTTAGTCATAATACTTTGCTTTTAGCAAAAAAATTTGATGAGGTAGATTTTCATAGTCATTAGCTCCCACAGTCGTGCGAATCCATGCATCTACCTCCCACACAGTCCCAAAGCGTGATGTACGCCTAATGTCTCTTAACGCTTAATTGAATGAGATGGAGTTACTGTACACAGGTCTCGGTATTAGATGGACTTCCTCGCGTTTCACTGAATGAGCGCAGATACACCGACCGTTGTCTCGCCTCACTGGCCCTGTGTACGTTCCACACTCCCTGTTTACCTGGCCCCTCTAGGCATCATGTACCCCACTAATACTTTTTAGCTCATTGGTCTGCACCGTTGTGATTCTCATATCGACAATAGGCTGTGAGAGGCTCCTCTTGAGATTGTCATTGGCTTTGTAGTGTTTTGAATGTTTCCCCCTGACCTCTGGACAGATGAAGACTGTGGAGCCTATATTGGTCTGCTACCTTTGTTGCTAGCGATACTGCTACACTATTTTGGCTGAGGATAAGGTTAAGGGCAAAGAGCCATACAAGTGCGGAGAGCCCACCTTTCGAGAGTTTTGAAGCAGTGTTGGCTGACGGTAAATTAAAAATCCCTAGCATGAGGGGCTATTACAAATAAAGTTGCACTGCATACATGCTTAAATTAATTGTGGGGTATTTCATTGAATCTGTGTTTGATCTTTTCGTGAGTCTGCTCCATCCCACAAGCTGTCTCCACCATCTAACTTCATTGTGAACGCCATGTAATCCTCTGAACTGATCTGATAGAAACTTCTGTACGTACTCAGTAGCAGGAAAGCACAATGATGTCAATGACAGCAGGGGTCCACTACCACTCACATGAGGGGTAAGGGGTCCACTACCACTCACAGGAGGGGTATGGGGTTCACTACCACTCACATGAAGGGTATGGGGTCCACTACCACTCACAGGAGGGGTATGGGATCCACTACCATTCATAGGGGGGGCATAGGGTCTACTACCACTCGCAGGAGGGGCATAGGGTCTACTACCACTCGCAGGAGGGGCATAGGGTCTACTACCACTCGCAGGAGGGGGCATAGGGTCCACTACCACTCGCAGGAGGGGGCATAGGGTCCACTACCACTCGCAGGAGGGGGCATAGGGTCTACTACCACTCGCAGGAGGGGGCATAGGGTCTACTACCACTCGCAGGAGGGGCATGGGGTCCACTACCACTCGCAGGAGGGGGCATAGGGACCACTACCACTCGCAGGAGGGGCATGGGGTCCACTACCACTCGCAGGAGGGGGCATAGGGACCACTACCACTCGCAGGAGGGGGCATAGGGTCCACTACCACTCGCAGGAGGGGGCATAGGGTCCACTACCACTCGCAGGAGGGGCATGGGGTCCACTACCACTCGCAGGAGGGGGCATAGGGACCACTACCACTCGCAGGAGGGGCATGGGGTCCACTACCACTCGCAGGAGGGGGCATAGGGACCACTACCACTCGCAGGAGGGGGGTGTATAAATTTATACAAGTCATTCTTAACCAACAGTAAACTGTATAAATAAACTCGGTATTGTGTGGCAGCAGTTATCGCGCCTGAGGCATGCTGGTGGGCCGGCCCCGCCCCTTGCTGGTGGCTGGCCCCGCCCCCTGCTAGAGCTACTCGCTTCCACACCAGCACTCTATTTTCACCTCCGAGCTGTGTAATTTGCTTTTCTCGTTTACTCTCTGAGTGGCGACGACGATGAGTGTGGTGACGAGGCGCCTGCAAGGTGTCCCCGGGCTGCGTCACGCTCCCAGGCCTAGCATCTGTGCCCAGAGGCTCTCCACGACTCGTAAATGCTTCAACGTCACTCTGTAAGTGTGTCAACGTCACTGTGTGCCAACGTCACTCTGTAAGTGTGTCAACGTCACTGTGTGCTAACGTCACTCTGTAAGTGTGTCAACGTCACTGTTTCAACGTCACTGTGTGTTAACGTCACTTTGTAAGTGTGTTAACGTCACTTTGTAAGTGTGTTAACGTCACTGTAAGTGTGTCAATGTTACTGTTTCAACGCCACTCTGTAAGTGTTACGATCTGTATTTTATTGTGGTAGTGACAGTTTATTTGGCCACCTGTCCCACCCGAACACGTGGCCACCTGTCCCACCCCAACACGTGGCCACCTGTCCCACCCAACACGTGGCCACCTGTCCCACCCGAACACGTGGCCACCTGTCCCACCCCAACACGTGGCCACCTGTCCCACCCAACACGTGGCCACCTGTCCCACCCCAACACATGGCCACCTGTCCCACCCCAACACATGGCCACCTGTCCCACCCCAACACGTGGCCACCTGTCCCACCCAACACGTGGCCACCTGTCCCACCCCAACACGTGGCCACCTGTCCCACCCCAGCACGTGGCCACCTCTCCCACCCAACACGTGGCCACCTGTCCCACCCCAACACGTGGCCACCTGTCCCACCTCAGCACGTCGCCACCTCTCCCACCCAACACGTGGCCACCTGTCCCACCCCAACACGTGGCCACCTGTCCCACCCCAGCACGTGGCCACCTCTCCCACCCAACACGTGGCCACCTGTCCCACCCCAACACGTGGCCACCTGTCCCACCCCAGCACGTGGCCACCTCTCCCACCCAACACGTGGCCACCTGTCCCACCCCAACACGTGGCCACCTGTCCCACCCCAGCACGTGGCCACCTGTCCCACCCCAACACGTGGCCACCTGTCCCACCCCAACACGTGGCCACCTCTCCCACCCAACACGTGGCCACCTGTCCCACCCCAACACGTGGCCACCTGTCCCACCTCAAACACGTGGCCACCTGTCCCACCCAACACGTGGCCACCTGTCCCACCCCAACACGTGGCCACCTGTCCCACCCCCCACACGTGGCCACCTGTCCCACCCAACACGTGGCCACCTGTCCCACCCCAACACGTGGCCACCTGTCCCACCCAACACGAGGCCACCTGTCCCGTCTAGACGACAGCCAATAGCCGCCTGACGGCTGGTGTGTGTGTGTGGGGGGGGGGGGGCAGACAACATCTGTTACCTATATATTTTCCATAAAGTCCATCGTGCTTCTAGCCTAATTAAAGTTAATTAGAATAAGATGTTTGAAGGTGTTTCAAGTATCAAAGTTATTATGTACGATGCTTTTAACAAGAAAACGCAACTGAAGGGTCGTTAGGAGCTAGTTACAGCCAGATCCATCCAGTGAGAGCGGTTATATCCAGATACTAATATATTTCTTGAGTCTTCACATAACCGCCGTGGTGAAGGAGATAAGCTTATCTTTGTCTCATGTTATCAGTCAAGTAGGGTGAATTTACCCGAGGGTATTTTTTTTAATAATGAAAAGCATTTTCTGGCTATAAGCGGATTTATCAGGAGAACGCACCAAGCCATTAAGCCTGTATAGCACTAGGAAGGGATCAGGATAAGGATTTGGGATGGAACGGGGGAAGGAATGGTGCCCAAACCACTTGGACGCGTCGGGGCATGAACGCCGACCTGCATGAAGGTCGCTCTACCGTCCAGTCCAAGTGGTTGGGTTTCTGGCTATAAGTTCAGTTTGTGTAGATCGTTTTGCAAAGCCTCAATTTTTCACTTTCCACTTTACTTTAGATCTTTATGCCATCTGAAAATTTGACGCTGTTGGTCGTGATTTTCTCCTCCATCATGGATATATATTTGAGTAAGGGCTGAGCCTAAGATGGAACCTTACAGGGAATCCACTCACAATATTGTTTCCAGTCAGGTTTTCTTCAAAATTTGGACCAACCTTTGCTCGTTTCTTTAACCTTTGTTTTTACTCATTCTAGTATTTTGCCATTTATTCCATATGCCTGCAGTATCTGTGCCTGTCTTTCGTGTGGTACCTTATCAAAAGCTTTAGAGCAGACTATCAACATCTGCTGGAGGTCCTAGGTCCGTGTAGGTGGTTACCTAATTTGCATGTTCTCACAGGAGCATTATCAGTTGATGGTGGTTAATTACTGCTGGTTCGAGAGGTGGTTAATTCTGCTGGTTCGTAAGGTGGTTAATTTTTGCTGGTTCGTGACTGCGTCTGAAATTTGGTGAGACAACTTTGTTGTTATTTTACTTGTTCTCTTTATGCGTGTTTCCATGTTTAAGAGGGCATAAATGTTTTTGTGAAAAGTATAAAGAAAACGTCAATCAAATTTGGAGATTTGCCAAATTCCACTCATGAAGAACACAACATACTCTCACAGGACGAGAATGTCTTAATAACAATAATAAAGATGATACTCAACTAGCAAATTCATGAAGGTGAATTATGTGTTAAATGTGATAAGAGAAAGTACAGAGGTGATTTAATTTATTTGTCATTATTTAAATATTAATATATTTAAATATTTATTCCTCAGTGACATAGTTCATCATGACTGCAGTTCTATATTTTAGGCAGAAGAGGCTTCAGTGTTGTGTAATGTGTTCAGGAACTGGGCCCCAGTCATCTTTAATTTAAATTTAAATTTTGCCCGGAGAGGCGAGTTTATTGGGCAGCATACTGGTGTTGTACACCATAGCAGCATGTACAACACTCCCCAATAGGAAGAAAACCCGCTGGGTTGTTCATCCTGTTACTTGTACCCAGACACAGCTGGGACTTGCTTAACTGTCTCAAGTGAACAGCTTATCAAAGAAGAAGATTAATATTTGTCATCCCTTAAGTACTTACTTTATCGTGCGGGTGCAAAATGGGGAAATCTTTTAAGAACAGTATTTATATTTGACAAATTAGTATTTTCCTAACTCAAATAATATGGGGTTTTATTATTCTAACACATATTTCTAAATGTCAATCTTTAATCTAAGCAAGTTACTTTGTTTTGTGTGAGGCGCCAAATTTACAGTACTTTACAGCAGTGTTGCAGCGAGGCAACACATTTTGTTTTCTTGTTTAAACACGATTATTGATTATTTCTTGGTGAAAACCGCCGTGAGACATAGTCGTGTCAGTTACTTGTAATTTAGAAACTGTACTTGTGGTCGATCTCGAACCCAGTGATGATGTGACGACTTATACTGAATGTTGTAACTAGCTCATCAAGATTATAACTTGCTTAGCTAAATGAATCGTGGGTTCAGTCCCTGAGCCCATTATGTGCCTCTGTAACCCTGTCACACTACCGCCCACAAGATGGGTATGGGGTGCATAATAAATGAACTAAGCTAAACTAGACGTTGCGTACAGCAAGGCAAGCGTGAGGCAGCAGCTAGTGAGTGTGTTGGGTGGGAGGAATTTAAGACTGAATAAGCTGGTGACCTTGAGAGTGTATTCGGGAAGTGTGGCCGCTGTGTTGCTTAGCAAAGCTCACCCCTCCTTCCTTTAGGTCCGGACGACACCCCAGCCATGTACCCTACGTCCCCAGGACTTCTACCTCTTAGCAATACCACTGCTACCCTACGCTCCCCCCCCCCCCAGAACCTCACGCCTCCCAGCAACCGCCCCTACCTCCCTACGCCCCCCAAAACCTCTACCGTCTAGCAACACCTCTGTGGAAGTTATCATTATCTGCTAAAGCAAATCTGACCAAACGTAAGAATTAGGGAGCTACCTAAAACCTATTGGCCCACACGAAGCAGCGCCTATTCATATCCACCCAATCTTCTCTAGAAACAATCCAGCGATGCCACGTCCCATTGTGTAATTTGTACATAAATCTACAACCCCTATTTCCAAACCAGTATTTACCAGGTCTTTCTTGAAACTAAACTTGCTTAGCTTATGCCGAGTGTTGCATGCTCTGTTTTATGTTGATAGATTTAGCACATTAATATCTCCTTTGTTATACCAATTTATCCATGTGTATACTTTGTCTTTCTAGAGAATGTTAAATTAAATTGAATATTACATCTAGATAATGTAAATAAGTTCTGAGGATGAATGCCTTTGCCTTAGAACTGTACATTTGTGAGCCTCAGCCTTAGAACCGTACATTTGTGAGCCTCAGCCCTAGAACCGTACATTTGTGAGCCTCAGCCCTAGAACCGTACATTTGTGAGCCTCAGCCTTAGAACTGTACATTTGTGAGCCTCAGCCCTAGAACCGTACATTTGTGAGCCTCAGCCTTAGAACTGTACATTTGTGAGCCTCAGCCCTAGAACCGTACATTTGTGAGCCTCAGCCCTAGAACCGTACATTTGTGAGCCTCAGCCTTAGAACTGTACATTTGTGAGCCTCAGCCCTAGAACCGTACATTTGTGAGCCTCAGCCCTAGAACCGTACATTTGTGAGCCTCAGCCCTAGAACCGTACATTTGTGAGCCTCAGCCTTAGAACTGTACATTTGTGAGCCTCAGCCTTAGAACTGTACATTTGTGAGCCTCAGCCCTAGAACCGTACATTTGTGAGCCTCAGCCTTAGAACCGTACATTTGTGAGCCTCAGCCTTAGAACTGTACATTTGTGAGCCTCAGCCCTAGAACTGTACATTTGTGAGCCTCAGCCTTTGAACCGTACATTTGTGAGCCTCAGCCTTAGAACTGTACATTTGTGAGCCTCAGCCCTAGAACTGTACATTTGTGAGCCTCAGCCTTAGAACCGTACATTTGTGAGCCTCAGCCTTAGAACTGTACATTTGTGAGCCTCAGCACTAGAACCGTACATTTGTGAGCACAACATTGTATCTGACGATTTTTCGACCATTGTAAAAGCCTATTAGATCGTCACGAGGCGATTTTATGCCTTCCACTGAATTTATTTCCCGTCCAAAATTTTGTTTCGGCTGTAAACTTGCAAATGTTACTGTTCAATCCTGTGTCTAAATCCTCTTTCTATATATAATGAACAACTTGCAACTCTTTATATTTGATATAAAAATCTGTGCAGTGGTGCAACAAACTGTACACTGGTATAATAGGCTATACAACAATCTGTGAAATAGTAAAACAATTTACGTATGCACTGATACAAGAATTTGGGCATTGGTACAACGGTTTATGAACTGGTACAATAATCTATGAACTAATACAGTAATCTGTGCACTGGTATAGCAACCTGTGAACTGGTTCAACAATATTAGCGTGATCATCAGCGTTTCGTAATTCTGAATTAGGTTTAGGCTTTCTTACAACTTCCCGCCTCTTTTGGAACCCGCTTCTGGCTTCGGATGTGAAGTTCTTGACTTTTAGGGATGCTGTTAGGCCTTGGGTTCTGGTTCAAAGTGATTCAAGATTTGTTAGATATAGATTTATAGTTTTATATAAATATAGATTTTGATTATCTATATAATATAGATTTTGGATTTGGTTCCATTTATGTGCTATGCGATGCTCCTCGTGGCTTTGTTTTGTACAGTTTCCAGTGTCTTGACTCTTCTTTTGGAGAGATTAAGTTGTGTGCCATAGGAATCTCTACGGAGCCTATCCATATTAATTTACATCATCGACCTTGATCCTGAACTGACGATAATATCTGCACGTTTGCTTAAAAAAAGGAATTATTTAATCTAGAAAAAGAGAGCGATCCTCGGATAAAAAGAATCCACAACAGAGACAAGAATATCAATCTCCAGTTGTATCTATCTAGCATTACTGAACCCTCACTTGGACTACTCTATCCAGTGCTATTCGCCGTACTACAGAATGACCCTGAACTCTAAAGAAAACAGGGAGATGACAGTGCTGATATATGGTATCGGGAAACTTTCCTTCGAAAAATTATTGAAGTGTCTTAATCTTCACTCCATAGAGTTGCAGGACACACTGGGAGATATGATTAAGGTTAGCAAGTGGGTTAGGGGTGTAAACTGTGTCTACAATAAGATTTTAAGGGTTGACAGATGTTAATCTTCTCGTTTGAGGAGCTGTTCACTTGAGACAGTTAAGCAAGTCCCAGCTGTGTCTGGGTACAAGTGACAGGATGAACAACCCAGCGGAGTTTCGTCCTATTGGGAAGTGTTGTACAAGCTGCTATGGCGGTGAGTCCTCTCACAGGATGAGTGGCGCTGCCCAATAAACTCGCCCCTCGGGGCAAAATTTAAAACCATTTACAAACGACTCGAACTGTTGGAACAGGTCAGAATGCCCAACGATGGGTACAAGTTGGAGAAATCTGGATTTATCAAGAATATAGCCCCTTGATCTGGATTGAGGGGCTTGACACCTGAATGGACAGAACTTTGGATTCGTGGTCCTGAGGTTCCGGGTTCGATCCCTGGTGGAGGCGGAAACAAATGGGCAGAGTTTCTTTCGCCCTGATGCCCCTGTTTACTTAGCAGTAAATAGGTATCTGGGAGTTAGACAGCTGCTACGGGCTGCTTCCTGGAGGTGTGTAACAAAAAGAAGGCGGCCTGGTCGAGGACCGGGCCGCGGAGACGCTAAGCCCCGAAATCATCTCAAGATCTCAAGATATATTGTAGTACTGGTTTGTGAACAAGGTTGTGGATCAGTGGACTGTGCTGCCAGCTAACATGACTGAGACAAACTGTATAACAGAATTCAAGAACAGATTGGATAGGGACATAGGTGAGAGGCGATGGAATAAAGCAGGATCCACCTAGTGGAACCTAGTGGATCCTGCTTTACTTATGGCTCCTGAAACGTATGGGCCAACAGGTCTCCTGAGATGCTGCCTAATTCTTACATTGTTATATCAACCCACCTCCCATAATCCCAATACCTATATGCAGGCGATGAGTCACAATAACGTGGCTAAAGTATGTTGACCAGACCACACACTAGAAGGTGAAGGGACGACGACGTTTCGGTCCGTTCTGGACCATTCTCAAGTCGATTGTCACCAATACCTATTAGTTACTACAGCTGGAATACACGAAATATGGCCTGTTGTACGACAAAAATCCACGTTTGGTACTATTGCAAGTCTGAAGGCCATAACAAAACCTGAATCAGGCTGACCGTATTATCAGGCAACATCACCATGACAAAGTAACTGAGGAAAGGAGGACAAAAGCACAAACCAGTGAATCTGTACGCTGGTACAGTGTGGTTGCAGCTGGCAAATCCTAATTATTATGGTCGAAGAGGAGGTAGCCGCAGGAGGGAATCAGTAATAGTAAGAATTCATCTTGGATACAAATATCCATGGCGATTCGGGATGGAAACAGCAGCTGTGCAGCGGAGTTGCAGAATTTGTGGTGAGAGCGACGGACACCGCCTTGAACACTACCTGAGTGAACGTGAACACCTGAGAGACATTAGAAATGTGTGTAGCATAGTAGACCCACATTGTTTGAGTTAGGAAAATACTGTCTGTCAAATATAAATGCTGTTCTCAAAAGATTTCCCCTTTAACACCCACAAGATAACGTAATTTTTTAAGGGTTGACGAATGTTAATCTTCTTGCTTGATAAGCTGTTCACTTGAGACAGTTAAACAGGTCCCAGCTGTGTCTGGATACATGTGACAGGATGAACAACCCAGCGGGTTTTCTTCCTATTTGGGGTGTGTGTACATGCTGCTATGGCGGTGTGTCCACTCACAGGATGAGTGGCGCTGCCCAATACTGTCACTATGGCGGTGTGTCCACTCACAGGATGAGTGGCGCTGCCCATAAACTCGCCCCTCGGGGCAAAAATTAAAACTACGATCAACAACCCAGATGGCTTAACGTAAGAACCTTTGGGCCACGTTCTTAAACCCACTGTGTAGCTGTATAGGCATTTCGGCGTTGCCGGAAGCATGAGTATGGAATCCACAATAAACTAATTAAACTGAACTAAGAACTCATCAGGTTTTCTTCCAATGAGAGGTGTGGGGTTGATAATATTTAATGAGTTCTGACGTAGAGGTGAATGAGCTCAGCGGGGTCACAGAGATAAGATGTTTACATCTTACATGTATCAGGACAAACAAACCAGTGTTATGAAGGCTCAGACAGCCAGTACACACCGGTTGTACCGGTTGCACACGGGTGGCCACGGGGTTGGACTCAACCTCCCGATACCCGCCTGCACCTGGATGATCTGGTCCAGTCCCCCATACACCCAACACATCCTCCTCTACCGCATTCACTGAAAAAAACTTAAGCATGTTGAAATTAATGTAAAAACAAATAGAACTATATATTAAGTGATATTATAACCACTCTTTTAAGCTTTCAATTTCTCTAGGGGGCCTCGCGGCTGAGTGGACAGCACTCTGGGGAAGTATTCCCAGTGACCCGGGTTCGATCCCCGGCGGAGGCGGAAACAAATGGGCAGAGTTTCTTTCACCCTGATACTCACCTAGCAGCAAATAGGTACCTGGGAGTTAGACAGTTGCTACAGGCTGCTTCCTGGGTGTGTGTACTCACCTAATTGTGTGTGTGTGTGTGTGTGTGTGTGTGTGTGTGTGTGTGTTAGAGTATATGTAGTAGACATAACAAAGATAAAATAAGTTGGTTAGAAAGGCGGGGTCCAAGAACTAAAAGCTCGATTCTGCAGATACAAATAGTAAATGCACACACTATTCAGGCACACTACATACACCCTAACCTCCTACACTCTCCCGACACACACATCCCACTATACACACCCTACAAGCCTCTATACTAACCCCCATTTACACCCTCTACGCACACCTACACTCAAATCTACACCCAACTCTGACACACCCCGTCCTCCCTCCCCATCAACCCTCCACCACGTAACCATATACATATTTTATCGCTCTCTACAGAAGAGAAACATTTACACATGTTGAGTGTGGCAGGTGTTTGAGCGAGAGGGGCGAGAACATATGTGAACCCAGCACTCCCCAGCGTTGGTACTAAGCTACATGGACTTACTTGAAAAAATTATATATATATATATATATATATATATATATATATATATATATATATATATATATATACATATATATATATATATATACACACTTTATTATGTATTTGATGGTTACAAGATATGCATAGGTTGATACAAAAATGAATACAAAAAGGTGCTTAAAGGTTATGGATCTCTTGAAAAACACGACAATGGGAAACATTGATGAATGTCACAGACAGGTTTGAACATTGTTACAAGTCAAACACTTCTTCGAATTCCTCTGAAGTTGGACTAGTGCCCAAGACGCAACGGGCATTTCCCCTCTGGATCGCAACATTGAGGCGCTGGAACAAGAAACTTTTCCTCTCTCTCTCTCTCTCTCTCTCTCTCTCTCTCTCTCTCTCTCTCTCTCTCTCTCTCTCTCTCTCTCTCTCTCTATCTCTAATATATTATATATATATATATATATATATATATATATATATATAATATATATATAATATATATATATATATATATATATATATATATATATATATAATATATATAATATATATTATATATACATATAGTATATTTGGTAACAGTCTTTCCTGTAGACATATACTATTAAATATGACCGAAAAAGTAAGATTAATAATTCTAACACGAATTTTCTCAATATTTCTTATGTTCTTTTTTCACTGTCGATGGTAATTGAAAAATCAATTCTCCAAAATTCATTTTTATTTCTAGTCTGACGCGACACTTGAAAGCGTTTCGTAATAACTTATTACATTTCCAAAGACTTTAGTTTACACACACACAACTATAACCTGCAAACACTAAACAGAGTCCTACTATGCTATAATTTAAATGGCTTTCATTTGATATACCTGCATTTGGGTGAGGTGATATGTTACAACAGTTTTGGATGAGGTGAAAACACAAGACAGAACACGAAACAATGGGTATAATATTGGGTAAGTTTAAAGGGA
The DNA here is from genome assembly GCA_020271785.1 of Procambarus virginalis. Lineage (NCBI taxonomy): Eukaryota > Metazoa > Arthropoda > Malacostraca > Decapoda > Cambaridae > Procambarus > Procambarus virginalis. The sequence continues at coordinate 28,844 of WNGS01005638.1, forward strand.
AGAATGGAAGTAACTGCAGAAGGCCTATTGGCCCATATTTCTTGATGCTTCTATATTGGTGCGGAGTCTTGAAGTGGGTAGAATATAGTTGTGCATTAATTGGCTGTTGATTGCTGGTGTCGACTTCTTGATGTGTAGTGCCTCGCAGATGTCAAGCCGCCTGCTATCGCTGTATCTATCAATGATTTCTGTGTTTTTTGTTAAGACTTCTCTGGTGATGGTTTGGTTGTGGGAAGAGATTATATGTTCCTTAATGGAGCCCTGTTTAATAATATATGTTTACAAGAAAGACTGCTACCAATATATATATATATATATATATATATATATATATATATATATATATATATATATATATACATATATACGACTATAGATATATATATATATATATATATATATATATATATATATATATATATATATATATATATATATCTCACTAAGAACTCTTTTGGCTTGCGCGTTCATGCAGTTTTCTCACACACACACACACACACACACACACACACACACACACACACACACATAGGGGGGCCTCGTAGCCTGGTGGATACCGCGCTGGACTCATAATTCTGTGGCGCGGGTTCGATTCCCACACGAGGCAGAAACAAATGGGCAAAGTTTCTTTCACCCTGAATGCCCCTGTTACCTAGCAGTAAATAGGTACCTGGGAGTTAGTCAGCTGTCACGGGCTGCTTCCTGGGGTGTGTGTGTGGTGTGGAGAAAAAAAAATAAGTAGTTAGTAAACAGTTGATTGACAGTTGAGAGGCGGGTCGAAAGAGCAAAGCTCAACCCCCGCAAACACAACTAGGTGAATACACACACACACACACACACACACACACACACACACACACACACACACACACACACACACACACACACACACACACACATATATATATATATATATATAATATATATATTATATATATATATATATATATATATAAACAAATAACAATAGGGGTGGTAGGAGAGGAAAAGATTAAAGTATTCAGTGAGAATCCACAAGGTCTTCTCTGAACACTATTTATTTTCTTCTTCGAGGATGTGGGTCCCTTTAATCAAACCAGTGGTGGTACCCCTATATATATATATATATATATATATATATATATATATATATATATATATATATATATATATATATATATATAAAACTGTGTTACAAAAAGGAGTTACATATAGGTTACAAAGATGGTTATCATAGGTTGTCGAGTTCCTCCAGCTCCTCAGATGGCGGGCAGGAACCCTGGATGCAGTGCGCATTTCCCCTCTGTATCGCCACGCTGAGGCGCTGGAAAAGAAAGCTGGCAGCTCTAGGGTCCCTTGTTGTTTCAATGAGCCTAGAACCCAGTTCCTTCAAAAAACTGGTAGCACTTTTACCCCAGGCGCCGAGTGTCTCAGAAGCAATGGGGACAAAATTGTAGTGGTGATCAAGTTCTCTATACTTACGGGATACTATATTACTATACTATATATATACGGGATACTATATATATATATATATATATATATATATATATATATATATATATATATATATATATATATATATATATATATATATATATATATATATATTGTTTGTGAGGGTACCACCTCTGGTGCAAATGTGGGGACCAATAGTTTCGGAGAAGAAAATAAAGGGTATTCAGAGAAGACCTTGTGGATTCTCACTGAATTATATCTATTATCATTATTATTATTATTATACAGAATATTATCTTCTACCACCCCCCATTCTTTTGTATATACACATATATATTTGTTTTATTTATGCTTTGTTACAAAATGGGAGTTACATATATGGTACAAAGATGATTATCATAAATTGTCGAGTTCCTCCAGCTCCTCAGATGGCGGGCATGAACCCTGGATGCAGTGCGCATTTCCCCTCTGTATCGCCACGCTGAGGCGCTGGAAAAGGAAGCTGGCAGCTCTAGGGTCCCTTGTTGTTTCAATGAGCCTAGAACACAGTTCCTTCAAAAAACTGGTAGCACTTTTACTCCAGGTGCCGAGTGTCTCAGAAGCAATGGGGACAAAGCTCTAGTACTGATCCAGTTCTCTGTACTTACGGGATTTGGCTGCTTCCCTGTGGGTGACAGCGCCACCTGGTTGTGCAGCACTGAGGTCAATGTAGGTGTTAGCCAGGGTTGATATGCACATGTAGTCCCGTACCAACTGCTTGCCATTCTTCCAGGGGTTCACTGTGATACCATCTGGGCAACCGATAAGAGCATCAGAGTTACGAGGCGTTAGGTAACAAGGCTCTCTTTCAGCTGGGCATCCAGCTTTGGTGAGGCTCCTCTTGATGATGTCGTTAACTTCACTGTGCCTCGAGTGCCATCCCCCTGTGCTTTGGCTGAGTAGGCCATGGTGACCGTACCTGTCAACCACCACCTTGCCGCAAATACACCTATATCTGGTGTGGATTGGGGCAGCAAGACGGAGGGCCACAGCAATTCGGAGGGCATATGGTGCGAGACACGTGCTTTTTGCCGACATTGGGGTTGCTAACAGGAAATCCCCTGCATGTGGGGCTGTTACTGCTGTGAGGCGAGCAATGTCGTGTTGTGTTGTTGCAGCACCCACGCACTCTGCAGCAACTTGGTCTACAATGGGGCCATCCCAGATGGATTGTTGTGGGTTTTGGGGATAGTGGTTGAGGTGATGGACCTGCACGAGAGGCCCACTCGGTGGCACAGCGTGTGAAATTGGGATTGTGTACACCTGCCAGCTGATGTAAGTGGGCAGGTAGAATTTCCTTCACAAGGTTGTCGGATGCCGATGAGGAGGACAGGAAGGCTGGAACAGCAATTTGCGTTGCTGTTCGAACTCCGAGGCCCCCAAGTCTTACGGGAAGAGAGGCTTGTTTCCACTGTCGGTCATCAAGAGAGAGGTTAAGGGCTTTTTCTAGCATTGATTTCAGTAACCGGTCATACTCACCTAGTTTTTGTGGCTACTGTAGGATGGTGAACACCTCAGAAAGTAGGTTAACCTGGGACAGACATCTGGTGATGAGGTAGAGTGCATCATGAGCATCAATATCCTCAATCCTCCCATACATCCTCTTAATGTCGGCGATTTTCTTATCAAGGACCTCATCGATGGCTTTCAACCCCAGGGGAGCTCCTAGGAGTGTGCTGTCTTCAGGTTTAGTTATATGGATATTTGGCAGAAGACCCTCTATTCTCTCTACGATGCCCTGGTTGGAACATTTTATTTCACATTTAGAAGGGTTCAGGGTGAGGCCTAAAACTGCACCTTGCTCCTGGATTTTTCTGATGTCCTCCAGGAGGGAGTCTTGGGAGCCAGCTAGGGTGCCATCATCCAAGAACCAGATGTTAAGCTCGCTAGACAGGACTTCTGTGACTTGTTTAATGACTAAGCAGAAAAGAAGAGGAGCAAGGGGGTCACCCTGTTGGATGCCTTCTCTCGAGGCAGTTTCATATTCGCCAAAAAGTAGCTTAAGATCCATACTGTACAAAAGTGAATGAATGTACAAACGTGTAGAGGGAAGTGCATGAATGTACAAAAGGGTAGAGGGAAGGGAAATGACTATGAACCGCACGGAGTACAGCGTCCTTCCGCACCAAATTGAAGGCATTTTTGTAATCTAGCTTGATAAGGGCCTTTTCGTCTGTGATATGTTGGCGATGAAGGCTCGAGCTGCATGGGCTGCCGCCTCGAACCCTTGTGGAGTGCCGAACCCGAGCTGTTTTGGCTTCAGCATGTTGGCCGCTGCCTCACTAACTGTTCTTGCAGCTGCCTTTGCGACGAGACGCCGCAGAGAATTGCCCACAACTATTGGCCTGATCCCTCCATCCTTTTTCTTTAGAGCACAGAGAGATGCTCCAAAAAAGATAGGTCTTATGGTCTCTGGTATGTTGCCAGTTAAACATGTGTTGGTGAATCTGGTTAGTTCTACCAAGATGCTCTGTGCAATGTTACGCAGTGCAGGGTTAAGCATTTGCTTGATGTGGTTAGGTTTTAGTCCTGTGAACCCACCTGCTGATCCTGTTGGGAAGGACATGGCTGCTTTATGGACCACAGATTCAGCCACCCAGAGAGGTTCTGCTCCGGTAGCCCCCACTTGTACAATGTCGTCCCCACGCGGAGCCCTGGCAGGGTGTTTCTCCTTAGGGCTTGAGCTGTTGCGGCATCTCTGTCGGCAATTGAGTCCTCACTGGTGATGACTCTTATTGCGCCAATAGTGTTTCCTTCTTCTATTTTCTTGGTGACTGATGTTCTGATTTTTGATGTCTCGGATATGGCACTGTTGCTCTTCCTGCCGTGGGTGTTTCTCGCTCGAGTGGAAAGGCGCACCTGGTTGTCCTCCCTGGGAAAATCATTTATGGCTTTGATGACTGAGGCAGCTAAGGTTTTGTCTCTCCTTGCAGGGGTGGCTAGACATATGTTGCCAAACAGTAGGAGGTTGTGCCATGCTTGGGTCGTTCCAGGAGAGTCGTTGACCTTTCTCAGGAGGGCAGATAATTTGGCTGCTGCATGGGGGCGGGCTGCTTTAGGGATGTGTTGCAGGGTTCTGGCTGATGTTGCTTTGATAGCTTCTAGTAAATTATTTGTAGAAATGAAGCTCTGGGAGGTGTTTTGCCTGACGGACGGTGTGGGCTGTTGATTGGTGTTCTCCCTGGGAGGGCGCAGAGAACCCAAACACCTGGTTCGGTTGTGGAAATGATTTGTATATATATATATATGTACACACACACACACACACACACACACACACACACACACACACACACACACACACACACACACACACACACACACACACACCACACGCCAGAGCCAGAGCTCAACCCCCGCAAGCACATAGGTGAGTACACAACAGTAGAAGGTTGTACACCAGTTGATTGACAGTTGAGAGGCGGGACCAAAGAGCCAAAGCTCAACCCCCGCAAGCACAATTAGGTGAGTATACACACACACACACACACACACACACACACACCCACACACACACAACACACACCCACACACACACACACACACACACCCACATTATATCTATATATATCTATATATATATATATATATATATCTATATATATTTTATATATCTATATATATATATATATATATATAAATTAAAACTATATATATATATATATATATCTTTCGTATACACCTTATATAAGCGAAGTTATCACACTCGGATCTCAACCGATTGGACCTGGGTTCGATACCCGG
>WNGS01005640.1:0-27842 GCA_020271785.1 Procambarus virginalis
GAAATATAAGTGAATTTATACATTAACTGGTCTTTAACTTTGTTCCCTAGAATTTTGAATGAGTACATGATACAGAGGGAGCATACCTCTTGATAATATCTTGTGAGTATATTATGTTGATACAGATAAGTTCCATTCCTTGTCTTGTATGTACATGATCTAGAATGGATGGTGGCAGCATTTTCTATTTTCTATTTACTAATTTCCTCATTACTATCTACTATTTTCTACTTCTACTATCTACTCTTCTACTTCTACTATCTACTTTCCTACTTCTACCTATCTACCCTTCCTCTTCTACTTCTCATACTCACTTCTTAGTTACTCATTATTCCATTTCTCCCTCCCCCCCGTTACACACACCCCCTACCTTCCCCACCTCTCATCCACACCCCTACCTTCCCCACCCCTCATCCCACCCCCTACCTTCCCCACCTCTCATCCACACCCCCTATCTTCCCCACCTCTCATCCACACCCCTACCTTCCCCACCTCTCATCCACACCCCTACCTTCCCCACCTCTCATCCACACCCCTACCTTCCCACCCCTCATCCCCCCCCCTACCTTCCCCACCTCTCATCCACACCCCCTATCTTCCCCACCTCTCATCCACACCCCTACCTTCCCCACCTCTCATCCACACCCCTACCTTCCCCACCCCGGTCCAGCACCTACGGGTTCCTGACAGATCATCACAGCCACCTGGCACCCGAGGCCGGCTGCCTTCATGACCCACCACGAGGAAGAACAATAATTATTAATTAATTATTATTATTATTATAATTATTGTTATAATAGTATTTGTTGTATTTAATAATTATCACTCTTCCTTCTGCTTGCTCTTGAAGGAAGCCGACCTCGGGTGAAAAGGGGCTGTGACGCTCTCTCTGGAGTTAGGTTTGCAAGGTTAGAGTGACGTTAGAGGCGTTAGTGTTAAGTTAGTAATGTTGTACACTTTTTATTGCATCACTGGTACTCTTATCCTGTCATAGCACTGCAAAGGTGCCTCTTGGCTATTTTCTTTTAAAAATCTTCATTACAAAGGCAAAGTTGGGGAAGGGAAAGTATCAGTTCAGAACAATAGGCATTGTATCAGGAAGCTATATATATATCCACACCTCCAAAAGTGACTCGAACCCGGATCGCCAGGAGCACATTGCAACTGGTGTCACGGTGCCTTAAACCACTCGACCATCAGTGACTGCACAAAAGGAGGTGATAGCCGGAGCTATTTGAACCCCCCCCCTCCCTCCGGCGGCACTTTGATGGTAATCTTATGCCATATTCAACATATTACATATTCAATGTAAACACTGAATATGTCTGCATATTCTGTATTGATTATTTTCTTGTTTAGGGCTTCTATCCCTCTGACTAGTGCTCTTGCATCAGGGTTTAACTGGAGGAGCACTTCTCCAAAAGTCATCTTCGTGTGAGGTGCAGAAAAATAAATAACTGAAGAATGTATTACACTTATTATAAAATTACACAACTTTTCGAACCTACATGGTTCATTCTCAAGTGATAGGAAATTACAAATCATGTTGGATTTATATTAATATGGGGTCTTAGGCTTTCACGAAGAGAAGTTAACAAGTTCCTGTAGTTAGTAACTGAGTTGTGACGACTGCGTGGGTTTGCGGCCACCAACAGCCTCACTGCTCATGTCTTCACAGTAACCTTCCTGAGAGCACACTGTGAGTACAAATTGTCTAAACAAGCCATAGATAAAAAGCTCGGGTAAGATTGTAAATTTTGTTAAAAAATTTAAAATTAACTTTATGAATGTAAGACGCTATATAGGATTTTAACACGTTTTATTTATATAGAAAATTAAAGCAGCATATATTATAGTCCAAAATTTAAATCAGTTCAGCATATTATAGGAGTCTAAATTAGGAAGCTTCACGAATTTAGTTTATCCTGAGTATACTTGAAATGTTTTCCAAAACCTGAAGCTATATGATTCGAATTAAGTACATCATTTTCACAATTGGCCCCTAGGAGACTTCTATAGCTATAGCGCAACACCGCAATAGAGTAGCAGAAGATGTATGTATATAGTGTCTTAATCCAGTGCACATATTGCAAATCTTCCCCCCTCACACATCTGCAAGACACTACGGGCTCACCATAGCCCGTGTTACCTGGAACGTTTTGTTTCAGGTAGCGAATCTTTAACAACAACATCACACAACTGGCTATCATTAAACCAATTCATCATTCCAAAATTAATAGTAAGAGTGGCAACGAGTGCAACAAACAAAAATATATGGTTGTACAAAACAATCTAATCGATAATAGACCTAGATAACAATCCTAGGCTAATATATGACAGCTTAGGCCTTATGGAGTACATGTATGATTTTTTTTTATGATGTGGCCATACATTTACAATGCTAACCAGCTTATACAGTATACATTTTCTTCTGTCCTCCGTGGAGAGGATCTGCGAAGGATCTGCATATTGCGAAGCGAGTCGCTGATATTTGTGCTTGACGAACCGTTGCATAATTTAGGCTTAGTTCTTAACTTTCTTTTTATGCCCTCTATAAAAATTAATAGTAGAAACGTAGTTTGTTTTGTCTGTAACGGTCTCTTTTTGCTACGTTCCACCCATTGTTGCTGTAAATAACGTCATTCTGAATGACAAGGATGGATTAGGCTACAATGGAATACTTGTAAAGTTTTTAAAACTACCACAATGAAGTAACAGAAGTCTAGTAATTATGATGAGAAAGCTCAAGTCGGGTTGACTATACAACACTCCGACTTCCAGGCATTCCAAATGTGAAGAAATTTGCAGCATTTGTCGTATTTTGGAAAAGGTACAAGTCTAAGTAAATTCTCATTTACAAAACATGTTTGGTGAGAGAAGTGTAGGCTCTGCCTGACACTTGACGAATGTGGGCGTGGTAAGACTCGTCACTATTAACGGTAGAGATACAACAGATAACGGCCCCTCCCCTTCCCCGTGACATCTAAAAATACCTCTTTAATGGTTAGTTACAGAGACGTACATCAATAAAAAGCTTTGTCAGGAAATATCGTTCTCCGACTATCGTCCATTGTAATATAAGATAAGAAATGAGACAGCTAACTGTTTTGCCCTGACGGAGTTCCCTAATATCGGAATGAGGTAACATTTAATGGTTATCATATCCGAACCATGACTAGACAGTGAGACAGCCCGTCCTCCTAAGGGTTTCCCAACGTCAAGAAACTGTCGTACTAAAGTGCCTTTATTCTAACCAACTAAAGGACTCAAAACAGAAAACGGGACAGTAGTCAATTTCGCGAGCCGCTACCATTTTCTAGTACGCCAATTTTTCGCCATAGGTAAAGTATGCGTCAAATGCAACGTTCTATTACGAGGACGGAGCGAGGTCGTCTCATGAAGCCAACAACCCCGTTGCTTGATGATGGTGAAGCAGTTCTGGAATACAAAGCAACGAGAGAGCACACACAGTCCGTGACCTACCTTAGACATGATGTCATTGTCGACATCAAGTTCAGGTTCTGCCCAGTCAACCTTGACGTCGGTGTTCCCCCAGAGCTGAATACGACCAGAGAAGAGCCTCCTGCGGGCCATAGCTGCCGCCTTGTGACTCGTGTACTCAACAAAGGCATAACCGCGGTTCTTGGTGCGGTCGTTGATGCAGGGATACAGTATGATCTTGACGACGCCCTCTGTTACACGCCGCATCTCCTCCTGCACCTCCAACCGCGTCCGGGTCTTGGGGATGCCGCCCACGAACAGGCGGTTGTTGTCCACACTGCGCATCACACCCAAAAACCGCTTCGTTCGGATCTCGTGGTTGTTGAGAATGCGAAGGGCGTTCTCAGCCTCCTGGCGGGAAGAGTACTGCACGAAGCCATAGCCGCGGTTATTGCCGTTGACGTCCATCATGAGTCTCACCTCATAGACCTTCCCAGCGCGTTCCATCACCGGCACAAGCTCGTCCTCATACAGGTCTCGAGGTATTTTGCCGATAAAGACCTCGCATCCCTTGGGAGGTGGCGGGCCGTCCCAACTAGGCGGGGGTCCATACTTACGCTGGCCATTCTCCTGCACCAGCGGGTAGCCTGTGCGCCGCAGCAGCTCCTGCAACCCTGGCGTTATATGCTGAAGGCTGGCAGGGTCCGCAGCGTCGTAAACTATGCAGCTGTCCGCGCTACTGTTACTTTCGGGTCCGCTTGTCATGGTTGTTCCTGAACGAATAAGGCGGCACTGTCGCCAATGGCATGACAGCAGGTTTATCTTATCGCACCTTGAAGGCCCGCCCATCCTCTCAACCTTCAACGTTTTCTGTTAACATGACAGTGGCTAACTGCTGTGTTCACAGGAAGCTGCGTGAGACAAAACATGACGCAGGACACAGTTACCCGCCTCGCCCGCGCAACAACGACGTCACTCTACCAGTCACACGAGCTTAATTCAGAGTGAAGCAATAGAAGCAGTCATACCAACACCTGAAGCCTCAGTATAACAGCTGAGAGTATGAACTGTTTTCATAACTCCAAAATTCAAAATCCAACTAACATTAATGCCAACAATAGAAATCAATAATAATGAAATAATGCCAACAGTATAGAAATAGACCAACTCCTGTTTCTATATCAGCAGCTGCTGCCACTACTTGGACTGCTTCCTAAGTTCATATCCTAATGCTGCTTGTCACTTTAAATTATACTTATGACTGCTGCCCGCAGACGACCTGCAGCTGTGGAAGACCTGTGACTACCCAGCTACTGCTACTGGTGACTACCACAGCTACTGCTACTGGTGACTACCACAGCTACTGCTACTGGCGACTACCAAGCTACTGCTACTAGTGACTACCACAGCTACTGCTACTGGTGACTACCACAGCTACTGCTACTGGTGACTACCACAGCTATGGCTACTGGTGAATACCACAGCTACTGCTACTGGTGACTACCACAGCTATGGCTACTGGTGAATACCACAGCTACTGCTACTGGTGAGTACAACAGCTACTGCTACTGGTGAGTACAACAGCTACTGCTACTGGAGACTACCACAGCTATGGCTACTGGTGACTACCACAGCTACTGCTACTGGTGACTACCACAGCTACTGCTACTGGTGACCACCACAGCTATGGCTACTGGTGACTACCACAGCTACTGCTACTGATGGCTACCACAGCTACTGCTACTGGTGACTACCACAGCTACTGCTACTGGTGACTACCACAGCTACTGCTACTGGTGACTACCACAGCTATGGCTACTGGTGAATACCACAGCTACTGCTACTGGTGACTACCACAGCTACTGCTACTGGTGACTACCACAGCTATGGCTACTGGTGACTACCACAGCTACTGCTACTGGTGACTACCACAGCTATGGCTACTGGTGAATACCACAGCTACTGCTACTGGTGACTACCACAGCTACTGCTACTGGTGACTACCACAGCTATGGCTACTGGTGAATACCACAGCTACTGCTACTGGTGACTACCACAGCTATGGCTACTGGTGAGTACCACAGCTATGGCTACTAGTGAGTACCACAGCTACTGCTGCTGGTGACTACCACAGCTACTGCTACTGGTGACTACCACAGCTATGGCTACTGGTGAGTACCACAGCTACTACTGCTGGTGACTACCACAGCTACTGCTACTGGTGACTACCACAGCTACTGCTACTGGTGAGTACCACAGCTACTGCTACTGGTGACTACCACAGCTACTGCTACTGGTGAGTACCACAGCTACTGCTACTGGTGAGTACCACAGCTACTGCTACTGGTGACTACCACAGCTACTGCTACTGGTGACTACCACAGCTACTGCTACTGGTGACTACCACAGCTATGGCTACTGGTGACTACCACAGCTACTGCTACTGGTGACTACCACAGCTACTGCTACTGGTGACTACCACAGCTACTGCTACTGGTGACTACCACAGCTACTGCTACTGGTGACTACCACAGCTACTGCTACTGGTGACTACCACAGCTATGGCTACTGGTGAGTACCACAGCTACTGCTGCTGGTGACTACCACAGCTATGGCTACTAGTGACTACCACAGCTATGGCTACTGGTGACTACCACAGCTATGGCTACTGGAGACTACCACAGCTATGGCTACTGGTGACTACCACAGCTATGGCTACTGGTGACTACCACAGCTATGGCTACTGGTGACTACCACAGCTATGGCTACTGGTGACTACCACAGCTATGGCTACTGGTGACTACCACAGCTATGGCTACTAGTGACTACCACAGCTATGGCTACTGGTGACTACCACAGCTACTGCTACTGGTGACTACCACAGCTACTGCTACTGGTGACTACCACAGCTACTGCTACTGGTGACTACCACAGCTACTGCTACTGGTGACTACCACAGCTACTGCTACTGGTGACTACCACAGCTACTGCTACTGGTGACTACCACAGCTACTGCTACTGGTGACTACCACAGCTACTGCTACTGGTGAGTACCACAGCTACTGCTACTGGAGACTACCACAGCTACTGCTACTGGTGACTACCACAGCTATGGTTACTGGTGAGTACCACAGCTACTGCTGCTGGTGACTACCACAGCTATGGCTACTGGTGAGTACCACAGCTACTGCTACTGGTGACTACCACAGCTATGGCTACTGGTGACAACCACAGCTACTGCTACTGGTGAGTACCACAGCTACTGCTACTGGTGACTACCACAGCTACTGCTACTGGTGACTACCACAGCTATGGCTACTAGTGACTACCACAGCTATGGCTACTGGTGACTACCACAGCTATGGCTACTGGAGACTACCACAGCTATGGCTACTGGTGACTACCACAGCTACTGCTACTGGTGACTACCACAGCTATGGCTACTGGTGACTACCACAGCTATGGCTACTAGTGACTACCACAGCTATGGCTACTGGTGACTACCACAGCTATGGCTACTGGAGACTACCACAGCTATGACTACTGGTGACTACCACAGCTACTGCTACTGGTGACTACCACAGCTATGGCTACTGGTGACTACCACAGCTATGGCTACTGGTGACTACCACAGCTACTGCTACTGGTGACTACCACAGCTATGGCTACTGGTGACTACCACAGCTACTGCTACTAGTGACTACCACAGCTATGGCTACTGGTGACTACCACAGCTACTGCTACTGGTGACTACCACAGCTACTGCTACTGGTGACTACCACAGCTATGGCTACTAGTGACTACCACAGCTATGGCTACTAGTGACTATCACAGCTACTGCTACTGGTGACTACCACAGCTATGGCTACTGGTGACTACCACAGCTATGGCTACTGGTGACTACCACAGCTACTGCTACTGGTGACTACCACAGCTATGGCTACTGGTGACTACCACAGCTATGGCTACTGGTGACTACCACAGCTATGGCTACTGGTGACTACCACAGCTATGGCTACTAGTGACTACCACAGCTATGGCTACTAGTGACTACCACAGCTATGGCTACTGGTGAATACCACAGCTACTGCTACTGGTGACTACCACAGCTACTGCTGCTGGTGACTACCACAGCTATGGCTACTAGTGACTACCACAGCTATGGCTACTAGTGACTACCACAGCTACTGCTGCTGGTGACTACCACAGCTATGGCTACTGGTGACTACCACAGCTACTGCTACTGGTGACTACCACAGCTACTGCTGCTGGTGACTACCACAGCTACTGCTACTGGTGACTACCACAGCTATGGCTACTAGTGACTACCACAGCTACTGCTACTGGTGACTACCACAGCTATGGCTACTGGTGACTACCACAGCTACTGCTACTGGTGACTACCACAGCTACTGCTGCTGGTGACTACCACAGCTACTGCTACTGGTGACTACCACAGCTATGGCTACTAGTGACTACCACAGCTATGGCTACTAGTGACTACCACAGCTATGGCTACTAGTGACTACCACAGCTATGGCTACTGGTGACTATCACAGCTATGGCTACTGGTGACTACCACAGCTATGGCTACTAGTGACTACTACAGCTATGGCTACTGGTGACTACCACAGCTATGGCTACTAGTGACTACCACAGCTATGGCTACTAGTGACTACCACAGCTACTGCTACTAGTGACTACCACAGCTACTGCTACTGGTGACTACCACAGCTACTGCTACTGGTGACTACCACAGCTACTGCTACTGGTGACTATCACAGCTACTGCTGCTGGTGACTACCACAGCTACTGCTACTGGTGACTACCACAGCTATGGCTACTGGTGACTACCACAGCTATGGCTACTGGTGACTACCACAGCTATGGCTACTAGTGACTACCACAGCTACTGCTACTGGTGACTATCACAGCTACTGCTACTGGTGACTATCACAGCTACTGCTACTGGTGACTACCACAGCTACTGCTACTGGTGACTACCACAGCTACTGCTACTAGTGACTACCACAGCTACTGCTACTGGTGACTATCACAGCTACTGCTACTGGTGACTATCACAGCTACTGCTACTGGTGACTATCACAGCTACTGCTACTGGTGACTATCACAGCTACTGCTACTGGTGACTACCACAGCTACTGCTACTGGTGACTACCACAGCTACTGCTACTGGTGACTATCACAGCTACTGCTGCTGGTGACTATCACAGCTACTGCTACTGGTGACCAGTAGCAGTAGCTGTGATAACTATGTAAACATTTACACATTTGTAATGTTAGATAAACAAAGTGACACCAAACAACAGGTCAATATTTATACTTCTGATTGGAACGATAAGTAAAGATCTAAAACCCACACAACAGTGTGCGATTATGCAAAGTCAATACGGTGCTCTATCTCTATAGGAATATCTGTTTGTCTGCCTGTCTGTCTGTCCACAGTAGAGGGCTAGACTTTTTGCGGCATCACCCAACTTTGCACTGGGAAAGGACTGAGGTACGGAACGGACATAGGCTGGTTGAGGTCAGTTTAAGTTAAATACTTTAAAATATAGTACAATTAATTAAGACCCCAATGCAATTTTCTCGGAATCAAGTGTGAAGTATGTGTTGTGTTTCCCCTTAACGTTTTCCTGTGCTTCATTATAACTTTTCTGAGAAACCCATTGTGTTGTTTCAAAGCTTCTTACTAATAAGTTGTCTGAGAAAAGTGGAAGAGAGGGAGGGTAAGAGGGGAGAGGGAGAAGAAGGGGTGTAACAGGTGCCAGGGGGGACTCTATAGGTTGTGTCCACCGGGGGTCCTGCATCTCGCTGCTGTTCTAGGAGTCTTCATGGATGGCAGCTGACATGTGAACCACAGTCTGGCTTTCATCATATGTTTACAGTTTTCATAGTGTATCTTGAGCAACCCGGCTCATCACAGTTAATGACTGTGAGTGTTATAGATTCCAGATAGCCTAAGGTTCCGCGTGAACAGTAAAAAGAATAGCGGTCCTTTGTTTTGCCGGCTGTCAGTTGACAAATAGGGAGGCTTTAACCATACAAAATAAGAGATATTCTCCTCTCATTACAAGAAAACCAATACAAAGGGAAGCCACACCTACTTAGGAGGGATTAAGACCATGGCGCATGTCAGGGGACAGTGACGTCCAACAGTGATTGGCTGGAATTTATAGGCCTAATCCTCCTTATTTTTGGATTGGTTCACGGGGTACCAGAGGCAGAGTTTGAGGCACTCCATGCTTGTGAGTAGTAAGGGATAGTTTGGATTGAGCCATTGGGAAGAGCGTGTGGGGGAAGATCAGAGAGAGAGAGGGGGAGTTAGAGTTTAATACTAAGTGTGGCCCAGGCTTACTACTGCCCTGAGACTTGTGAGCACTGATGCCTTGTCTTCAAACACATCAAGCCTATCAAATTCCTTTGCCTATTTCCAGCGACAATCTTACCTATCATGTTTCTTGAAATAATTAATAAACTCACTTGTTAAATAAAAAATCCTTGAGGATTAATTCTAATATCATCTTTTGTAATAGAGAGCTGGTCTTTTCACTTTAATCAATCATTCCATTGTTGTGCTGCTTAACCGAGCTAAATATTAAAGCACCCATCACCGAATTAATCACTGTTATAAAAAAAAATCAGAATCTAGTTGTCTCCCCTTAACCTGAAGGGGACTTGACGGCTGAGTGGACAGCGTTCGGAATTCATCTCAAGATAACCTCCCCTTGGCCTGAACACTGTTAGAATAAAAAGAATAGGTGTTAATGGAGCGTAAATACCATGACACTTGTGCTAATTCAACAGCATTAGCCCCAGTTGGACTGGTTTCCCTGGTAGCGAGTAATTAAGTGATTGAGACTGAGGTGGTGGCAGCAGCAAGGTGTCATGTACAGTAAACACACCAGACCACCAACAGTAACACCCAGGTGCAGGAGTGGAGACACACAGGTGGCACATTTCCTTACACCTCATGCCACTGTTCCATAGCCTTTTCGGGTCAAAATGGATGCTATGTTATATAATTTGTAGTGATATAGGAAGAGAGGGAGGTCAAGAGGGAGAGAACGAGATGAGGGATGAAGAAGAGGGGGGAAAAGATGGAGTGAAGAGGAGGAAAGAGTAGATGGGACTCGGCCGCTAAATATATATATATATATATATATATTATATATATTATATATATATATATATATATATATATATATATATATATATATATATATTATATATATATATATATTATATATATATATATATATATATATATATATATATATATATATATATATATAAATATATATATAATATAATATAATTTCCGTGTCTCATATTTTCGTTAAGAGGGGCCTGCATGCCCCTTGGCATGTCCAGTACTGTAACCACTCAGCCACCGACTGTATGGGAAGTTGTCAGACTTTTAACACGAACACCAGACAGCACTCGTGACTTTATTGGACACATATATTTCATCAAATCACTTCAACATGCTAGGGCAGCATGAGCATCCAGTGTGTGTCAAGCTTGAATGGTCCCTGAGCCAACATGCATCATGAAACTCTTGACTCCTAAAGGATTGCTCAGATAATAGCATATTTTGGCAGCAGTCTTTCTTAAGCAAGTAGACGGCATTGTTATTATGTCCCTTCTAGGTGTCCTGTTTGCAAATGTTTACATGGTGTAACGTACGATTGTGTTATGTTGTTGGGTAGATTAGATACACAGTGTTTAGTGAGTTTCATATTTATTTAGTAGTTCTGGATACAGCAGTGTCGTAGACGTTGAGACGAAGCCTGGAGCAGAGCAGAGAGCTAAGTGAGGCCATTAGAACTGCCCAAGCCGAGTACTACATTCTTGACTGGAGACTGTACTGCCTTGCTGTTCTCCCATCGCTGGGTTATATGGTGATTACACCTCAGCTCCCTCCAACAAGGTGAGGAGAGTATTGGGGAAAGGATTGTAGCTTCTGTATTAGTTATGCTATGAAGATAATGAGATAATGGAGCGAGTATAAGATTAACTCGCTACAATGGGTCCCGTCGACAACCATTTGGTCACCATTTGGTCCGGGAGACATCTCCCGTCACGCAGGGTGCAGTCGCACCTCCACAGATCTCCAGTATCATCTCTCGATACTGTTAATGGCTCATAAGGGCCACCACTTACGGGCTATTCATGCCCGTGCCACCTCTTGGGTTGGCTTAATCTTTAACAACAACAGGTCCCGTCGAACAGGAAGTCCTTGTTGGCATGGGCCTAAAGTCAAGTGTCTAATGTATATATGTAGACGACATATTCCTGCGGGTACCTGATACTGAGCACTGCTGTGGCTTAAGGTTGCATTCGGACAAAGTGCAGTGCTAAGGTTCACTTATGAGATTGAGAGTGGAGGTACCTTTCCTAGATGTAAAAGTCTCGGAAAGGAATGGTGGCTTTAACACTGCAGTCTACTCTAAAGGAACTAACATAGAGATGTGCCTTAATGTTAAACGTGAGTGCCCTGATAGCTACTAGCGGAGTGCTGTCAATTCCTATGTCAACCTCGCCCTCACACACAGCACCAGTTGGAAGCTGGTTGACGAGGAACTCGCTAGAGTAAGGTAGATCCTGATCAATAATGGATACTCTAATGGCTATGTCGAGGAAATCATTAAACGGAAGGAGAGCCGCCATGCAACTTCAGATATAACAGACAAAAGTACATCATCGGTCCGTACTGTTAAAGTACTGTATTCTACAGGACCTGCTTCTCCACATCCCACAAAACAGAAGAGACGGTCCTGAGAAACATTATTGATAGAAATGTGACCCCCTACTGACACCAACCAGAAGATTGAACTAGCAATAAACTATAAGAGCAAGAAGGCTGCCAACTTGCTCATAAAGAACTCTCCTGATGCCAAACAAAACCCCCTTGAAAGAGACGAATGTCGTCCTTGCTTTCACGTGCCCGCTTGGGGACTGTTAATCCCAACGAATTCAATATATAGGTAAGACAACAACATCCCTTTCAAGACGCCTAACAATGCACAAGCAGCAAGGTCTTATTAAGCAACATATAGTCGCTATACGTGACGGGAGACATTTCCCGTCCACGAGGCTAACCATAGCCCGTGCTTCTTGCCCCGCTCCGGTGCCAGGTAAGTTACGGGCTCGTCATAGCCCGTGCTACTTGGAACTTGTTCCGAGTAGCTGAATCTATAACAACAACGCTATACGTAATCAAACCATCACCAGCGATGTCATGGCACCAAAATAATCGACGGAGACAGCGACAACAGAAGACTGGGCATCGGTGAGGTACATTACATCAAGTTCTTTTTCCAGTTTGATTTGGCCCGACGCTAAGACATGCGTTTCGTTAATCCTTGTCAACATTATCAAAGGCAGAGTTTGAATGGTTACGAGTTGATTGATTGATTAGTAAAGATTAGGCCACCACGAGAGGTGGTACGGGCATGAATGTGGTAAATGTTTGGAGTGAATGTGATGTTTGGTGGTGTAACATCTGGAAGTGTCTCTGGGTCTCTGGTTACAACTTGATTGATTGATGGAGATTAAGCCACCCAAGGGGTGGCACGGGCATGAATAACCCGTATGAGTTACAAGTTGGTTGACTGATAAAGATTAAGCCACCCAAGAAGTGGCACGGGCATGAATAACACGTAAAGTTAGAAGTTCTTGTGCTGCCGGATATATAGTCAAGGATGAAGTGAAGGTGAAGCTCCTAACTTATGGCCCTAAGTATCCACTGTAACTGATCAGTTTCTTATGTTTCCATGATGGCTGGGGCAGTATAATTACCTAAGTATAGTTACAGGATGAGAGCTACGCTCGTGGTGTCCCGTCTTCCCAGCACTCTTTGTCATATAACGCTTTGAAACTACTGACGGTCTTGGCCTTCACCACCTTCTCCCCTAACTTGTTTCAACCGTCTACCACTCTGTTCGCGAAAGTGAATTTTCTTATATTTCTTTGGCATCTGTGTTTAGCTAGTTTATATCTATGACCTCTTGTTCTTAAAGTTCCAGGTCTCAGGAAATCTTCCCTATCAATTTATCAATTCCTGTTACTATTTTGTATGTAGTGATCATATCACCTCTTTTTGTTCTGTCTTCTAGTTTTGGCATATTTAATGCCTATAAACTCTCCTCGTAGCTCTTGCCCTTCAGTTCTGGGAGCCACTTAGTGGCATGTCGTTGCACCTTTTCCAGTTTGTTGATGTGCTTCTTAAGATATGGGCACCACACAACCGCTGCATATTCTAGCTTTGGCCTAACAAAAGTCGTGAACAATTTCTTTAGTATATCGCCATCCATGTATTTAAAAGCAATTCTGAAGTTAGAAAGCGTAGCATAGGCTCCTCGCACAATATTCTTAATGTGGTCCTCAGGTGATACATGACATAATACATGACTCGTTGTGTTCTCGAAGATGTCAGAGTAACTTAGTGTTAGTACTGTACACTGTTGACAGATGACTTGGTTTGCCTGATGTATAACGCCTCGCCGATGCCTCGTAACATACTGATGCTGCATTTGTCGATTATTTTGGTGTTGTTTGTGAGGATGTTGTGGTGCTGTGTGTTGCTGGGGACGTCTTGGTTGTAGGGCTGATATAAAGCCATTGCTTGGTTACTGACTTTACACCATTTAGTCCAGGAGACATCTCCCGTCACGCAGGGTGCAGTCGTGCCTCCACAGATCTCCAGTATCATCTCTTGATACTGGTAATGGCTCAAAAGGGCCACCATTTACGGGCTATTCATGCCCGTGCCACCTTTTGGGTGGCTCAATCTTTAGCTTCTTCTTGTTGTACTGACTTTAATACATATAATGATAGCAGCGTCCCAGCGTGGCGGGCGTCCTGCACGCGATCTCTGTTTACCTACTCCCTGCTGGAGTATGAAACGCCGCGCTGACAAACGCATGCTGCCGTCTGCTATGAACATGACAGCTGTGTCTGGTCTATATGTAGAGACTGTGTGTTCCTTCAGATTGTTGTTGTTTAAGATTCAGCTACTGAGAACAAAAAGTTCTAAGTAGCACAGGCTATGGAGAGCCCGTAGTGGACTCACCTGGCACAGGAGCGGGGCTGATGTCCTGGTTCCTTCAGAGTACCTTACTATTTATGAATTTGTGAGTGGCCTTGAAAGGAATATTGTCATGCTTTTATAGTGAGTTCGTTGGGGCTGGCAGTCTGGAGGTGGGCAGGTGGAGGTATGGAGGATATGCGTCTCTTTCATGGGGGCTTTGTGTGGTGCCAAGAGTTTTTAATTAAGGAGTTCGCAGTCTTCTTGCTCTTTTAGCGAGTGTTATTAGTTCGGTAATCTGGTTTGTGTCTCGGTCGGGGTCACATCTCCCAGCTAACAGCTTAGGGATGCATGCGAGCGAGGTTCAGTGCTATGGTTCACTTACGTGATTGAGAGTAGAGGCAGACTACCTTTCCTAGATGACATAGTCTCGGAAAGGAATGGTGACTTTAACACAGCGTCCTTATTTCTCCATCAGTATAAGGCAGCAGGAACATCAGCGTCAGTATAAGGCAGCAGGAACAACAGCATCAGTATATGGCAGCAGGAACAACAGCGTCAGTATAAGGCAGCAGGAACAACAGCATCAGTATAAGACAGCAGGAACAACAGCATCAGTATAAGGCACCAGGAACAACAGCATCAGTATAAGGCAGCAGGAACAACAGTGTCAGTATAAGGCAGCAGGAACAACAACGTCAGTATAAGGCAGCAGGAACAACAGCATCAGTATAAGGCAGCAGGAACAACAGCGTCAGTATAAGGCACCAGGAACAACAGCATCAGTATAAGGCAGCAGGAACAACAGCATCAGTATAAGGCAGCAGGAACAACAACGTCAGTATAAGGCACCAGGAACAACAGCATCAGTATAAGGCAGCAGGAACAACAGCATCAGTATAAGGCAGCAGGAACAACAGCATCAGTATAAGGCACCAGGAACAACAACGTCAGTATAAGGCACCAGGAACAACAGCATCAGTATAAGGCACCAGGAACAACAACGTCAGTATAAGGCAGCAGGAACAACGTCAGTATAAGGCAGCAGGAACAATAGCGTCAGTATAAGGCACCAGGAACAACAACATCAGTATAAGGCAGCAGGAACAACATCAGTATAAGGCACCAGGAACAACAACGTCAGTATAAGGCAGCAGGAACAACAGCATCAGTATAAGGCACCAGGAACAACAACATCAGTATAAGGCAGCAGGAACAACAGCATCAGTATAAGGCACCAGGAACAACAGCATCAGTATAAGGCAGCAGGAACAATAGCATCAGTATAAGGCAGCAGGAACAACAACGTCAGTATAAGGCAGCAGGAACAACAACGTCAGTATAAGGCACCAGGAACAACAACGTCAGTATAAGGCACCAGGAACAAC
Source organism: Procambarus virginalis (assembly GCA_020271785.1). Lineage (NCBI taxonomy): Eukaryota > Metazoa > Arthropoda > Malacostraca > Decapoda > Cambaridae > Procambarus > Procambarus virginalis. The sequence continues at coordinate 15,883 of WNGS01005640.1, forward strand.
AACGTCAGTATAAGGCACCAGGAACAACAACGTCAGTATAAGGCACCAGGAACAACAACATCAGTATAAGGCACCAGGAACAACAGCGTCAGTATAAGGCACCAGGAACAACAGCATCAGTATAAGGCACCAGGAACAACAACGTCAGTATAAGGCACCAGGAACAACAGCGTCAGTATAAGGCAGCAGGACCAACAGCGTCAGTATAAGGCACCAGGAACAACAGCATCAGTATAAGGCAGCAGGACCAACAGCGTCAGTATAAGGCACCAGGAACAACAGCATCAGTATAAGGCAGCAGGACCAACAGCGTCAGTATAAGGCACCAGGAACAACAACGTCAGTATAAGGCACCAGGAACAACAGCATCAGTATAAGGCACCAGGAACAACAGCGTCAGTATAAGGCAGCAGGACCAACAGCGTCAGTATAAGGCAGCAGGAACAACAACGTCAGTATAAGGCAGCAGGACCAACAGCGTCAGTATAAGGCACCAGGAACAACAACGTCAGTATAAGGCAGCAGGAACAACAGCATCAGTATAAGGCAGCAGGACCAACAGCGTCAGTATAAGGCACCAGGAACAACAACGTCAGTATAAGGCAGCAGGAACAACAGCATCAGTATAAAGCAGCAGGACCATCAGCGTCAGTATAAGGCACCAGGAACAACAACGTCAGTATAAGGCAGCAGGAACAACAGCGTCAGTATAAGGCAGCAGGACCAACAGCGTCAGTATAAGGCACGAGGAACAACAGCATCAGTATAAGGCAGCAGGAACAACAACATCAGTATATGGCACCAGGAACAACAGCGTCAGTATAAGGCAGCAGGACCAACAGCGTCAGTATAAGGCAGCAGGACCAACAGCGTCAGTATAAGGCACCAGGAACAACAACGTCAGTATAAGGCAGCAGGAACAACAGCATCAGTATAAGGCAGCAGGACCAACAGCGTCAGTATAAGGCACCAGGAACAACAGAATCAGTATAAGGCAGCAGGACCAACAGCGTCAGTATAAGGCACCAGGAACAACAGCGTCAGTATAAGGCAGCAGGACCAACAGCGTCAGTATAAGGCACCAGGAACAATAGCGTCAGTATAAGGCACCAGGAACAACAGCGTCAGTATAAGGCACCAGGAACAACGTCAGTATAAGGCACCAGGAACAACAGCGTCAGTATAAGGCAGCAGGACCAACAGCGTCAGTATAAGGCACCAGGAACAACAGCATCAGTATAAGGCACCAGGAACAACAACATCAGTATATGGCACCAGGAACAACAGCGTCAGTATAAGGCAGCAGGAACAACAGCGTCAGTATAAGGCAGCAGGAACAACATCAGTATAAGGCAGCAGGAACAACATCAGTATAAGGCAGCAGGAACAACAGCGTCAGTATAAGGCACCAGGAACAACAGCGTCAGTATAAGGCAGCAGGAACAACAACATCAGTATAAGGCAGCAGGAACAACAACATCAGTATATGGCACCAGGAACAACAGCGTCAGTATAAGGCAGCAGGAACAACAGCGTCAGTATAAGGCAGCAGGAACAACATCAGTATAAGGCAGCAGGAACAACATCAGTATAAGGCAGCAGGAACAACATCAGTATAAGGCAGCAGGAACAACATCAGTATAAGGCAGCAGGAACAACATCAGTATAAGGCAGCAGGAACAACAACATCAGTATAAGTCACCAGGAACAACAGCGTCAGTATAAGGCACCAGGAACAACAGCGTCAGTATAAGGCAGCAGGAACAACAACGTCAGTATAAGGCAGCAGGAACAACAGCATCAGTATAAGGCACCAGGAACGTCAGTATAAGGCACCAGGAACAACAGCATCAGTATAAGGCACCAGGAACGTCAGTATAAGGCACCAGGAACAACAGCATCAGTATAAAGCACCAGGAACGTCAGTATAAGGCACCAGGAACAGCAACGTCAGTATAAGGCAGCAGGAACAACAACGTCAGTATAAGGCACCAGGAACAACAACGTCAGTATAAGGCAGCAGGAACAACAGCATCAGTATAAGGCACCAGGAACAACAACGTCAGTATAAGGCAGCAGGAACAACAGCATCAGTATAAGGCAGCAGGAACAACAACGTCAGTATAAGGCAGCAGGAACAACAGCATCAGTATAAGGCACCAGGAACAACAACGTCAGTATAAGGCAGCAGGAACAACAGCGTCAGTATAAGGCAGCAGGAACAACAACGTCAGTATAAGGCAGCAGGAACAACAGCATCAGTATAAGGCAGCAGGAACAACAACGTCAGTATAAGGCACCAGGAACAACAGCATCAGTATAAGGCACCAGGAACGTCAGTATAAGGCACCAGGAACAACAACGTCAGTATAAGGCAGCAGGAACAACAACGTCAGTATAAGGCACCAGGAGCAACAGCGTCAGTATAAGGCAGCAGGAACAACAACGTCAGTATAAGGCACCAGGAACAACAACGTCAGTATAAGGCAGCAGGAACAACAGCATCAGTATAAGGCAGCAGGAACAACAGCGTCAGTATAAGGCACCAGCAACAACAACGTCAGTATAAGGCAGCAGGAACAACAACGTCAGTATAAGGCACCAGGAACAACAACGTCAGTATAAGGCACCAGGAACAACAACGTCAGTATAAGGCACCAGGAACAACAGCATCAGTATAAGGCAGCAGGAACAACAGCGTCAGTATAAGGCACCAGGAACAACAACGTCAGTATAAGGCACCAGGAACAACAACGTCAGTATAAGGCAGCAGGAACAATGTCAGTATAAGGCACCAGGAACAACAGCATCAGTATAAGGCACCAGGAACAATAGCGTCAGTATAAGGCACCAGGAACAACAACATCAGTATAAGGCACCAGGAACAACAACATCAGTATAAGGCACCAGGAACAACAGCATCAGTATAAGGCACCAGGAACAACAACGTCAGTATAAGGCACCAGGAACAACAACGTCAGTATAAGGCACCAGGAACAACAGCATCAGTATAAGGCACCAGGAACAATAGCGTCAGTATAAGGCAGCAGGAACAACAACGTCAGTATAAGGCACCAGGAACAACAACATCAGTATAAGGCACCAGGAACAACAGCATCAGTATAAGGCACCAGGAACAACAACGTCAGTATAAGGCACCAGGAACAACAGCATCAGTATAAGGCACCAGGAACAATAGCGTCAGTATAAGGCAGCAGGAACAACAGCATCAGTATAAGGCACCAGGAACGTCAGTATAAGGCACCAGGAACAACAACGTCAGTATAAGGCAGCAGGAACAACGTTAGTATAAGGCAGCAGGAACAACAACGTCAGTATAAGGCAGCAGGAACAACAACGTCAGTATAAGGCAGCAGGAACAACAGCGTCAGTATAAGGCAGCAGGAACAACAGCGTCAGTATAAGGCACCAGGAACAATAGCGTCAGTATAAGGCAGCAGGAACAACAGCGTCAGTATAAGGCAGCAGGAACAACAGCGTCAGTATAAGGCACCAGGAACAACAGCATCAGTATAAGGCACCAGGAACAATAGCGTCAGTATAAGGCACCAGGAACAATAGCGTCAGTATAAGGCAGCAGGAACAACATCATCAGTATAAGGCAGCAGGAACAACAACATCAGTATAAGGCAGCAGGACCTATACTGTATAATGTGCTGGTTCAACTATCACACGCACATATAATATTCAACACAGGTCAGGACGGGTATTGTAAAGTAATTTATGACAAACAGTAATTGTATGTTAAGAGGCTGGGAGTTTATTGCAGCCTGCATGTGCAGTGGAATTTTGCAGCCGCTAGCATGTGCAGTTGAACTTTCGCGTTAGTAAAGAACATTTAGAGTAAATATAAATCCAATCAGTGTGTAGGTCTGAGAGCCAGAAGTTGTCATGTCGTCAGGATAATCTTATAATCACTCAGGACGGGGTAATCTCCTCACTGGGATTCGCTTATCACCTTCATAAATCACCGTAAATCCCACCTAACCCCACCCGGGAGATTAGCTCAAGTGCTGTGCTTATCGTACTCTTCCCAGGGTCCTGTACATATTTCTTCAAATATCGGGGCTTTGTTTCCACTTAATGCATTGTATAAGCTTATAAGCGCTACGAGATTGCATGTAACAATAATAACCTTGTATTGTGAAGCTTCGAAACTCGAAAACTGTTAAATAAATGTAAGCAAAGTCGCCAAGATTGTTAAAGGATGTAAAGGTTTCGTAAGGTGATGCCTAAAACCTCAACGATCGAACGCGGGTTCCTACCATCGTACACCCACAATATATATTCTCTCGGCACCCTTGTGTGCTTGTTCTGGAGCCCAGGAGCTACATCCCCACCGTAAGAAACGTAGTACAGTAGTTTGGCCTGAAACTGTCAGGACCCAGGCAATCCACCTCGCTGGGTTCTGTTAGACAGCTGCTACGGGCTGCTTCCTGGGGGTGGTGTAACAAAAAGGAGGCCTGGTCGAGGACCGGGCCGCGGGGACGCTAAGCCCGAAATCATCTCAAGATAACCTCAAGAAAATAGCCTCCACCGGGAATCGAACCCGGAACCTCAGGACTACGAATTCGAAGCGCTGTCCACTTAGCTGTTAGGCACCCCAGACATAAGTGTTAAGTGCTAAGAACTTAGGATCACAAAACACATGGAATCACAGCATCTCCATAACCCCGGACAACATGGGTTCAGAACAGGGCGCTCTTGCCTGTCGCAGTTGCTGGACCACTATGACATGGCATTAGATGCCATGGAAGACAAACAAAACGCTGATGTAATTTACACAGATTTCGCAAAAGCCTTGAACAATAATGTTTACATAAGAATACGATATATAAGAATGCAGATACATAAGAATAGGCTGAAAGCTACATTACAAAGTAAAACATATAACAGGTTACAAAATCTACATCACAGATTAAAAAAATACAACACAAATTACAAGCCCCACAACACAGGTTACATGACCTACAACACAGGTTACAAGCCCTACAACACAGGTTACATGACATACAACACAGGTTACATGACCTACAACACAGGTTACAAGCCCTACGACAGGTTACATGACCTACAACACAGGTTACATGACCTACAACACAGGTTACAAGCCCTACAACACAGGTTACATGACCTACAACACAGGTTACAAGCCCTACAACACAGGTTACATGACCTACAACACAGGTTACATGACCTACAACCCAAGTTACATGACCTACAACCCAGGTTACATGACCTACAACACAGGTTACATGACCTACAACAAAGGTTACATGACCTACAACCAGGTTACATGACCTACAACACAGGTTACAAGCCCTACGACAGGTTACATGACCTACAACAAAGGTTACATGACCTACAACACAGGTTACAAGCCCTACAACACAGGTTACATGACCTACAACACAGGTTACATGACCTACAACACAGGTTACATGACCTACAACACAGGTTACATGACCTACAACACAGGTTACATGACCTACAACACAGGTTACATGACCTACAACACAGGTTACATGACCTACAACACAGGTTACATGACCTACAACACAGGTTACATGACCTACAACACAGGTTACAAGCCCTACAACACAGGTTACAAGCCCTACAACAAGGTTACATGACCTACAACACAGGTTACATGACCTACAACACAGGTTACATGACCTACAACACAGGTTACAAGCCCTACAACACAGATTACAAGCCCTACAACACAGGTTACAAGCCCTACAACACAGGTTACAAGCCCTACAACACAGGTTACAAGCCCTACAACACAGGTTACAAGCCCTACAACACAGGTTACAAGCCCTGCAACACAGGTTACAAGCCCTACAACACAGGTTACAAGCCCTACAACACAGGTTACAAGCCCTACAACACAGGTTACAAGCCCTACAACACAGGTTACAAGCCCTACAACACAGGTTACAAGCCCTACAACACAGGTTATAAGCCCTACAACACAGGTTACAAGCCCTACAACACAGGTTACAAGCACTACAACACAGGTTACAAGCACTACAACACAGGTTACAAGCCCTACAACACAGGTTAGAAACACTACAACACAGGTTACAAGCCCTACAACACAGGTTACAAGCCCTACAACACAGGTTACAAACACTACAACACAGGTTACAAGCCCTACAACACAGGTTACAAGCCCTACAACAAAGGCATGTCGTATGCCATTAATACATATCCCATGACGATAGTGAGATATGGATACCAAAATTCAATCAACATCAGTCATCTGATATACATCAATATAAATCTTGTATTATACATACATCACTCATTCGTTATACATCAACATCTGTAATATTTTATCTTCCTTTATATATCAATATCTGTTAAACCATCTACATCAGTTATACATCAATGTTATACCATCTACATCAGTTATACATCAATGTTATACCATCTACATCAGTTATACATCAATGTTATACCATCTACATCAGTTATACATCAATGTTAAACCATCTACATCAGTTATACCATCAGTAGAATGTAAGTACTGTATCTGGTATTCATCAACCTACTTATGTTAGACTCGCCCTCACTGTGTGCCCAACCTCTTGCGGTGGACGGAAGAGCGACGCTCTCGCTTCATGCAGGTCCGCGTTCAATCCCCGACCGTCCACAAGTGGTTGGGCACCATTCCTTTCCCCCGTCCCATCCCTTATCCTTATCCTGACCCCTTCCCAGTGCTATATAGTCAAAATGGCTTGGCGCTTTCCTCTGATAATACTATTTCCTTCCCTCACTTTTTGGTGGCCTACACGTCTCAATACACGACTTTTATCTTGTAATTAATATAATAATAATAATAATTAATTGTGTCGGGGGACAGGCAGCCAGGGTGTATTCATACGTTAGGATTATATTCAGGATTCCCTCCCACCCCCCATCTCCCAGGCCGAATTACTGACCCCGCCCAGGAAACAACCCGACTTACTGTTAGGTGAACAGGTGCATTCGGTGATAGTAAATGCTCCCAACAAGTTCTGTCCCGCGCGGGATTCGAACCTGGAATTTTCGATTGTGAGTCAAGAACGAACCCGACTGTACTACCTGGAGCCTAAATAATTGTGAATCTCCCTGTCGCCTCTTGCTCTATACACAGCCTTCTTACCTGTCACCACAGCACGCCTTACCTTCCTCATCCTGGGGCTGGCTTGTCACCACAGCACGCCTTACCTCCCTCATCCTGGGGCTGGCTTGTCACCACAGCACCCCTTACCTCCCTCATCCTGGGACTGGCTTGTCACCACAGCACTCCTTACCTCCCTCATCCTGGGACTGGCTTGTCACCACAGCACTCCTTACCTCCCTCATCCTGGGACTGGCTTGTCACCACAGCACTCCTTACCTCCCTCATCCTGGGACTGGCTTGTCACCACAGCACGCCTTACCTCCCTCATCCTGGGGCTGGCTTGTCACCGCAGCACGCCTTACCTTTCTCATCCTGGGGCTGGCTTCATCCTCCATCGGCTTCGCCCAGTCGACGATAATCTTGGGTGATCCCAAGATCGTCAGTTGCTGTGAGAAGAGCTTGCGTCTGGCCAGCGACGCCGCCCGGTGACTCTCGTACTCTATGAAGGCAAAGCGCCGGTTCTTAGCGCGGTCGTAGACGTTCTGATACATGATGACCTTCGTAACCCCGTCCGTCAAGCGCTGCATCTCCTGCAACACTTCCTGCCGCGTCCGGCTGGCCGGAAGGTTGCCCAGATACAGCCGGTTGTTGTCCGCGCTTTGTTTAACGCTTAGGAAAACCCCCGGCCGGATCTCATACTTCGTTAAGAGCTTGATGGCAGAGTACGCTGTTTTGGGATTAGCGTATGTGACAAAAGCGTACCCGCGAGTAGTTCCGGTAAAATCCATGAGGAGTCGCAGCTGGTAGACAGCGCCGGCCTGCTCCAGCACCGGCAGGAGCTGGTCCTCGTACAGGTCGCGCGGCAGACGCCCCACGAACACCTCACTGCCACGCTCGGGCACCGGTCCCCTCCACCCGGGGCACGGACCGTAAACTCGCTGCCCATTTTGTAACTCTACTGAACACCCTGTTCTCATAAACACTAGCGCGGCCGCATGCTTCGCCTTACTCCAGTTCAACTCGTAATTGCTTTTACCACTGTGATTGGCCTCCATCTTGTGGAGATTAACTGGCAGTCCGGCTGCGACTCCGGCCGTCTGTGTGGCTAGTGCGGCCTCCCACACCTCGTCATGAGTAACCTAATGTTATTTTTTGTTTAATATAAGTAACAATGTACCATCCTTAATGGCCCGTGACTTCACTTAATAAACTTACGCATCAGGATTAGAAGTGAGGTGCGTACTTAAAATGCCAATAAATTAGTAAGGAATGGAAGCAGGAAATTATAACTTGGAAAATTGACGAACGGGGGGGGGGGGGAAATATTGACACATTCAGGAATATAGTTTGTTTTGTAACTACGGGCAACTTACCCTATTTTACTCCATATTGTATCCCACCTTTTAATATTATACATTATTAATTCTAAGAAGGATAATATTTCATGCTTGAAATATATTCAGATGTTTAAGATGTGAGGATGAGGGCACAGCAGGCAGCGACGTGTTGACTGTCAACACTGGTGACACTCGTGTAGTATACACGTCCAGCTGACTCCACACCCCCAGCCTCCTCCATCACCCCCACCCTGCNCACAGCTACTACTGCTGGTGAGTACCACAGCTACTGCTACTGGTGAGTACCACAGCTACTGCTACTGATGGCTACCACAGCTACTGCTACTGGTGACTACCACAGCTACTGCTACTGGTGACTACCACAGCTACTGCTACTGGTGACTACCACAGCTATGGCTACTGGTGAATACCACAGCTACTGCTACTGGTGACTACCACAGCTACTGCTACTGGTGACTACCACAGCTACTGCTACTGGTGACTACCACAGCTATGGCTACTGGTGAATACCACAGCTACTGCTACTGGTGAGTACCACAGCTACTGCTACTGGTGACTACCACAGCTATGGCTACTGGTGAGTACCACAGCTACTGCTCCTGGTGACTACCACAGCTACTGCTACTGGTGACTACCACAGCTATGGCTACTGGTGAGTACCACAGCTACTACTGCTGGTGAGTACCACAGCTACTGCTACTGGTGAGTACCACAGCTACTGCTACTGGTGACTACCACAGCTACTGCTACTGGTGAGTACCACAGCTACTGATACTGGTGAGTACCACAGCTACTGCTACTGGTGACTACCACAGCTACTGCTACTGGTGAGTACCACAGCTACTGCTACTGGCGAGTACCACAGCTACTGATACTGGTGAGTACCACAGCTACTGCTACTGGTGACTACCACAGCTACTGCTACTGGAGACTACCACAGCTATGCTACTGGTGAATACCACAGCTACTGGTGACTACCACAGCTACTGCTACTGGAGACTACCACAGCTATGGCTACTGGTGACTACCACAGCTACTGCTACTGGTGAGTACCACAGCTACTGCTACTGGTGAGTACCACAGCTACTGCTACTGGAGACTACCACAGCTACTGCTACTGGTGACTACCACAGCTATGGCTACTGGTGAGTACCACAGCTACTGCTACTGGTGACTACCACAGCTATGGCTACTGGTGAGTACCACAGCTACTGCTACTGGTGACTACCACAGCTATGGCTACTAGTGACTACCACAGCTACTGCTACTGGTGACTACCACAGCTACTGCTACTAGTGACTACCACAGCTATGGCTACTGGTGACAACCACAGCTACTGCTACTGGTGACTACCACAGCTATGGCTACTGGTACCACAGCTACTGCTACTGGTGAGTACCACAGCTACTGCTACTGGTGACTACCACAGCTACTGCTACTGGTGACTACCACAGCTACTGTTACTGGTGAGTACCACAGCTACTGCTACTGGAGACTACCACAGCTACTGCTACTGGTGACTACCACAGCTATGGCTACTGGTGAGTACCACAGCTACTGCTGCTGGTGACTACCACAGCTATGCTACTAGTGACTACCACAGCTATGGCTACTGGTGACTACCACAGCTATGGCTACTGGAGACTACCACAGCTATGGCTACTAGTGACTACCACAGCTACTGGTGCTGGTGACTACCACAGCTACTGCTACTGGTGACTACCACAGCTACTGCTACTGGTGACTACCACAGCTATGGCTACTAGTGACTACCACAGCTATGGCTACTGGTGACTACCACAGCTATGGCTACTAGTGACTACCACAGCTACTGCTACTGGTGACTACCACAGCTACTGGTGCTGGTGACTACCACAGCTACTGCTACTGGTGACTACCACAGCTACTGCTGCTGGTGACTATCACAGCTACTGCTACTGGTGACTACCACAGCTATGGCTACTGGTGACTACCACAGCTACTGCTACTGGTGACTACCACAGCTATGGCTACTGGTGACTACCACAGCTACTGCTACTGGTGACTACCACAGCTATGGCTACTGGTGAGTACCACAGCTATGGCTACTGGTGAGTACCACAGCTACTGCTGCTGGTGACTACCACAGCTATGGCTACTAGTGACTACCACAGCTATGGCTACTGGTGACTACCACAGCTATGGCTACTGGTGACTACCACAGCTATGGCTACTAGTGACTACCACAGCTACTGGTGCTGGTGACTACCACAGCTATGGCTACTGGTGACTACCACAGCTATGGCTACTAGTGACTACCACAGCTATGGCTACTGGTGACTACCACAGCTATGGCTACTGGAGACTACCACAGCTATGGCTACTGGTGACTACCACAGCTATGGCTACTAGTGACTACCACAGCTATGGCTACTGGTGACTACCACAGCTATGGCTACTAGTGACTACCACAGCTATGGCTACTGGTGACTACCACAGCTACTGCTGCTGGTGACTACCACAGCTACTGCTACTGGTGACTACCACAGCTATGGCTACTGGTGAATACCACAGCTACTGCTACTGGTGACTACCACAGCTACTGCTACTGGTGACTACCACAGCTACTGCTACTGGTGACTACCACAGCTATGGCTACTAGTGACTACCACAGCTATGGCTACTGGTGACTACCACAGCTATGGCTACTAGTGACTACCACAGCTATGGCTACTGGTGACTACCACAGCTACTGCTGCTGGTGACTACCACAGCTACTGCTACTGGTGACTACCACAGCTATGGCTACTGGTGAATACACAGCTACTGCTACTGGTGACTACCACAGCTACTGCTACTGGTGACTACCACAGCTACTGCTACTGGTGACTACCACAGCTATGGCTACTAGTGACTACCACAGCTATGGCTACTGGTGACTACCACAGCTATGGCTACTAGTGACTACCACAGCTACTGCTACTGGTGACTACCACAGCTATGGCTACTGGTGACTACCACAGCTATGGCTACTAGTGACTACCACAGCTACTGCTACTGGTGACTATCACAGCTACTGCTACTGGTGACTATCACAGCTACTGCTACTGGTGACTATCACAGCTACTGCTACTGGTGACTATCACAGCTACTGCTGCTGGTGACTATCACAGCTACTGCTACTGGTGACTATCACAGCTACTGCTGCTGGTGACTACCACAGCTACTGCTACTGGTGACTATCACAGCTACTGCTGCTGGTGACTATCACAGCTACTGCTACTGGTGACCAGTAGCAGTAGCTGTGATAACTATGTAAACATTTACACATTTGTAATGTTAGATAAACAAAGTGACACCAAACAACAGGTCAATATTTATACTTCTGATTGGAACGATAAGTAAAGATCTAAAACCCACACAACAGTGTGCGATTATGCAAAGTCAATACGGTGCTCTATCTCTATAGGAATATCTGTTTGTCTGCC
>WNGS01005640.1:28476-63565 GCA_020271785.1 Procambarus virginalis
GGTGCCAGTGTAGTGCCAGGGTTATGGTGCTAGTGTAGTGCCAGGGTTGTGGTGCCAGGGTTGTGGTGCCAGTGTAGTGCCAGGGTTGTGGTGCCAGTGTAGTGCCAGGGTTGTGGTGCCAGTGTAGTGCCAGGATTGTGGTGTCAGTGTAGTGCCAGTGTGGTGCCAGGGTTGTGGTGCCAGTGTAGTGCCAGGGTTATGGTGCCAGTGTAGTGCCAGGGTTGTGGTGCCAGTGTAGTGCCAGGGTTGTGGTGCCAGTGTAGTGCCAGGGTTATGGTGCCAGTGTAGTGCCAGGGTTGTGGTGCCAGTGTAGTGCCAGGGTTGTGGTGCCAGTGTAGTGCCAGGGTTATGGTGCCAGTGTAGTGCCAGGGTTGTGGTGCCAGTGTAGTGCCAGGGTTGTGGTGTCAGTGTAGTGCCAGGGTTGTGGTGTCAGTGTAGTGCCAGGGTTGTGGTGTCAGGGTTGTGGTGCCAGTGTAGTGCCAGGGTTGTGGTGCCAGTGTAGTGCCAGGGTTGTGGTGCCAGTGTAGTGCCAGGGTTGTGGTGCCAGTGTAGTGCCAGGGTTGTGGTGCCAGGGTTGTGGTGCCAGTGTAGTGCCAGGGTTATGGTGCCAGTGTAGTGCCAGGGTTGTGGTGCCAGTGTAGTGCCAGGGTTGTGGTGTCAGTGTAGTGCCAGGGTTGTGGTGTCAGTGTAGTGCCAGGGTTGTGGTGCCAGTGTAGTGCCAGGGTTATGGTGCCAGTGTAGTGCCAGGGTTGTGGTGCCAGTGTAGTGCCAGGGTTGTGGTGCCAGTGTAGTGCCAGGGTTATGGTGCCAATGTAGTGCCAGGATTGTGGTGCCAGTGTAGTGCCAGGGTTGTGGTGTCAGTGTAGTGTCTGGGTTGTGGTGCCAGTGTAGTGCCAGGGTTATGGTGCCAGTGTAGTGCCAGGGTTGTGGTGCCAGTGTAGTGCCAGGGTTGTGGTGCCAGTGTAGTGCCAGGATTGTGGTGCCAGTGTAATGCTAGGATTGTGGTGCCAGTGTAGTGCCAGGGTTGTGGTGCCAGTGTAGTGCCAGGATTGTGGTGCCAGTGTAGTGCCAGGGTTGTGGTGCCAGTGTAGTGCCAGGGTTGTGGTGCCAGTGTAGTGCCAGGGTTGTGGTGTCAGTGTAGTGCCAGGGTTGTGGTGCCAGGGTTGTGGTGCCAGTGTAGTGCCAGGGTTATGGTGCCAGTGTAGTGCCAGGGTTGTGGTGCCAGTGTAGTGCCAGGGTTGTGGTGCCAGTGTAGTGCCAGGGTTGTGGTGCCAGGGTTGTGGTGCCAGGGTTGTGGTGCCAGTGTAGTGCCAGGGTTGTGGTGCCAGTGTAGTGCCAGGGTTGTGGTGCCAGTGTAGTGCCAGGATTGTGGTGTCAGTGTAGTGCCAGTGTGGTGCCAGGGTTGTGGTGCCAGTGTAGTGCCAGGGTTATGGTGCCAGTGTAGTGCCAGGGTTGTGGTGCCAGTGTAGTGCCAGGGTTGTGGTGCCAGTGTAGTGCCAGGATTATGGTGCCAGTGTAGTGCCAGGGTTGTGGTGCCAGGGTTGTGGTGCCAGTGTAGTGCCAGTGTAGTGCCAGGGTTATGGTGCCAGTGTAGTGCCAGGGTTGTGGTGCCAGTGTAGTGCCAGGGTTGTGGTGTCAGTGTAGTGCCAGGGTTGTGGTGTCAGTGTAGTGCCAGGGTTGTGGTGCCAGTGTAGTGCCAGGGTTATGGTGCCAGTGTAGTGCCAGGGTTGTGGTGCCAGTGTAGTGCCAGGGTTGTGGTGCCAGTGTAGTGCCAGGGTTATGGTGCCAATGTAGTGCCAGGATTGTGGTGCCAGTGTAGTGCCAGGGTTGTGGTGTCAGTGTAGTGTCGGGGTTGTGGTGCCAGTGTAGTGCCAGGGTTATGGTGCCAGTGTAGTGCCAGGGTTGTGGTGCCAGTGTAGTGCCAGGGTTGTGGTGCCAGTGTAGTGCCAGGATTGTGGTGCCAGTGTAATGCTAGGATTGTGGTGCCAGTGTAGTGCCAGGGTTGTGGTGCCAGTGTAGTGCCAGGATTGTGGTGCCAGTGTAGTGCCAGGGTTGTGGTGCCAGTGTAGTGCCAGGGTTGTGGTGCCAGTGTAGTGCCAGGATTGTGGTGCCAGTGTAGTGCCAGGGTTGTGGTGCCAGTGTAGTGCCAGGATTGTGGTGCCAGTGTAGTGCCAGGATTGTGGTGCCAGTGTAGTGCCAGGGTTATGGTGCCAGTGTAGTGCCAGGGTTGTGGTGTCAGTGTAGTGCCAGGGTTGTGGTGTCAGTGTAGTGCCAGGGTTGTGGTGCCAGTGTAGTGTCAGGGTTATGGTGCCAGTGTAGTGCCAGGGTTGTGGTGCCAATGTAGTGCCAGGGTTGTGGTGCCAGTGTAGTGCCAGGGTTATGGTGCCAATGTAGTGCCAGGATTGTGGTGCCAGTGTAGTGCCAGGGTTGTGGTGTCAGTGTAGTGTCGGGGTTGTGGTGCCAGTGTAGTGCCAGGGTTATGGTGCCAGTGTAGTGCCAGGGTTGTGGTGCCAGTGTAGTGCCAGGGTTGTGGTGCCAGTGTAGTGCCAGGATTGTGGTGCCAGTGTAGTGCCAGGATTGTGGTGCCAGTGTAATGCCAGGATTGTGGTGCCAGTGTAGTGCCAGGGTTGTGGTGCCAGTGTAGTGCCAGGATTGTGGTGCCAGTGTAGTGCCAGGGTTGTGGTGCCATTGTAGTGCCAGGGTTGTGGTGCCAGTGTAGTGCCAGGATTGTGGTGCCAGGGTTGTGGTGCCAGTGTAGTGTCAGGATTGTGGTGCCAGTGTAGTGCCAGGATTGTGGTGCCAGTGTAGTGCCAGGGTTATGGTGGCAGTGTAGTGCCAGGGTTGTGGTGCCAGTGTAGTGCCAGGGTTGTGGTGCCAGTGTAGTGCCAGGATTGTGGTGCCAATGTAGTGCCAGGATTGTGGTGCCAGTGTATTACCAGGATTGTAGTGCCAGTGTAGTGCCAGGGTTGTGGTGCCAGTGTAGTGCCAGGGTTATGGTGCCAGTGTAGTGCCAGGGTTGTGGTGCCAGTGTAGTGCCAGGGTTGTGGTACCAGTGTAGTGCCAGGGTTATGGTGCCAGTGTAGTGCCAGGGTTGTGGTGCCAGTGTAGTGCCAGGGTTGTGGTGCCAGTGTAGTGCCAGGGTTGTGGTGCCAGTGTAGTGCCAGGGTTGTGGTGCCAGTGTAGTGCCAGTGTAGTGCCAGGGTTGTGGTGCCAGTGTAGTGCCAGGGTTGTGGTACCAGTGTAGTGCCAGGGTTGTCGTTTCAGTGTAGTGCCAGGGTTGTGGTGCTAGTGTAATGCCAGGGTTGTGGTGTCAGTGTAGTGCCAGGATTGTGGTGCCAGTGTAGTGCCAGAATTGTGGTGCCAGTGTAGTGCCAGGGTTGTGGTACCAGTGTAGTGCCAGGATTGTCGTGTCAGTGTAGTGCCAGTGCAGTGCCAAGGTTGTGGTGCCAGTGTGGTGCCAGTGTAGTGCCAGGTTGTGTGCCAGTGTAGTGCCAGGGTTGTGTTGTCAGTGTAGTGCCAGGGTTTTGTGGTACCAGTGTAGTGCCAGGATTGTGGTGCCAGTGTAGTGCCAGATTGTGGTGCCAGTGTAGTGCCATGTTGTGGTGCCAGTGTGGTACCAGTGTAATGCCAGGGTTTTGTGGCCAGTGTGGTGCCAGTGTAGTGCCAGGTTGTGGTGCCAGTGTGGTACCATGTAGTGTGCCAGGGTTGTGGTGCCAGTGTTGTGCCAGTTTGTGGTGCCAGTTGGGTGCCAGTGTAGTGCCAGGGTTGTGGTGCCAGTGTAGTGCCAGGGTTGTGGTGCAAGTGTGGTGGCAGTGTAGTGCCAGGATTGTGGTGCCATGTAGTGCCAGGATTGTGGTGCCAGTGTAGGGTGTGGTTTGGTGCCAGTGTAGTGCCAGGATTGTGGTGTCAGTGTAGTGCCAGGGTTGTGGTGCCAGTGTAGTGCCAGGTTGTGGGGCCAGTGTAGTGCCAGGGTTGTGGTGCCAGTGTAGTGCCAGGGTTGTGGTGCCAGTGTAGTGCCAGGGTTGTGGTGCCAGTGTAGTGCCAGGGTTGTTGTGCCAGTGTAGTGCCAGGGTTGTGGTGCCAGTGTAGTGCCAGGGTTGTGATGCCAGTGTAGTGCCAGGGTTGTGGTGCCAGTGTAGTGGCAGGGTTGTGGTGCCAGTGTAGTGCCAGGGTTGTGGTGCCAGTGTAGTGCCAGGGTTGTGGTGCCAGTGTAGTGCCAGGGTTGTGGTGCCAGGATTGTGGTGCCAGTGTATTGCCAGGGTTATGGTGCCAGTGTAGTGCCAGGGTTGTGGTGCCAGTGTAGTGCCAGGGTTGTGGTGCCAGTGTAGTGCCAGGGTTGTGGTGCCAGTGTAGTGCCAGGGTTGTGGTGCCAGTGTAGTGCCAGGGTTGTAGTGCCAGTGTAGTGCCAGTGTAGTGCCAGTGTTGTGGTGCCAGTGTAGTGCCAGGGTTGTGGTGCCAGTGTAGTGCCAGGGTTGTGGTGCCAGTGTAGTGCCAGGGTTGTGGTGCCAGGGTTGTGGTGCCAGTGTAGTGCCAGGGTTATGGTGCCAGTGTAGTGCCAGGGTTGTGGTGCCAGTGTAGTGCCAGGGTTGTGGTGCCAGTGTAGTGCCAGGGTTGTGGTGCCAGGGTTGTGGTGCCAGTGTAGTGCCAGGGTTGTGGTGCCAGTGTAGTGCCAGGTTATGGTGCCAGTGTAGTGCCAGGGTTGTGGTGCCAGTGTAGTGCCAGGGTTGTGGTGCCAGTGTAGTGCCAGGGTTGTGGTGCCAGTGTAGTGCCAGGTTGTGGTGCCAGGGTTGTGGTGCCAGTGTAGTGCCAGGGTTATGGTGCCAGTGTAGTGCCAGGGTTGTGGTGCCAGTGTAGTGCCAGGGTTGTGGTGCCAGTGTAGTGCCAGGGTTGTGGTGCCAGTGTAGTGCCAGGGTTGTGGTGCCAGTGTAGTGCCAGGGTTGTGGTGCCAGTGTAGTGCCAGGGTTGTGGTGCCAGTGTAGTGCCAGGGTTGTGGTGCCAGTGTAGTGCCAGTGCTGTGGTGCCAGTGTAGTGCCAGGGTTATGGTGCCAGTGTAGTGCCAGGGTTGTGGTGCCAGTGTAGTGCCAGGGTTGTGGTGCCAGTGTAGTGCCAGGATTATGGTGCCAGTGTAGTGCCAGGGTTGTGGTGCCAGGGTTGTGGTGCCAGTGTAGTGCCAGTGTAGTGCCAGGGTTATGGTGCCAGTGTAGTGCCAGGGTTGTGGTGCCAGTGTAGTGCCAGGGTTGTGGTGCCAGTGTAGTGCCAGGGTTGTGGTGCCAGTGTAGTGCCAGGGTTGTGGTGCCAGTGTAGTGCCAGGGTTATGGTGCCAGTGTAGTGCCAGGGTTGTGGTGCCAGTGTAGTGCCAGGGTTGTGGTGCCAGTGTAGTGTCGGGGTTGTGGTGCCAGTGTAGTGCCAGGGTTGTGGTGCCAGTGTAGTGCCAGGGTTGTGGTGCCAGTGTAGTGCCAGGGTTGTGGTGCCTTTGTAGTGCCAGTGTAGTGCCAGGATTGTGGTGCCAGTGTAGTGCCAGGGTTGTGGTGCCAGTGTAGTGCCAGGGTTGTGGTGCCAGTGTAATGCCAGGATTGTGGTGCCAGTGTAGTGCCAGGGTTGTGGTGCCAGTGTAGTGCCAGGGTTGTGGTGCCAGTGTAGTGCCAGGATTGTGGTGCCAGTGTAGTGCCAGGGTTGTGGTGCCAGTGTAGTGCCAGGATTGTGGTGCCAGTGTAGTGCCAGGATTGTGGTGCCAGTGTAGTGCCAGGGTTGTGGTGCCAGTGTAGTGCCAGGGTTGTGGTGCCAGTGTAGTGCCAGGGTTGTGGTGCCAGTGTAGTGCCAGGGTTGTGGTGCCAGTGTAGTGCCAGGGTTGTGGTGCCAGTGTAGTGCCAGGGTTGTGGTGCCAGTGTAGTGTCAGGGTTGTGGTGCCAGTGTAGTGCCAGGGTTGTGGTGCCAGTGTAGTGCCAGGGTTGTGGTGCCAGTGTAGTGCCAGGGTTGTGGTGCCAGTGTAGTGCCAGGATTGTGGTGCCAGTGTAGTGCCAGGGTTGTGGTGTCAGTGTAGTGTCGGGGTTGTGGTGCCAGTGTAGTGCCAGGGTTATGGTGCCAGTGTAGTGCCAGGGTTGTGGTGCCAGTGTAGTGCCAGGGTTGTGGTGCCAGTGTAGTGCCAGGATTGTGGTGCCAGTGTAGTGCCAGGATTGTGGTGCCAGTGTAATGCCAGGATTGTGGTGCCAGTGTAGTGCCAGGGTTGTGGTGCCAGTGTAGTGCCAGGGTTGTGGTGCCATTGTAGTGCCAGGGTTGTGGTGCCAGTGTAGTGCCAGGATTGTGGTGCCAGGGTTGTGGTGCCAGTGTAGTGTCAGGATTGTGGTGCCAGTGTAGTGCCAGGATTGTGGTGCCAGTGTAGTGCCAGGGTTATGGTGCCAGTGTAGTGCCAGGGTTGTGGTGCCAGTGTAGTGCCAGGGTTGTGGTGCCAGTGTAGTGCCAGGATTGTGGTGCCAGGATTGTGGTGCCAGTGTATTACCAGGATTGTAGTGCCAGTGTAGTGCCAGGGTTGTGGTGCCAGTGTAGTGCCAGGGTTATGGTGCCAGTGTAGTGCCAGGGTTGTGGTGCCAGTGTAGTGCCAGGGTTGTGGTACCAGTGTAGTGCCAGGGTTATGGTGCCAGTGTAGTGCCAGGGTTGTGGTGCCAGTGTAGTGCCAGGGTTGTGGTGCCAGTGTAGTGCCAGGGTTGTGGTGCCAGTGTAGTGCCAGTGTAGTGCCAGGGTTGTGGTGCCAGTGTAGTGCCAGGGTTGTGGTACCAGTGTAGTGCCAGGGTTGTCGTTTCAGTGTAGTGCCAGGGTTGTGGTGCTAGTGTAATGCCAGGGTTGTGGTGTCAGTGTAGTGCCAGGATTGTGGTGCCAGTGTAGTGCCAGAATTGTGGTGCCAGTGTAGTGCCAGGGTTGTGGTACCAGTGTAGTGCCAGGATTGTCGTGTCAGTGTAGTGCCAGTGCAGTGCCAAGGTTGTGGTGCCAGTGTGGTGCCAGTGTAGTGCCAGGGTTGTGGTGCCAGTGTAGTGCCAGGGTTGTGGTGTCAGTGTAGTGCCAGGGTTGTGGTACCAGTGTAGTGCCAGTGTTGTGCCAGGGTTGTGGTGCCAGTGTGGTGCCAGTGTAGTGCCAGGGTTGTGGTGCCAGTGTAGTGCCAGGGTTGTGGTGCAAGTGTGGTGCCGGTGTAGTGCCAGGATTGTGGTGTCAGTGTAGTGCCAGGATTGTGGTGCCAGGGTTGTGGTGCCAGTGTAGTGCCAGGATTGTGGTGTCAGTGTAGTGCCAGGGTTGTGGTGCCAGTGTAGTGCCAGGGTTGTGGTACCAGTGTAGTGCCAGGGTTGTGGTGTCAGTGTAGTGCCAGGGTTGTGTGCCAGTGTAGTGCCAGGGTTGTGGTGCCAGTGTAGTGCCAGGGTTGTGATGCCAGTGTAGTGCCAGGGTTATGGTGCCAGTGTAGTGGCAGGGTTGTGGTGCCAGTGTAGTGCCAGGGTTGTGGTACCAGTGTAGTGCCAGGGTTGTGGTACCAGTGTAGTGCCAGGGTTGTGGTGCCAGGATTGTGGTGCCAGTGTATTGCCAGGGTTACGGTACCAGTGTAGTGCCAGGGTTGTGGTGCCAGTGTAGTGCCAGGGTTACGGTGCCAGTGTTGTGCCAGGGTTGTGGTGCCAGTGTAGTGCCAGGGTTGTGGTGCCAGTGTAGTGCCAGGGTTGTGGTACCAGTGTAGTGCCAGGGTTGTGGTACCAGTGTAGTGTTAGGGTTGTGGTGCCAGTGTAGTGTTAGGGTTGTGGTGCCAGTGTAGTGTTAGGGTTGTGGTGCCAGTGTAGTGTTAGGGTTGTGGTGCTAGTGTAGTGTTAGGGTTGTGGTGCCAGTGTAGTGTTAGGGTTGTGGTACCTGTAGTGCCAGGGTTATGTTGCCAGTGTAGTGCCAGGGTTGTGGTGCCAGGGTTGTGGTGCCAGTGTAGTGCCAGGGTTGTGGTGCCAGTGTAGTGCAGTGCTATGGTGCCAGTGTAGTGCCAGTGTAGTGCCAGGGTTGTGGTGCCAGTGTAGTGCCAGTGCTATGGTGCCAGTGTAGTGCCAGGGTTATGGTGCCAGTGTAGTGCCAGGGTTGTGGTGCCAGTGTAGTGCCAGGGTTATGGTGCCAGTGTAGTGTACAGTGTAGTGCCAGGGTGTGGTACCAGTGTAGTGCCAGGGTTGTGGTGCCAGGATTGTGGTGCCAGTGTAGTGCCAGGGTTGTGGTGCCAGTGTAGTGCCAGGGTTATGGTGCCAGTGTAGTGCCAGGGTTGTGGTGCCAGTGTAGTGCCAGGGTTGTGGTACCAGTGTAGTGCCAGGGTTGTGGTGCCAGTGTAGTGCCAGGGTTATGGTGCCAGTGTAGTGTTAGGGTTGTGGTGCCAGTGTAGTGCCAGGGTTATGTTGCCAGTGTAGTGCCAGGGTTGTGGTGCCAGGGTTGTGGTGCCAGTGTAGTGCCAGGGTTGTGGTGCCAGTGTAGTGCCAGTGCTATGGTGCCAGTGTAGTGCCAGGGTTGTGGTGCCAGTGTAGTGCCAGGGTTATGGTGCCAGTGTAGTGCCAGGGTTGTGGTGCCAGGGTTGTGGTGCCAGTGTAGTGCCAGAGCTATGGTGCCAGTGTAGTGCCAGGGTTGTGGTGCCAGTGTAGTGCCAGGGTTGTGGTGCCAGTGTAGTGCCAGGGTTGTGGTGGCAGTGTAATGCCAGGGATGTGGTGCCTGTGTAGTGCCAGGGTTGTGGTGCCAGTGTAGTGCCAGGGTTGTGGTGCCAGTGTAGTGCCAGGGTTGTGGTGCCAGTGTAGTGCCAGTGCTATGGTGCCAGTGTAGTGCCAGGGTTATGGTACCAGTGTAGTGCCAGGGTTGTGGTGCCAGTGTAGTGCCAGGGTTATGGTGCCAGTGTAGTGCCAGGGTTATGGTGCCAGTGTAGTGCCAGGGTTATGGTGCCAGTGTAGTGCCAGGGTTATGGTGCCAGTGTAGTGCCAGGGTTGTGGTGCCTGTGTAGTGCCACTGTGACAGTGAGCATAGAGTGCCACGTCTCATCCGGGAGGAGCGGAACCTCCACATCCTGGCAGATCAGTAGATAGCAGTTGGTGCTGCACACCTCTCATCCACACCCCCTACCTTCCCCACCTCTCATCCACACCCCTACCTTCCCCACCTCTCATCCACACCCTACCTTCCCCACCTCTCATCCACACCCCTACCTTCCCCACCTCTCATCCACACCACTACCTTCCCACCCCGGTCCCGCACCTACGGGTTCCAGGAGGTGACGGCCCGGTCCCGCACCTACGGGTTCCAGGAGGTGGACGGCCCGGTCCCGCACCTACGGGTTCCAGGAGGTGGACGGCCCGGTCCCGCACCTACGGGTTCCAGGAGGTGGACGGCCCGGTCCCGCACCTACGGGTTCCAGGAGGTGGACGGCCCGGTCCCGCACCTACGGGTTCCAGGAGGTGGACGGCCCGGTCCCGCACCTACGGGTTCCAGGAGGTGGACGGCCCGGTCCCGCACCTACGGGTTCCAGGAGGTGGACGGCCCGGTCCCGCACCTACGGGTTCCTGACAGAGATCATCACAGCCACCTGGCACCCGAGGCTGGCTGCCTTCATGACCCACCACAAGGAAGAACAATAATTATTAATTAATTATATTATTATTATTATAATTATTGTTATAATAGTATTTGTTGTATTTAATAATTATCACTCTTCCTTCTGCTTGCTTTTGAAGGAAGCCGACCTCGGGTGAAAAGGAGCTGTGACGCTCTCTCTGGAGTTAGGTTTGCAAGGTTAGAGTGACGTTAGCGGCGTTAGTGTTAAGTTAGTAATGTTGTACACTTTTATTGCATCACTGGTACTCTTATCCTGTCATAGCACTGCAAAGGTGCCTCTTGGCTATTTTCTTTTAAAAATCTTCATTACAAAGGCAAAGTTGGGGAAGGGAAAGTATCAGTTCAGAACAATAGGCATTATATCAGGAAGCTATATATATCCACACCCCCAAAAGTGACTCGAACCCGGATCGTCAGGAGCACATTGCAACTGGTGTCACGGTGCCTTAAACCACTCGACCATCAGTGACCGCACAAAAGGAGGTGATAGCCGAAGCTATTGAACCCTCCCCCCCTTTCCTCCGGCGGCACTTTGATGGTAAACTTGTGCCATATTCAAATTATTACATATTTAATGTAATCACTGAATATGACTGCATATTCTGTATTGATTAATTTCTTGTTTAGGGCTTCTATCCCTCTGACTAGTGCTCTTGCATCAGGGTTTAACTGGAGGAGCAGTTCTCCAAAAGTCATCTTCGTGTGAGGTGCAGAAAAATAAATAACTGAAGAATGTGTTACACTTATTATAAAATTACACAACTTTTCGAACCTACATGGTTCATTCTCAAGTGATAGGAAATTACAAATCATGTTGGATTTATATTAATATGGGGTCTTAGGCTTTCACGAAGAGAAGTTAACAAGTTCCTGTAGTTAGTAACTGAGTTGTGACGACTGCGTGGGTTTGCGGCCACCAACAGCCTCACTGCTCATGTCTTCACAGTAACCTTCCTGAGAGCACACTGTGAGTACAAATTGTCTAAACAAGCCATAGATAAAAAGCTCGGGTAAGATTGTAAATTTTGTTAAAAAATTTAAAATTAACTTTATGCATGTAAGACGCTAGATAGGATTTTAACACGTTTTATTTATATAGAAAATTAAAGCAGCATATATTATAGTCCAAAATTTAAATCAGTTCAGCATATTATAGGAGTCTAAATTAGGAAGCTTCACGAATTTAGTTTATCCTGAGTATACTTGAAATGTTTTCCAAAACCTGAAGCTATATGATTCGAATTAAGTACATCATTTTCACAATTGGCCCTAGGAGACTTCTATAGCTATAGCGCAACACCGCAATAGAGTAGCAGAAGATGTATGTATATAGTGTCTTAATCCAGTGTACATATTGCAAATCTTCCCCCCTCACACATCTGCAAGACACTACGGGCTCACCATAGCCCGTGTTACCTGGAACGTTTTGTTTCAGTTAGCGAATCTTTAACAACAACATCACACATCTGGCTATCATTAACCAACTCATCATTCCAAAATTAATAGTAAGAGTGGCAACGAGTGCAACAAAAATATATGGTTGTACAAAACAATCTAATCGATAATAGACCTAGATAACAATCCTAGGCTAATATATGACAGCTTAGGCCTTATGGAGTACATGTATGATTTTTTTTTATGATGTGGCCATACATTTACAATGCTAACCAGCTTATACAGTATACATTTTCTTCTGTCCTCCGTGGAGAGGATCTGCGAAGGATCTGCATATTGCGAAGCGAGTCGCTGATATTTGTGCTGGACGAACCGTTGCATAATTTAGGCTTAATTCTTACTTTCTTTTTTTATGCCCTCTATAAAAATTAATAGTAGAAACGTAGTTTTGTCTATAACGGTCTCTTTTTGCTACGTTCCACACATTGTTGCTGTAAATAACGTCATTCTGAATGACACGATGGATTAGGCTACAATGGAATACTTGTAAAGTTTTTAAAACTACCACAATGAAGTAACAGAGGTCAAGTAATTATGATGAGAAAGCTCAAGCCGGGTTGACTATACAATACTCCGACTTCCAGACATTCCCAATGTGAAGAAAATTACAGCATTTGTCGTATTTTGGAAAGAGTACAAGTCTAAGTAAATTCTCATTTACAAAACATGTTTGGTGAGAGAAGTGTAGGCTCTGCCTGACACTTGACGAATGTGGGCGTGGTAAGACTCGTCACTATTAACGGTAGAGATACAACAGATAACGGCCCCTCCCCTTCCCCGTGACATCTAAAAATACCTCTTTAATGGTTAGTTACAGAGACGTACATCAATAAAAAGCTTTGTCAGGAAATATCGTTCTCCGACTATCGTCCATTGTAATATAAGATAAAAAGGAGACAGTCCACTGTTTTGCCCTGACGGAGTTCCCTAATATCGGAATGAGGCAATATTTCCAATGGTTATCATATCCGAGCCATGACTAGACAGACAACCCGTCCTCCTAAGGGTTTCCCAACGTCAAGAAACTACATCCACTACGGGCTCACCATAGCCCGTGCTACTTGGAACGTCTTGTTCCAGGTATCGAATCTTTAACAACAACAACAACGACAAGAAACTGTCGTACTAAAGTGCCCTTATTCTAAACACCAACTAAAGGAACCAAAACAGAAAACGGGACAGTGGTCAATTTCGCGAGCCGCTACCATTTCTAGTACGACAATTTTATCGCCATAGGTAAAGTAACGTCAAATGCAACGTTCTATTACNGTGAAGTGATTGCCAATGATATATCTTAGAGAGAAAGTATAGATTTAAAGATAAGTTCAGTGATCAAGCGAGTGCATTCACAGTAATATTATTAAGAAGAGTCATCTTTTGGTACGGTGAAAAGTCACTGTGAGTGCAGTGTGACTAAGATATTAATGGTGAGACCAGTGAAGTGTGTATCGCAACCCAGTGAAATCATAAGTATGCCATGTGAATGTTAATTACAGTGTTTTGCGAGAAGTTAAATAAACGGGGATCGTGATAGAATAGAAAACAAGTACTAGTCTTTTTCTCACGGTCGCGAGGGTCCCGTCAGCTGATATCTGACAGGTGACGCAGGGGCTGCCGGATGTCCATATCGGTGCGCTCCAGATTATTCTGCTGCGGATTGAGCAGCTATTATACAATGATCCTGATTGTTTTTTTTGATGCATATATGTTCTCGTTGTCTTTTAAGTAAGTAATACCAAAACTCTTTGGGTGTGTGATATCATCCCCTCCATTTATTCTTGTGACCGTGTAAGGAAGTAAAACAGAGTGACTTGCCTGAGACCACACTATTTGAAATTGCTCTTACCACAATTACCACAATACACCTCACCACTGCAGTGTTACTGACACCTAAAAACACCAGTTGGCGACCTTGAAGGCTGTGTAAGAGTTCTGTGTCGGGGCGGGCCACAGATTGAGGAACGATCTGTGCCTCCACTCATCTTGCAACTTAAGGCCGGTTGTGAGATCGACTGGGGTACTCTCCGGGGCGTGCAGCGGAGCCTAGAGGATCGAGGGAAGACCCGTAGAACGACGGTGAGTAAGGGTTATTATCGAGCAACCACCTGGAGAGGAGATCCAGTCTACCGTTGCTTTAACCCTTCACTAACAAGAACCGTGACACCCGACATCATACACCAAGATATAGCTAGTTGTAACTCATTCGTCTATATCTAACTATCTAACTACGCTTGAAACATCCAGGAATCCCAATTAAGTTAAATTATCAGGTAATTTGGTCCATAATTCAATAACATTTGATCCCAAGCAAGTACTGACCAGATCCTTCTTAAAGCTAAGCACATTCCTTATACCAATTGTTTCAAGTTATATTTTGAGTTTATATATTTAAAATCTTACTTATATTGTTTTCTTGTCATCTATTTCCCTTTCTAATAGATTTCATCTAATAGATCCCTTTCTTTCATCTATTTGTATAGTCCAGTTATGTCAGTCTTTACCCCCTGTTCTTCAGAGAATGTAGTTATGGTCGTTAATCTCTCTTCAAAAGGAGGGTTTCTGATTCATGGGATTAACTTAGCCATCCTTCCCTGTAAATATAACCTTTCTATAATGCGGTCAATATTACAAGGATCAAGGCTGAACACAATCCTTATCCTGACCCTTCCAGTGCTGCTACATAGTCGTAAGTAATTATCAAAGAAGGCACCAGGCTGGGAAGGCTGTGTAGCACCATCAAATGTGCGGGATAATCAAGGATGCTAAATATATTACTGAGGATATATAGTCGCTCTCTCTCCCCTTGATAGTTCCCCTCCATAATGTACCTGGGACCTAACATGGTCGCGATGACTGTAAATAATATTTTAGGTCTTGTTGCTAAAGCTTCCAGAAATAAATCTCGGAATTTTATTTGCCATTTATGCATTTTTTTGTTGAGATCCATATTTATCATGATAGACTTTTCTCGCCTTCAGACCTCGCATTTAAACACTCCCCAGCTGATATCTGGTAACTTTTCTTTATTTTTATATTTTTAGTGATATACAGAAGAGTTGTTACATTCTTGTACAGCCGCCAGCACGCTTAGCGTTCCGGGCAGGTCATTAATCCTAATTTTTTTCTCGGAATACGACCCGCCAAATCGTTTAACATCCTGGTACCCATTCACCGCTGGGTGAACAGTGGCTACAGTTAAGGATTGGCGCCTAGTTAATCCTTCCCGGCCAGGATAGGAACCCAGGCCAAAGCGCTCACGAAGAGCGGGGCGATTGTCTTACCCCTGCGCCACGGTGACCACTGTTAGTGCCATTATCATGATACCCAACGTCAAGCCTCGGAACCCTGAATTTGTCAGCATTAAACTGCAACTGCCAATCTTTTGGCCATTTGCTAATGTTATCTTGATGGTCTTGTAGCGATTTTGGGTCTTCTTGACGTAGAAGTTAACTCATCAGGAGTATGGTCCATTGTGTGAGTGTGTGGAGGAGTGTGTGCGACTGGCCCCCGCTCTTGCCCGCCTTCAACTGACTTCTGCGACCCGCGGTTTATGCTTGCAATTTAGAGGGACACTGCAAGTGCGGGGATTGATTGATTGATGAAGATTAAGCCACCCAAAAGGTGGCACGGGCATGAATAGCCCGTAAGTGGTGGCTCTTTTGAGCCATTACCAGTATCAAGAGCTGATACCTGGAGATCTGTGGAGGTGCGACTGCACCCTGCGTGACGGGAGATGTCTCCCGTGAAGTGCGGGGAAATATGACGAACATTTAATGGAGGGACGTGAGCCAGTGCCCGCGGGCACGTGGTGTGCACGTTTCTGTCCTCGTCTCCACGTGCCCACGCATTATCATACGCCATTCCTCAAGGCAACATGTCTTCATAGAAATATATATTAGAGTTAGGTTATGTTTGGAGCTGTTTGGAAGACGATATATTCTTTCTTATTTAGTATTCTCAGGTAAGTGAACACCCAGATGTGTTCTTGCACAGTGGAACACATTTTGGCCACCAGTCTCACCATAACCTATTTGGTGAAGGGATTAAGTCAGCGTTAGGGTTGTGGTGCCAGTGTAGTGCCAGGGTTGTGGTGCCAGGGTTGTGGTGCCAGTGTAGTGCCAGGGTTGTAGTGCCAGTGTAGTGCCAGGGTTGTGGTGCCAGTGTAGTGCCAGGGTTGTGGTGCCAGTGTAGTGCCAGGTTGTGGTGCCAGTGTAGTGCCAGGTGTGGTGCCAGTGTAGTGCCAGGGTTGTGGTGCCAGTGTAGTGCCAGTGTAGTGCCAGGGTTGTGGTGCCAGTGTAGTGCCAGGGTTGTGGTGCCAGTGTAGTGCCAGGGTTGTGGTGCCAGTGTAGTGCCAGGGTTGTGGTGCCAGTGTAGTGCCAGGGTTGTGGTGCCAGTGTAGTGCCAGGGTTGTGGTGCCAGTGTAGTGCCAGGGTTGTGGTGCCAGTGTAGTGCCAGGGTTGTGGTGCCAGTGTAGTGCCAGGGTTGTGGTGCCAGTGTAGTGCCAGGGTTGTGGTGCCAGTGTAGTGCAGGGTTGTGGTGCCAGTGTAGTGCCAGGGTTGTGGTGCCAGTGTAGTGCCAGGGTTGTGGTGCCAGTGTAGTGCCAGGGTTGTGGTGCCAGTGTAGTGCCAGGATTGTGGTGCCAGTGTAGTGCCAGGGTTGTGGTGCCAGTGTAGTGCCAGGGTTGTGGTGCCAGTGTAGTGCCAGGGTTGTGGTGCCAGTGTAGTGCCAGGGTTGTGGTGCCAGTGTAGTGCCAGGGTTGTGGTGCCAGTGTAGTGCCAGGGTTGTGGTGCCAGTGTAGTGCCAGGGTTGTGGTGCCAGTGTAGTGCCAGGGTTGTGGTGCCAGTGTAGTGCAGGGGTTGTGGTGCCAGTGTAGTGCCAGGGTTGTGGTGCCAGTGTAGTGCCAGGGTTGTGGTGCCAGTGTAGTGCCAGGGTTGTGGTGCCAGTGTAGTGCCAGGGTTTGTAGTGCCAGGGTTGTGGTGCCAGTGTAGTGCCAGGGTTGTGGTGCCAGGGTTGTGGTGCCAGTGTAGTGCCAGGGTTGTGGTGCCAGTGTAGTGCCAGGGTTGTGGTGCCAGTGTAGTGCCAGGGTTGTGGTGCCAGTGTAGTGCCAGGGTTGTGGTGCCAGTGTAGTGCCAGGGTTGTGGTGCCAGTGTAGTGCCAGGGTTGTGGTGCCAGTGTAGTGCCAGGGTTGTGGTGCCAGTGTAGTGCCAGGGTTGTGGTGCCAGTGTAGTGCCAGGGTTGTGGTGCCAGTGTAGTGCCAGGGTTGTGGTGCCAGTGTAGTGCCAGGGTTGTGGTGCCAGTGTAGTGCCAGGGTTGTGGTGCCAGTGTAGTGCCAGGGTTGTGGTGCCAGTGTAGTGCCAGGGTTGTGGTGCCAGTGTAGTGCCAGGGTTGTGGTGCCAGTGTAGTGCCAGGGTTGTGGTGCCAGTGTAGTGCCAGGGTTGTGGTGCCAGGGTTGTGTGCCAGGATTGTGGTGCCAGTGTAGTGCCAGGGTTGTGGTGCCAGTGTAGTGCCAGGGTTGTGGTGCCAGTGTAGTGCCAGGGTTGTGGTGCCAGTGTAGTGCCAGGGTTGTGGTGCCAGGATTGTGGTGCCAGTGTAGTGCCAGGGTTGTGGTGCCAGTGTAGTGCCAGGGTTGTGGTGCCAGTGTAGTGCCAGGGTTGTGGTGCCAGTGTAGTGCCAGGGTTGTGGTGCCAGTGTAGTGCCAGGGTTGTGGTGCCAGTGTAGTGCCAGGGTTGTGGTGCCAGTGTAGTGCCAGGGTTGTGGTGCCAGTGTAGTGCCAGGGTTGTGGTGCCAGTGTAGTGCCAGGGTTGTGGTGCCAGTGTAGTGCCAGGGTTGTGGTGCCAGTGTAGTGCCAGGGTTTGTAGTGCCAGGGTTGTGGTGCCAGTGTAGTGCCAGGGTTGTGGTGCCAGGGTTGTGGTGCCAGTGTAGTGCCAGGGTTGTGGTGCCAGTGTAGTGCCAGGGTTGTGGTGCCAGTGTAGTGCCAGGGTTGTGGTGCCAGTGTAGTGCCAGGGTTGTGGTGCCAGTGTAGTGCCAGGGTTGTGGTGCCAGTGTAGTGCCAGGGTTGTGGTGCCAGTGTAGTGCCAGGGTTGTGGTGCCAGTGTAGTGCCAGGGTTGTGGTGCCAGTGTAGTGCCAGGGTTGTGGTGCCAGTGTAGTGCCAGGGTTGTGGTGCCAGTGTAGTGCCAGGGTTGTGGTGCCAGTGTAGTGCCAGGGTTGTGGTGCCAGTGTAGTGCCAGGGTTGTGGTGCCAGTGTAGTGCCAGGGTTGTGGTGCCAGTGTAGTGCCAGGGTTGTGGTGCCAGTGTAGTGCCAGGGTTGTGGTGCCAGTGTAGTGCCAGGGTTGTGGTGCCAGTGTAGTGCCAGGGTTGTGGTGCCAGTGTAGTGCCAGGGTTGTGGTGTCAGGGTTGTGGTGCCAGTGTAGTGCCAGGGTTGTGGTGCCAGTGTAGTGCCAGGGTTGTGGTGCCAGTGTAGTGCCAGGGTTGTGGTGCCAGGTTGTGGTGTTAGGATTGTGGTGCCAGTGTAGTGCCAGGGTTGTGGTGCCAGTGTAGTGCCAGGGTTGTGGTGCCAGGATTGTGGTGCCAGTGTAGTGCCAGGGTTGTGGTGCCAGTGTAGTGCCAGGGTTGTGGTGCCAGTGTAGTGCCAGGGTTGTGGTGCCAGTGTAGTGCAGGGGTTGTGGTGCCAGTGTAGTGCCAGGGTTGTGGTGCCAGTGTAGTGCCAGGGTTGTGGTGCCAGTGTAGTGCCAGGGTTGTGGTGCCAGTGTAGTGCCAGGGTTGTGGTGCCAGTGTAGTGCCAGGATTGTGGTGCCAGTGTAGTGCCAGGATTGTGGTGCCAGTGTAGTGCCAGGGTTGTGGTGCCAGTGTAGTGCCAGGATTGTGGTGCCAGTGTAGTACCAGGGTTGTGGTGCCAGTGTAGTGCCAGGATTGTGGTGCCAGTGTAGTGCCAGGGTTGTGGTGCCAGTGTAGTGCCAGGATTGTGGTGCCAGTGTAGTGCCAGGGTTGTGGTGCCAGTGTAGTGCCAGGGTTGTAGTGCCAGTGTAGTGCCAGTGTAGTGCCAGGATTGTGGTGCCAGTGTAGTGCCAGGATTGTGGTGCCAGTGTAGTGCCAGGATTATGGTGCCAGTGTAGTGCCAGGGTTATGGTGCCAGTGTAGTACCAGGGTTGTGGTGCCAGTGTAGTGCCAGGGTTTGTGGTGCCAGTGTAGTGCCAGGGTTGTGGTGCCAGTGTAGTGCCAGGGTTGTAGTGCCAGTGTAGTGCCAGGGTTGTGGTGCCAGTGTAGTGCCAGGGTTGTGGTGCCAGTGTAGTGCCAGGGTTGTGGTGCCAGTGTAGTGCCAGGGTTGTGGTGCCAGTGTAGTGCCAGGATTGTGGTGCCAGTGTAGTGCCAGGGTTGTGGTGCCAGTGTAGTGCCAGGATTGTGGTGCCAGTGTAGTACCAGGGTTGTGGTGCCAGTGTAGTGCCAGGATTGTGGTGCCAGTGTAGTGCCAGGGTTGTGGTGCCAGTGTAGTGCCAGGATTGTGGTGCCAGTGTAGTGCCAGGGTTGTAGTGCCAGTGTAGTGCCAGTGTAGTGCCAGGATTGTGGTGCCAGTGTAGTGCCAGGGTTGTAGTGCCAGTGTAGTGCCAGGGTTGTGGTGCCTGTGTAGTGCCACTGTGACAGTGAGCATAGAGTGCCACGTCTCATCCGGGAGGAGCGGAACCTCCACATCCTGGCAGATTAGTAGATAGCAGTTGGTGCTGTACACCTCTCATCCACACCCCCTACCTTCCCCACCTCTCATCCACATGTAATATTAGCCATTGTTGTAATAATGACCACTTGTATTGTAATAATTCGCCTTTGTACTATCTCGACCGCGCACCCAGCTACTACCACTGAAATAACCGCGCAATCTCCACTCTTTCTATGGTAATAACGGATGCTCTACCGATCATGTAAGATGTTAACACTCGGGCCGTCATACGGAGTCGTAAACCAGTAAACAGAGGAGAGAGAGAGAGAAACAGAGACAGAGAGTGAGGAAGAGTGAGGCAGAGCGAGAACGAGAGCAAGGGAGGGAGAACGAGAGCGAGTGAGAGCGAGGGAGAGTGAGACACTAGTGAGGGAGAGTGAGAACGAGAGCAAGGGAGGGAGAACGAGAGCCAGTGAGGGCGAGGGAGAGTGGGACAGAAAGATAGAGCTATTCGTAGTCACAGCCTATCGTATGAGTTACCGAGTGACGCTGAGGTCAGCCAGGCGAATCTCACCTGGCTCTCGCTAATCTTATAATTGAGCCGGGTAACCTTCAAACATGCCGACGGTTAAGGAGTGGCTTGGTAGAGTGCCGGAGGCTATCTACTTGTGGGCGGAGTTAGCTACCAGGTTTCCCAATATATACTCGGAGAGCTATCGATTCAGGATCAGAAGAGAAGGACAGGAGAAGCAGAGCCATAGACAGAAGAAGAGACAGGAGCGGCCAGCCGTCCAGACAGGCGGTCTGCCGGCGGGGCGGGACAGTCTCTGTCAACTACAGACCCCCCCCCCTTTCTCTATTCCACGGAGACTCTTAAGACTCGGAGACACTTGGTGAGTTGAACATTGAGGGACTTTGTCGTGTTCACTAAACAGGTGTTGTGTGATGATCAGGGGCAGTCGAGTTGTAGGGTTCTCGAATTCTTGGATGATGACTCACTTTACATATATATATCTTGAACAGTTTTAATTGCTTAAATTATTGATACTTACCATATGAAATATAAGTGAATTTATACATTTAACTGGTCTTTAACTTTGTTCCCTAGAATTTTGAATGAGTACATGATACAGAGGGAGCATACCTCTTGATAATATCTTGTGAGTATATTATGTTGATACAGATAAGTTCCATTCCTTGTCTTGTATGTACATGATCTAGAATGGATGGTGGCAGCATTTTCTATTTTCTATTTACTAATTTCCTCATTTACTATCTACTATTTTCTACTTCTACTATCTACTCTTCTACTTCTACTATCTACTTTCCTACTTCTACCTATCTACCCTTCTACCTCTTCTACTTCTCATACTCACTTCTTAGTTACTCATTATTCCATTTCTCCCTCCCCCCCGTTACAATGATGGCAGCGGTGTTGAACAATGTTAATGTAGCAGGTGTTAATTTAACATTGTTCAGTCTCACGCGTCCTTTTGCCGCTCAGGCGCTATCAGGGAGATATTGACAGGTGTTTAAGATTCGCGAGTTAGCGAGTTTTTTTTCAGGTTAGGAGATAGTGATTTTCTGGCGATGTGTTCTTGTGATTTTGTGAGTTTTGTGGAGTTCAGGGAATGTTCACCAGAACTTGCGTGTGTAGTGATTTATGTTAGTGATAATATTTGGCGATTTGGGAACTTAGCGGTTGGTGGTGTGCAGGTCATCTGAGTGTGACAGGTGACCCGCATGTCCCACGGGGACACCCAGCCACCGCTGGTCCCCAGGTCAGTTGGGGAGTGGCAGGTGTATTTCTTAAGTAGGTTTAAGTGGTGGTTCTGCTCAGATTATTGCGATCAACTGTTTTTACTCCATTTGAACGCAATAACCCGAGGTGTACTGGTATTGTACAGCATACTAGGGGGAGGCTTAGTATGTCAGTAGACTCACGTCTAGGGACGCCTGGCGGTTGAAGTCTGGTCACAGGGTGTGGCAAAAGTTTTGAGTTGTGGACCCGCGAGAGAAGCGAGGGAAACACTCGAGTCACGTAGGTGACTGTAGGATAAGGGTGGGAGTAACGGTTAATTAAGTACTTAAGATTAAGAACGGTACAGTTAAGTTAGGCTAGTGTTTGGTCTCTATTAGTATTGATATTTTTGTGGAGAGTCGTTTAGTGACAAGTTTAGGTAGTGACGATCTTATTCTCTCTTCTCTAACTTTCCTCTGTTACTGTTTTGTTCCACCAAGTCAGTATCATTCAGAGTTAATTGGATTATTTTAAAAAAATTTAAGTGTAGTTGTTGCAAGGAGGAGAACCTTATGTCTAGACTGTGTGAACCCTATGTTAACTACAGGGTCACACAGCAGCTTGGAACACGGTATTGTCGCTTTTATGTTCATTCACAGGTGGGAGCGAGGAGAGAGGTGCGCACATATACAGAAGAGGGAGACGGCTGCTTTGTACCACACTCAGGGGCTTATCACCACCACGACGACCTGCCCCTTACCTGGAGGTCATTGCTCCACCACCACCATCACCCCGAGGGACCCCCACGATGCAGCCTCGTGGTCAGTTACTATGGTCTACCCCAGTGGACCCCAAGACGGACGGACCCCCAGTGGACCCCAGGTCGTTCTGCAGACGACCCCAGACGACCCAGTAAAAATGGAAGAGGAGCAACAACGACTCCAGTCTGTCCCACCAACTTCGGTCTACCTAGGATGGACCCCAGGACGGACAGACCCCAAATGGACCCCAGGTCGCTTGTCTAAGACCCAAGAGAGAAGAAAGAAGAAAGAAAGAGAAGAAAGAAGAGAGAAGAAGAAGAAAGAAGAGAAGAAGATAAGACCAAGCTGAGTGAGACACGATGCCTAGTGTCCCTTGCTGATGTCAGCATCATTGCATGGAGCGTAATTGCAAGACAGGATCGTTTGCCTTAACTGGCCGCCCCTCCTGCAAGCATGGTGCTCTGTTGAGTGATTCCTCCTGTGTCGTGCGGACTTGATGTGGCTGTCAGAAGTGGCTCTCTGAAGGAGGCGTGCTGGAGCAACTGGGAGGGAAGAAGTAGGATGGGATTTCTACGGTGCCAACTATATGGAGGTCTCGAAACTTGTAGTCCCTATAGCTGTGAAGAACCCCAATATACGTCTCTCATGGTGACTGACGTAGGGCCAATTACAGATCAGCTGGGACAACCGAATTCCACGGTCCTGTGCGCAGTTCAAGTAGTAACGGCTTCCTGGTTGGCTAAGAGTTGTTGTGCGTTAACGACGGAGAAGCGACGGACGCAGTTGTGTTGAAGAAATATGGTACAGGACTATCTACAGGACCAAGCAGTGACGCGCCCAGCCAGAGACAATGGACGCCTGTCTACATATTTCATTTTTAGAGTAGGATGATGTATATTTGTTAGCTAGGATGTAATTTTTTCCGTTAATAAAGTTGTCGCACACAGCTAGCTTGCTTTAGCAGTGTTGCAAAAACTTTATTTTCGGGGAGAAGGGGAGATGTAACACTGTAAAGGTGTTTGGTTTAATTTTATTTAATACATACATGGAGATATATGAGTCACAGACAAGGATTTGACAGACGCCAACTTGTCTGGCCTGGATCTCACCCCTCTAAGTGTTAATTGACAACCAAGTGACCTGAGGTCAGCCAGGCGAATCTCACCTGGCTCTCGCTAATCTTATAATTGAGCCGGGTAGCCTTCAAACATGCCGACGTTTAAGGAGTGGCTTGGTAGAGTGCCGGAGGCTATCTACTTGTGGCGGAGTTAGCTACCAGGTTTCCCAATATATACTCGGAGAGCTATCGATTCAGGATCAGAAGAGAAGGACAGCAGAAGCAGAGCCATAGACAGAAAACAGACAGCAGCGGCCAGCCGTCCAGACAGGCGTCTCCGGCGGGGCGGGACAGTCTCTTTCAACTACAGACCCCCCCCCCCCTTTCTCTNGGACCTCTGAAAACGGGAATACTTACTGTGTGTGAACCACTCCTGTGTAATGGATACTTCGTGAGGTGTACTTTGCTTCTTATTGTATATACACTGAGAGGTGTACCCTGCTTCTTGGTGTACACACATTGAGAGGTGTACCCTGCTTCTTGTTGTACATACACTGAGGTGTACCCTGCTTCTCGATGTACACACACTGAGAGGTGTACCCTGCTTCTTGATGTACACACACTGAGAGGTGTACCCTGCTTCTTGGTGTACACACACTGAGAGATGTACCCTGCTTCTTGGTGTACACACACTGAGAGTTGTACCCTGATTCTTGGTGTACATGCACTGAGAGGTGTACCCTGCTTCTTGGTGTACACACACTGAGAGGTGTACCCTGCCTCTTGATGTACACACACTGAGGTGTACCCTGCTTCTTGGTGTACACACACTGAGAGGTGTACCCTGCCTCTTGATGTACACACACTGAGGTGTACCCTGCTTCTTGATGTACACACACTGAGGTGTACCCTGCTTCTTGATGTACACACACTGAGGTGTACCCTGCTTCTTGATGTACACACACTGAGAGGTGTACCCTGCCTCTTGATGTACACACACTGAGGTGTACCCTACTTCTTGATGTGCACACACTGAGGTGTACCCTGCTTCTTGATGTACACACACTGAGGTGTACCCTGCTTCTTGATGTACACACACTGAGGTGTACCCTGCTTCTTGATGTACACACACTGAGGTGTACCCTGCTTCTTGATGTACACACACTGAGAGGTGTACCCTGCTTCTTGGTGTACATACACTGAGAGGTGTACCCTGCTTCTTGATGTACACACACTGAAAGGTGTACCCTGCTTCTTGATGTACACACACTGAAAGGTGTACCCTGCTTCTTGATGTACACACACTGGAAGGTGTACCCTGCTTCTTGATGTACACACACTGAAAGGTGTACCCTGCTTCTTGATGTACACATACTAAGAGGTGTACCCTGCTTCTTGATGTACACACACTGAGAGGTGTACCCTGCTTCTTGATGTACACACACTGAGAGGTGTACCCTGCTTCTTGATGTACACACACTGAGAGGTGTACCCTGCTTGACAGTTTAGTTTAGTCCATCCTGGGCAGAGAGGGGAGTGTCATAACAGGTTGGGGGATAATTCTTAGTTAATCTGTTAGTGTACTACAGTGTAAGAGTGAGGATGGCGGCGGCAGATTAGCCGCCGCCATCAATTAGTTTTCTTATATAATTTTTCTTTCGGTACTTAATATTCAGATAGCTGTAGATAACACCTGAAAGAGCTACAGTGTCAGACAAAGAGTTTACAGGTAGCAGGTAAACAAACCCCTGAATGAGTCACCTGGCTCAAACCTTCACACCTGGAATGATAAGATTATAAACGAGTCTAACTTTGTCGTTCGCACCCGAAGCCATTACCTTTATAATTTAGGGATTGGCTTAATTTTGACAAAACATACCGAAAGGTTTAGACGGAAAGATAACGAATTATATAAGGTTAGGTTTTCATGTTTTCACGGGTTCTTGTACCCAGAGTGAACCAAGAGACCGGGTTCTTGTACCCAGAGTAAACCAAGCAACCGGGTTCTTGTACCCAGTGAACCAAGCGACCGGGTTCTTCTTCCCAGAGTGAACCATGCGACCGGGTTCTAGTTCCCAGAGTGAACCATGCGACCGGGTTCTAGTTCCCAGAGTGAACCAAGCGACCGGGTTCTT
The DNA here is from genome assembly GCA_020271785.1 of Procambarus virginalis. NCBI lineage: Eukaryota > Metazoa > Arthropoda > Malacostraca > Decapoda > Cambaridae > Procambarus > Procambarus virginalis. The sequence goes on from WNGS01005640.1 coordinate 52,872, forward strand.
CTTCCCAGAGTGAACCATGCGACCGGGTTCTAGTTCCCAGAGTGAACCATACGACCGGGTTCTAGTTCCCAGAGTGAACCATGCGACCGGGTTCTAGTTCCCAGAGTGAACCATGCGACCGGGTTCTTGTTCCCAGAGTGAATCATGCGACCAGGTTCTAGTTCCCAGAGTGAACCAAGCGACCGGGTTCTAGTTCCCAGAGTGAACCAAGCGACCGGGTTCTAGTTCCCAGTGAACCATGCGACCGGGTTCTAGTTCCCAGAGTGAACCACGCGACCGGGTTCTTGTACCCAGAGTGAACCACGCGACCGGGTTCTTGTACCCAGAGTGAACCAAGCGACCGGGTTGTAGTTCCCAGAGTGAACCAAGCGACCGGGTTCTAGTTCCCAGAGTGAACCAAGCGACCGGGTTCTAGTTCCCAGAGTGAACCACGCGACCGGGTTCTTGTTCCCAGAGTGAACCACGCGACCGGGTTCTTGTACCCAGAGTGAACCAAGCGACCGGGTTCTTGTACCCAGAGTGAACCACGCGACCGGGTTCTTGTTCCCAGAGTGAACCACGCGACCGGGTTCTTGTACCCAGAGTGAACCAAGCGACCGGGTTCTTGTTCCCAGAGTGAACCATGCGACCGGGTTCTTGTACCCTGAGTGAACCACGCGACCGGGTTCTTGTTCCCAGAGTGAACCATGCGACCGGGTTCTTGTACCCAGAGTGAACCATGCGACCGGGTTCTTGTACCCAGAGTGAACCATGCGACCGGGTTCTTGTTCCCAGAGTGAACCATGCGACCGGGTTCTTGTACCCTGAGTGAACCACGCGACCGGGTTCTTGTACCCTGAGTGAACCATGCGACCGGGTTCTTGTTCCCAGAGTGAACCATGCGACCGGGTTCTTGTACCCAGAGTGAACCACGCGACCGGGTTCTTGTTCCCAGAGTGAACCATGCGACCGGGTTCTAGTTCCCAGAGTGAACCATGCGACCGGGTTCTTGTACCCAGAGTGAACCATGCGACCGGGTTCTTGTTCCCAGAGTGAACCATGCGACCGGGTTCTTCCCAGAGTGAACCATGCGACCGGGTTCTTGTTCCCAGAGTGAACCATGCGACCGGGTTCTTGTACCCAGAGTGAACCATGCGACCGGGTTCTTGTACCCAGAGTGAACCACGCGACCGGGTTCTAGTTCCCAGAGTGAACCATGCGACCGGGTTCTTGTTCCCAGAGTGAACCACGCGACCGGGTTCTTGTTCCCAGAGTGAACCACGCGACCGGGTTCTTGTACCCAGAGTGAACCATGCGACCGGGTTCTTGTACCCAGAGTGAACCATGCGACCGGGTTCTTGTACCCAGAGTGAACCATGCGACCGGGTTCTTGTACCCAGAGTGAACCATGCGACCGGGTTCTTGTACCCAGAGTGAACCATGCGACCGGGTTCTTGTACCCAGAGTGAACCAAGTGACCGGGTTCTTGTTCCCAGAGTGAACCATGCGACCGGTTTCTAGTTCCCAGAGGCAGATGGAGTTCCAGACCATAACAGGAAGAGTTGTGCATTAGTCGCCAACTACAGATCAATGTCACGTCGATTACTCGATTAATTGTTCGATCAATTACTCGAACCACTCTTGAGATAATAATCTCTTAGCAAAATGACAGCATTTCTGGAACATCACTGACGTTTCAGGAAGGATCGTCCTGCTGGCGATCTCTTCGTGTTGACAAGGTGAAGTTGGTTCATCTTCTTAACCACTCGTCACCCTGACGGACCAAGGAGCACTTGTACTTACCCCCTCACACTACACCTAGTCTTGGTGACCAATCTAGCCTTGGAGTTGCCTGAATGCCGGGTAAACATGTTACAAGCACCAAGAAAGGAGCTCAGACGAAGGTCCAGATAACACCAAGGTTATCTTGGTTTGGTATCGTAGTTCACGGAAAGTGTTAAACGCTTGGCCGACAGGTAACTCCTGGCTTCACATGTGGCACTGTCTCCCTCATATGTGGCACTGTCTCTTTCACATGTGGCCCCGTCTCCCTCACATGTGGACCCGTCTCCCTCACATGTGGCAGATCGTACTGTAGTGGTTGTGAAGTAATGGGTGGTAGTGAATTAACACACACACAAACAGTCTCCGTGGTGTAGTGGTAAGACACTCGCCTGGCGTTCCGCGAGCGCTATGTCATGGGTTCGTATCCTGGCCGGGGAGGATTTACTGGGCGCAATTCCTTAACTGTAGCCTCTGTTTAACTCAACAGTAAAATGTGTACTTGGTTGTAACAACGATTCTTCGCGGCGGGGATCGTATTCCAGGGACCTGCCCGAAACGCTACGTGTACTAGTGGCTGTACAAGAATGTAACAACTCTTGTATATATCTAAAAAAAAAAAAAAAAAAAAAAATTGCTGGCGGCAGCTTCCTATATTCTATATTCCTATATAGTGTTTCATTTAACATTGTTATATGTGTTGCCTGAGGTCGGCACTCGACTTGTTAGGATGTAACCGAGCAATCGTTGTGTATTCACCTAGCTGTATTTACCTAGTTGTGCTTGTGGTGGGGGTTGAGCTCTGCTCTTTCGGCCCGGGACCTTTCATCTGTCCATCAATCAACTGATTTTTTATTGACACACACACACACACACACACACACACACACACACACACACACACACACACACACACACACACACACACAGTTGACTGACAGTTGAGAGGTGGGACCAAAGAGCCAAAGCTCAATCCCCAGCATGCACAAATAGGTGAGTACACACACACACACACACACACACACACACACACACACACACACACACACACACACACACACACACACACACACACACACACACACAGGAAAAAGCTGGAAGCTGGAAAAAGTCCAAAGGTATGCCACTAGACTAGTCCCAGAACTAAGAGGCATGAGTTACGAGGAAAGGCTGCGGGAAATGTACCTTACGACACTGGAAGACAGAAGAGTAAGGGGAGATATGATCACAACCTACAAAATCCTCAGAGGAATCGACCGGGTAGACAAGGACAAACTATTCAACACTGGGGGGACGCGAACAAGGGGACACAGGTGGAAACTGAGTACCCACATGAGCCACAGAGACGTTAGAAGGAACTTTTTCAGTGTCAGAGTAGTTAACGGATGGAATGCATTAGGCAGTGATGTGGTGGAGGCTGACTCCATACACAGTTTCAAGGGTAGATATGATAGAGCCCAGTAGGCTCGGGAATCTGTACACCAGTTGATTGACAGTTGAGAGGCGGGACCAAAGAGCCAAAGCTCAACCCCCGCAAGCACAAATAGGTGAGTACAAATAGGTGAGTACACACACACACACACAGGAAGCAGCTCGTAACAGCTGCCTAACTCCCAGGTACCTATTTACTACAAGGTGAACAGTGGCATCAGGGTGAAAGAAACTCTACCCATTTGTTTCCGCCGGCGCCGGGAATTGAACCCTTGGGCCACAGGACTACGTATCCAGCGTCTTCTCCACTCAGCCACCAGTGCCCCCCACCAGCTGTCTGTGTGTGTAATTACCTAAGTGTAATTACCTAAGTGTAGTTACAGGATTACTACACTTGTAATTGTAGTTACTACATAATTTAGATTAGATTACTAAATAATTGTAGTACATAATTACTTACAGATTACTTAATTACATAATTACAGTACAGATTACTACATAACTGTAGATTACTACATAATTGATTACTACACTTGTAATTGTAATTACCTAAGTGTAGTTACAGCTGTTACAACAGCTACGCTCGTGGTGTCCCGTCTTCCCAGCACTCTTTGTCATATAACGCTTTGAAACTACTGACGGTCTTGGCCTCCACCACCTTCTCACCTAACTTGTTCCAACCGTCTACCACTCTGTTTGCGAAAGTGAATTTTCTTATATTTCTTCGGCATCTGTGTTTAGCTAGTTTAAATCTATGACCTCTTGTTCTTAAAGTTCCAGGTCTCAGGAAATCTTCCCTATCGATTTTATCAATTCCTGTTACTATTTCGTATGTAGTGATCATATCACCTCTTTTTCTTCTGTCTTCTAGTTTTGGCATATTTAATGCCTCTAACCTCTCCTCGTAGCTCTTGTCCTTCAGTTGTGGGAGCCACTTAGTAGCATGTCTTTGCACCTTTTCCAGTTTGCTGATGTGCTTCTTAAGATATGGGCACCACACAACCGCTGCATATTCTAGCTTTGGCCTAACAAAATTCGTGAACAATTTCTTTAGTATATCGCCATCCATGTATTTAAAAGCAATTTCGAAGTTAGAAAGCATGGCATAGGCTCCTCGCACAATGTTCTTGTAGAACATTGTGCGAGGAGCTAATAGAAAACTATCACCTCAGGTGATAGTTTTCTATCTAGAACCACCCCTAGATCTCTTTCTTTGTCAGAAGTATTTAAAGATTTCTCACATAATTTATAAGTTGTGTTGGGTCTATGTTCTCCTCTCCTATTCCACATTCCATAACATGACATTTATTCACATTAAATTCCATTTGCCAAGTGGTGCTCCATATACTAATTTTGTCCAGGTCATCTTGAAGGGCATGACAATCATCTAAGTTTCTTATCCTTCCTATTATCTTAGCATCATCAGCAAACATGTTCATATAATTCTGTATTCCAACTGATCGTGTATGTAGACAATAAACATTACCGGTGCAAGAACTGAACCCTGTGGTACTCCACTCCTGACATTCCTCCAATCCGATACATTGCCTCTGATTACTGCCCTCATTTTTCTATCAGTTAGGAAGTTTTTTTTATCAATGTTAGAAGCTTACCTGTCATCCCTCCAATATGTTCCAGTTTCCAGAACAACCTCTCATGTGGAATTCTGTCGAAAGGCTTTTTTAGGTCCAGATAAATGCAGTCAACCCAATCATCTCTTTCCTGTAAAATCTCTGTGGCTCGATCATAGATACTGAGTAAATTCGTTACACAGGATCTTCCAGATCGAAAACCTTACTGTCTGTCTGATATTTTATCGTTTTTCTCTAGGTGTTCTACCCATTTAATTTTGTCCAGGTCTGTTTTGTTTTGTCTTGCCCGAAACGCTGCGCGTACTAGTGGCTTTACAAGATTGCAAATACTATGCTATGTATTCTCTCTAACCCAATGTACCTTCTTGTATATAAATAAATAAATAAATAAATTTAGTTGTAATTATTTTTTCCAATTTTTTACTATTACACTTGTCAATGATACAGGTCTATAATTGAGGGGGGGGTCATCCCTGCTTCCACTTTTGTAGATTGGAACTATGTTAGCCTTTTTCCACATGTCGGCTACGACTCCTGTACACAGGGATGCCTGAAAGATCTGGTGAAGTGGAATGTTGAGCTCAGATGCACATTCTCTCAGAACCCATGGTGAAACTCCATCTGGGCCAACTGCTTTGTTCTTACTTAACTCCATGAGCGTATTTTCCACTTCATCTCTAGACATCTATACGGTCTATGTTGTTCTCTGGAATTCTTAGTGTCTGGTTCTCTGAAGATTTCATTTTGTACAAACACACTTTGGAACTTTTCGTTTAATGTTTCACACATTTCCTTTTCATTTTCCGTGAATCTGTTTCCCATTTTCAACCTCTGGATATTATCCTTTACCTCCAATTTGTTGTTTATGAATTTGTAGAATAGACCTGGTTCTGTTTTACATTTGTCTGCAATCCCTTTTCAAAATTTCGTTCTGCCTCTCCTCACTGTCATGTAGTTGTTTCTCGCATCTTTGTATCGATGGTATGTTTGGGGGTTTGGCCTCTTCCTATAATGATTCCATTTTTTTGTCTTTTGGTCTCTGGCCCTCTCGCAATTTCTGTTGAACCAATCCTGTTTTCTGGCCCTGCATCTCTGTTTTTATATGAATGTTCGTGTGCCTTCATCGTATATTTTGCAAAATTTGGCATACATTTACTTCCCTGCCTAGCAACAAGTCTGTCCAATTACACTCATTAAAAATTTTTCGAAGTTCCCCATAGTGACCTCACTTGAAATCGAGTTTATCAACTGGTTTCAATGTCCCCATTTTCTTCTAGATGATATCTTAAAGCATATTTAATGTCTAACAGGACGTGATCACTCTTTCCCAAGGGAGGAAGGTACCGGATGTCAAATATCTTTTCTTCTTTCCTGATGAATACTAGATCCAGTACTGACGGTACATCTCCTTCCCTCATTCTTGTGGCCTGCTTGATGTGTTGATACAAGAATGTCTCCAAAATGAGGTTCACAAATCTGCATGTCTAAAAGTCCTCCGTTCTTGCTTCATAGGCCTCCCAGTCTATTGTCTTCAAGTTGAAGTCCCCCAGTACCAACAATCGTGCTTTATCTTTATCTGCTTGTACAACAATTTCTCTCATGACCATTATGAGGCCCTCTCGTTTGTCATCCAGTTCTTCCTTTGTCCATGTGTTGCTTACTGGTAGGCTGTAGGCATATAAAATTATCAACTTATCATCTTGATTCCAGACCTGCAATGCTATTATGTCAATATCTCGAGGGTTTTCAAATATTACCTCTCTTACCTTCAGGTGTTCTTTCACCAGCACAGCCACTCCTTCCCACTTCCTAGTTTCCTGGCACGTCTCCAAAATGAGTAGCCCCTTGGGAATACGACCTCATTTAATATATTTCCTTCAAGTTTCGTCTCTGATAATGCGTCATTATCTGGGACCTTAAGCTGAATTATATCTTGCAACGCCAAAGTTTTTGATCTCACTCCATCATTGTTGGTATGTGTGTGTGTGTGTGTGTGTACTCACATAGTAGTACTCGGGGAACCTTAGCACAACGGGCTGATTTCAAAGCAGTGTAAATTCTTTAGAGACTAACCACTCCGTGCTCTGACCTCTGACCCAAGTCTGCCAGTCATATTTTCTTAAAGTTTGTTTGTGTTCACGTACATGTTAGCACTGTGAGTCACTCCAGGATATTGGTGTCCACGCAGTCCGTCCTCCTAAGGTTTCCCCAACGTTAAGAAACTGTCGTACTAAAGTGCCCTTATCCTGACCTACCAGAGGACCCAAAACAGAAAACGGGACAGTAGGTCAATTTCGCGAGCCGCTACCATTTTCGAGTACGACGATTTTGGCCCTTAGGTAACGTGCCCGTCAACATGCGACGTGCTAATGGGAGGACGGGCTGGTGTTTGCAAGCACGCTATGTGTAGTGTGGTAGTGCGTCCATTAAATGAGTGCTATTTACTAGTGCACAGCGTACTAATCTAGTGACTATTTACTAGTGCTCAGCGTGCTTCAACACCACCCTAAAGTGTGTGTTGAAGGCCAGACGCCTGGAGATCCCCCTTACCCAAATCTGTAGGGGAAATAGTGTGATTTACGGGCCGATATAGGCTGATCAGGGTTCGAATCCCTACCCGCCTTTGCGGTCTAAGACCGAGGCCCCCCCCCCCCCCCGGTAAGCATGGTAATATGAGCCCATCAAGAGCTGTACAGACTTAACCCGGGGCGGGGGAGCCCGTAGCACTGAACAAGGCGAGGGTAGTTCTGTTATCAGCAGAGAGCGGCAACGGAACTTGATAAGAGATAACTACTTGCTTGTGTAGGGTGAGTCAGGGCGCCCGGGGTGGCTGAATAATGCATATTACAACACCGGAATGTTGCCCTTTTCTAAGCATTGTCTGCCTCGATAGGCTCGATAGGTCAGGTAGGTTGGTTAGGTTAGGTTAGGTTGGTTGGTTAGGTTAGGTTAGGTTTGTTAGGTTAGGTTTGTTAGGTTAGGCCGGGCAGGGTGAGCTAAATTTCGACCTTGGGGAACACCGTCCAGGGAGTCGAACTGTTATCAGAGCAGCGGCGGCACTGATACACGCTTTTGTCCTGTTAACTGGAGGTTGACGCTCCTGCTATCTGCATTCAGATACCGTACCACGCCCTCACACACGCCCTCGCACACAATAGAACAAGGAGAAGCCCCTGCACTAAATGAGGCAAACTAAGCAACTTTGGAGGAATTTGACCTCACCAGTGATGAGGTCAAAAGGAATCTGTTGGAGCTGAATGTGACAAAGGCTGTTGGGCCTGACAGAATCTCACCGTGGATACTAAAAGAAGGTGCAGAGGCACTAAGTGTGCCACTCTCTATGGTGTATAACAGATCACTGGAAACAGGAGACCTACCGGAAAGCTGGAAGACAGCTAACGTAGTCCCAATATACAAAAAGGGTGACAGGCAACAGGCACTGAACTACAGGCCAGTGTCCCTAACTTGTATACCATGCAAGGTGATGGAGAAGAGTGTGAGGAAACTCGTCCCAACTCGTACAGCATCTGGAGGGAAATAGCTTTGTAACACATCACCAACATGGGTTCAGAGATGGCAAATCGTGCCTCATAGGTTTAATAGAATTCTATTACCAGGCAACACAAATTAGGCAAGAAAGAGAAGGGTGGGGCAGACTGCATTTTCTTGGACTGTCAGAAAGCCTTTGACACAGTACCTCATAAAAAGCTGTCACAAAAGTTGGAGCAACAGGCAGGAGTAAAAGGTAAGGTGCTCCAGTGGATAAGGGAGTATCTAAGCAACAGGAAACAGCGAGTAACTGTGAGGGAGGGGGGAGGCATCAAAGTGGCGAGATGTCACCATCTTACAGAAGGTATAGACTCATTCCTCTCAATGTTTGCTGATGATGCAAAAATTATGGGAAGAATCAAAACAGATGAAGATAGACAGAGACTACAGGAGGACCTGGACAAACTGGAGGAATGATCTAGAAAATGGCTGCTAAAGATCAACTCAGGAAAGTGTAAAATAATGAAATTAGGCGAAGGGAGCAGAAGACTGAACACAAGGTACCATCTGGGAGGTGAAATCCTGCAAGAGTCAAATCGAGAGAAAGATCTGGGGGTCGATATCACACCGAACCTGTCCTCAGAGGCCCAAATCAAAAGAATATCATCAGCGGCATATGCTAGATTGGCCAACATAAGAACTGCCTTTAGAAACTTGTGTAAGGAATCGTTCAGGACCCTGTATACCACTTATGTCAGACCAATCCTGGAATATGCAGCTCCAGCCTGGAATCCATACCTAGTTAAACACAAGACAAAGTTAGAGAAGATTCAGCGGTATGCCACCAGATTAGCCCCAGAACTGAGAGGTATGAGCTACAAGGGAAGGTTAAGGGAGCTAAACCTCACGTCGGTAAAAAAAAACAGAAGAGTAAGGGAAGTCATGATAACCACCTAAAAAATTCTCTGAAAACTAATTCTCATTATTTGTATTTTCAAACTAGTATGCCTCTGAACCCATGTTGATGCTGTGTTACAAAGTTCTTTCACTCCAGATGTTCGGTACAGGGACACTGGCCTGTAGTTCAGTGCCTCCTGCCTGTTCCCCTTCATGTATATCGGGACTACATCAGCTGCCTTTCAATTTTTGGCAATTCCCGTTACCAGTTATTTGTTATACACTCTGGCGAGTGGCAGGCACTGTGCTTCTGCTCCTTTCTTTAGTATTCATGGGGAGATTTAGTCCGGGCCTATAGCCTTTGTCACATCCAACTCTAGCAAGAGCTTCCTTACATCCCCACTGGTAATCTCAAACTCTTCTAGTGGTGCCTGGTTAACTATTCCATCTCATATCTGGAGAGTCCCCTTGCTCTAATGCGAAGACCTCCTGGAATTTCTTATTCAGTTCCTCGCACACATTCTTGTTGTTTGTATTAACTCTGTCTGCCATTATCCTCAATTTCATTATCCTGTTCCTTTACTGTTGTTTTTCTCCTGATGTGGCTGTGCAGCAATTTAGGCTGAGTCTTTGCCTTGCTTGCGATGTTATTTTCGTATTGTCTTTCTGCCTCTCTTCTCCAACCTTACTTAGGTTGAGTTTAACCTGACAACCTGACGAATATTGGTCCTCTGGTACACTTAGGGTGGACGGTAGAGTGACAGTGTTGTGTGTGTGTGTGTGTGTGTGTGTGTGTGTGTGTGTGTGTGTGTGTGTGTGTGTGTGTGTGTGTGTGTATTATAGAGAGAAACATATATAGTAGACATAAGAGGAAAATAAGATTGGTTATAAAGGTGGGGTCCAAGAGCTAATAGCTCGATTCTGCAGACACAAATAGTAAGTAAATACTAAACAAACACACACATACACAGGAATTATTCTTCTGGCATGAATCTGGTGTACAAATTCCCAGGAATCTGTACACCAGTTGATTGACAGTTGCGAGGCGGGAACAAAGAGCCAGAGCTCAACCCCCGCCAACACAACTAGGCGGCTGAGCGGGCACACACACACACATAGTGTACAATGAGGAAAAAAACTAGCAGGTAGATAAGATAGTAGAAGGAATTTGGCTATCAACTGATAAACACGAAGCCACTCCTGGCTCACACAAGCACCTGGAGGGCAGGGGAGTAGATTATTGGTCCTCTGGTACACTTACGGTAACAGGAAATTCTCATAAAGTTTCAAAACGTTATGAAAAACGTTAATTGAAAGTTTCCTCTCCTAACCTTTCCGAGTAAGCCGGACGACTCAAACAGAAAACGGGACAGTACGTCACTTTCGTGAGTCGATTTCAATTCAAATTACGTCCAAATTTGGCCATAGCGCCGCGCATACGAGCCAAAAGTGACGTTCTTTTTAAGAGGACGGGTTGTACGGTGGACGTTAGAGCGACGGTCTCGCTTCATGCAGGTCGGCGTT